>LN891107.1:185388-305338 GCA_900010015.1 Tuber aestivum | reverse complement strand
TGGTGTATTGGTAAACACCTCGCAGGAACCTATGTGCATATGGGAGATTTCTGCTAGAGTGCGCTGACACCTTAGGCCCTTCGGGGATGCGGTAATGGTGCCGGCAACCCTTACGGAGAAGGGCATACTCATGTTGGTCAGGGCAACCTGATGGGGGAGTTTTTGGTATAAGTCTGACTACTTGAAGCTTATACGAGAACTCTCCTGCCCCGACAGAATCAACATCCTCTCGAGAGACTTTAATTGAGATAAGCCAGAGCTTAACGATATTAAGTTTTACCGTTTACTTTTATTCTTTACACTTTACAAGAGTTGTGTTCGAGAGATTCAAAGTTTGGTGCGGTCGCATCCTTAGGAACCATCTACCTGAGGGAGCCCCCGTTACAACGACTGTGAGTTTCGATCATGAATGAATGACCCAACAATCACAAAACGACATTTTGTAGTCAAGTTTTGAACTGAATACCAAGTGATAGTCTATCATTGCACCAACTACCCTTTGCCAGTGGTCCAAGCGTATAAAAACTAGCATGACCTACTATATATACAAAGCCTACACAAACACCATGCCTTTTCCAAACTCACAACACGATCCTCCCGCGTCTCTAACCATCCCCAATACCCAATCTCTCTCTCAACATGCCTAAGGAACCAGCCCATGCACGGAGTTCGCAAACCCACACAACAGGCGGTCCTGTTCGACGTACCCAGGACGTTGGACTGACCCCTATGGGATCTGGAAAATCGAGGCCAAGAGAGGGCACAAACAACTCTCATAGCTCCCCAAGTACTCGAACTAATGACCAGACGTCACGTTGGCGTCCGACCCCCCCGCCAATGACTCTACAACTGACAAGACCACCTAAACGAGTTCGTAGGAGTACCAGACCGACTCCGCCATATATAGAACCCGAAATAGAACGCGATGGGCAAGCCAATTTTGAAACAATACCTCTATCTGCTGATAGCAGTAAAGAGTGCCAAATCTCACACGGATCGGCGGAAGCTGAATCCGCGACCGACCTCGATCCAGAAGACAGTAATATCGTAGACCTGCCTCTCTCTGGTGGCCATTGTCTATGACAAGTCGGGAAAAGTCGCCATGGGGATGGTCCTCGAACTGTTCGTATATCAGCGACTCCGCGATCACCGGAGACAGAAAATGCTCCCAGGATTCCAGCTGTGCCGCCGCGGATAGTTCTTGCAGCTGAATACAGTCCACCAGTCTTTCCGTCATTTAGTTTACCTCGGATATCGTCTCCAGAAGCCCAGGGGAGTGTACATTCTTCTGTTATCAGAGGTTCTCGTGCGACTGGGCATCTAGATACAAGCCCGCAGGACAATGGCTAGTCCGTAGCCAGCACATGTCGGAATACACTCGTGGGACCTAAGCTTGCCGTGATAGTTCTGGCAAAGTCTCTGATCCTCAATTACACTCTGTTTGTTAACCCAATCCCCAATCCAGCTGCTTTGACAGCTCAGATACACAGCGTCGGGGATGAGGCGGTGAGTAAGACGCCAGGTGTGGGGCGTATGGAATTATCGGAGGAGATCGTGGGCCTAGTAAGTAAAGTCAGCTAGATATGGGGAGAAGCAGGGAATTGTATTGATCCAGTTAGATATGCCAGAAGCAGTCAGGGGTAAGGGCACAATTCGTCTACCATGTGAAGCATCACATTGTAGCGTTATATGAACTACCAGAAGATACCCAGGGTACGGTGTGTAGGGTTGATTATCTCCTGGAAAACGACAGGTTTGTGTGCGACTCCAAAGGGTACGAGGTTGGACTCCCGCACATGATGCTCCCATACAACTACACGTGACTACCACTGACGATGGCCATCGCAAGACAGCACATGAAACTGTGATTCCTTGTACCACTGATCCCTAAGGCAATATATGGTAAGTAGTTCGCAGGGAAGAAAATGCGGGGTATAGTAGACGCAAATTTCCTAGACATGATCAACGGTACCGTGGTCTGCTTGACGTGCACTATTCTCTGTCATACACTTGGGGCGTGGCAAACCAGTAGATATACCGAGCCAACTGACTTCAAGCGTGAGTTAGTACGAGGTAAGTATATGCAAATCATCGGGCGTACATGTGCGACGAATCTGGCTAACCCTCCACCAAACACCTGAGACCTTATTGCTAGGCAGACGGAGACATGCCGCAAATGTCCCCTGGGAATCCAGAAGAGTATTCTTGAGAGTATTCGTCAAACAATTACCAACAAGATCGTACAAAAACCCAGTGTCCACCAAGACCGACGAGAAGGCTATGACGACGACTGGGACGCGGTCAGTGCCGAATTAGAGAGCTGGCAGTCGAACCTGGAATCGCGACCACCCCCCCCCTGGCGCAGCGACACTGTCACTGATTCACCCATGCTCGTCCCAGTGAGGCCACGGGGCAGACAAAACAAGTCGCAGGACACCGATGTCACCGCAAGTTTCAGTCAGACGTCTGCTGCCATGGTGCTGGTGTTGCTTGATTCTGATCTAATCGGTGGATCCCTCCCGGACATCACATTTCAAACGACGGAGATTGTTAGCAGCCCTCCTCCGCTCTCACAGCTTTTGCTTAGTCTTGAGTAGTCACCTGAGGAACACAGAGTAGCAGCCGAAAGGGATCCCACCGGACCGGGCAGCCCATTGTAGTTGCTTATCATGAAAGAGAGGCGGGGGCAGAATTGATGAGGTCGATACTAGGTTATAGGTGAAGGAGGATTGGAGCAATCACGATCGGAAGAGGTACTGCGCGGAGACACAGTAGGAGCCAGTGTGCATGATGGGATGGGGACGTAGTCGGGATTTCACTGCGACGGCATAATATTGTACATAAAGTGTCAGGGTCAACTAGAGGGAATCCCATGAGATTAGGCAAATAGGTCTGTTAGGTATGGATGAGGAGGAAACATCCACGATGTATTGTGACATGAAATACCGGGTAGCAAGAACCAGGAGCCATGAAGGTCCGGATCATGATTGATTGGGGGTGGGAGAAGCTGGCCAAGAGACCAGCGCCAGGGGATGCAAACAGTACGTAAGTTGAAAGATCTGGGCACAAGGGACGTCAGCGCAAAAGTCTCTAGAGCGTACTAGTAGAGATCAAGACCACCAGTTTGGACATAAGATAATCCACATCTTTGGGCGCTGGGTTGTCACGTCGAGAGTTAAGAGGAGTCGTTTAAAATATCAGGATTAATGCTGCCAGTGACAGGTAGGCTTGGTACTTCAAAGGCCCAGGGGTGGGCAAAGTCAGATGGGACGGAGCAGAATCAGACGATAGCAGGAAGTAGCAAAGGGTCACAGGGATAGTCAGGACGCAAGGAGAAGAAAGCGTAGAATCTCCTGACACAAGGAGAGTAAAGGGTGGAATCTCCGGACAGGAGAAGAAGAGAGCATGGAATCTGTGGACGCAGGGGACGTTGGCATTCACGTCCGGTAGGGTTAGGACAGGTTGCGCAAGAGGAAGGCAAATCTGGACGCGATGTCTCACGGACGTCACGTCCAGATTAACAGTTTGCATTTGGGCGTTCCGTGCGTCAGATGCACGGGACGCATGAAACGCAAAGTGAAATTTTTACTGATGATCACTCCTGCCCCACTGCCACCGGTCCCCTTCGCGGCCGTCCCTGCAGCCATACCACACTCAGGTGTGTGAACTGTGATTGCCCACACGAATCCCACTCACCTGTTTGCCCTTCTCGCCCCCGTCCAGATACCCAAGAATCCAAGGCCTCGGATGAACAAGAAGAAGAGGTGGACATGGGTGACTCCATATAGGTTAGGATACCAATAACGATAATACCCTAGGGGTGTCTTGGGTTAGCTATTATGGTGCAAGGGGTTTGGCTCTTAAAGCCTACCTCAACTGATTGCTTAGGGGAAGCAGGCTTCGTACCGCCTCTTTTTCATGTCCCTCATAAGGGACAGTACTGGAACGTTTTCCTGGGTGCCGGGTGGGGTTGATTTTGGTGGATTTTCTTTGTTATGAGGTTAAGAGGATTTTAGGTGCGAGGCAGGAGCAATGCTGTCAGTGGTAGTGATTTATTTGATTGTACTGGAATTTCCGTGGCCTGGCTAGGTGGAACGGATGGGTGCTGAACTGTTGATGGACCTGTACTTTAGCTTTGGTGTTGGTGCTCGCTCACTGGAGTGGTTAACAGTATGGGAACAGAGGATCGGTATCTTCTATTTAGTTGCCTGTTTTTACCGGGGGTAGCAGGGGCCCAGTCCCAGCGCTGGATCCCGACCAGCGTTAAGTTCCTGTCGGGGGGGCGCTCAATCATACGCCATGTTTTGGTATGACGAGTATAAATAAATTTAGATACAATTTGGACATCCTTTCTTACGTTCCAGGGAATTATCTTATCCACCATGATACCTTCGCTTTGGCCCGACCGCGGTCAAAGTTTCCTTTCATCACTTCCATCATGGGGTCTTCACCCTCTCTCGTTCCACAACCCACTACCCAGCCTGACGGGGCTTCACAGAGTTGGCTATCACCTATTTTTAGGCCTCAAGGCCCCTGTTTGCTTAAACAGCCACGCAGTGGCACCACCTCAACTATACGCTACTCAGACTAAGACTTCGCGGCTCCTAATGGCGCCTTCATCCAAATGTTTGAACAGTTGGCGGAGGCAGAGAAGACTGAACCACAATTCAGTTTTGCAAAAGTCTTCTCTATCATGATTCACATGATGCAGATTATGCACCAAGACTACAAGAAGGTGACCGATGGGCTAACCAAGCACATCACCGCCCTTACTGAGGAACTGGATGACCTTCCTGCCTCCATCCCATCTCAGCTTGATCCTACTACTGCCCCGCCGGCACCTCCTACTACCGAAACTGCAGAGCAACCCTCTGTTCCTCCCCTACCTCCTACCCTTCCCCATACCCGACCTCCCGGCCCAGCAGCTCCTCCTTCTTGGGCTACTGTTGCTAGGAGGACAAGGAAGCCCTTTCAGAAACCCGCGAAGCCTGGCCTCAAGCCAGCCAAACCCTCCTCTACCTCGGCTAAGCCCCTTACTGATAAAAAAAAGGGCCTTACCATGCGCCAGCATTGGCTCATCATCAAATGAGACACTGCCCCCCTTAACACTACTGCTGTACAGCTACGCGACAGCATCAACCAGGCTCCGGCCTCTACTCTCATCCAGTCTGTCTCCTTTTGGGATGGACATGTCACTCTCACTACTGTGGACACGGTTAGAGCTACGACTGTCAACAGAAAAGTCAGAATTTTTTTCCACCTTATTCCGGGTGCCTCTACCGTTTATCTCGATACCCCTGCCACCCAGCACCTGGTACATGGCATCGCTACCTGTACCTCTCTGGCATCCCTTGCTCAAGAACTTACCACATTCAACTCAGGCTTATCTCTTACCGAACAGCATCGATGGCTTACCTCTGATTCAGCACGCGTCAACAAGAAGGTCTCAACTGTTGTTATCTCCATTACTGGACCCAAGGCTCCCTCGTTCATCAGCAAACGCCTTTCTGCCTTCTCCAATACCTACCGTACCAAGCGCCGTCTACGCTTCAACAAATATACTCAGTGTACCCACTGCCACAAGTTTGGCCACCATAGTATCAAATGCACCTCACCAGCTTCCTGCTGCTGGTGCCTCCTCCCTCACGGTACTGGGGATCACGCCTGCCCCACCGCCACCTGCCGCCCTCATGGCCGTCCCTGCAGTCATACCACATCCAGGTGTGTGAAATGTAATGGCCCGCACAAATCCCACTCGCCTGTCTGCCCTTCCCATCCCCGTCCAGCTACCCAAGAGTCTGAGGCTTCAGAGGAACGTGAAGAAGAGGTGGATATGGACAGCTCTATATAGGTTGGGACACCTATAACAATAAACACGGACCCTAGGGGTGTCTCGGGTTGGCTATTACGGTGCAAGGGGTGGGGTTTTATGACTACCTCAACTGATTGCTTAGGGGAAACTGGCTTCGTACTACCCCTTTGTCATGGCCCTACCAATGGACAGTACTGGAACGCTTTCTTGGGTGCCGGGTGGGGTTGATGTGGATGGATTTCTTTTGTTATGAATTTTATGAGGATAAGAGGTGCAAGAACGGAGCAATGCTGCCGTTGGTAGTGATTTATTGATTGTACTGGGATTTCCGTGGCCTGGCTAGGTGGAGTGGATAGGTGCTGGACTGTTGATGGACCTGTACTTAAGCTTTGGTGTTGGTGCTCACTCACCGGAGTGGTTAACGGTATAGGGACGGAGGATCGGTATCTTGTACTTAGTTGCCTGTTTATTAGAGGGGGTAGCTGGGCCCCAGTCCCAGCGGTGGATCCCAGCCGGCATTGAGCTCCTGTCGGGGGGGCGCTCGTTATATGCCTGGTTGTGGCGCGGTGAGTAAAAAGAATATATTTGATTGAATTTGGACACCTGTACCTAGGAATTACACTCTCTACTATCTGGCATCCTCTTGAACCTCTGAACCCTGACCCTGAATCCCTGAACCCCGAACCTCGTACAACTCGCTTCAGTTCTACCCCCGCACCTAGACCTCGTCTCCAGAATCCTGCCTGTCCTTACCATGGTGTGCCTTAGGCTACCTGACCCTCAGACCCTGTCCGTTACACTGTTGAAGACAAAGGATGAAACAGAAGCAGCCATACATCAATTGTAGGAAATAATAATGATACAGTTCAGTAAACGAATCCTACACGTTCACACCGATCAAGGTACCAAATATGTCAACACGAAAGTGTCAGAATTCTTCAAGACGAAAGGGATTATGCACCCAACCTCACCTACATACAACCCTGAATCGAATGGTATTGCAGAACGGATCAATCGAACACTTACCACAATGGTAAGATGTATGATAACACTAGAAAGGAGATCCTTATGGGGCGAGGCCTATTCCAAAGCCAACTACCTCTACAATATCCAATGGCGTTCCAAAATCAAAACCACTCCTTTTGAGCGACTATATAGAATAAAACCCACAATCAGTCATCTCCATCCTTGGTTCACGAATGTTGTGGTACACATCCCAGCTGAGGGGCGAAGAAAGTTTGACCAAACATCAGAAGAAGGTCACCTAGTTGGATACACTTCCAGTCCAACAATTTACCGTATTTACTTACCACAATAGCACACTGTGATCGAAGCAAGAGATGTCAAATTCCAAAAGACAAAAGGAGTATCGTTCAAGTATTATCCACCTCCAGCAAAGCAAGCCCAACAATCAGAAGAGGAGGACATGGACCAAAGTAACCATGAACATCCAATAAGTCATGACCACAAACACCTGATCACCTTCCTTCAGGCCAAGCCATACCTGGGAAATTTCAAGAAACACCAATACCTCCAGCACCGTAACCTCTACCTATCCCACCGAAACCTCAACGATCATCATGTCAACCCACCAAACCTACTGACAAGGCACGGGTCAATCAGATCACTAAATGAATCAAAGCAATCAAGTAACAGATTTGAGAAAACAATGAGGATTTCACTCTAGAAGACTTAGGAGAAGATGAGATTCAACACTTAAGGATGAGACATAAAGAGCTGGAACAGGATCTGGGAAGAGAAGAGGCTGCACTAAGACAAGAAGACTTTGTTGGACTTATGTACTATATTCTTGATTCAAACTCCTACAAAGAAGCCATGGAATCGTAAGAGTGTAAAGAATGGAAAAAGGCTATGGATGAAGAAATAGAGATTATGAAGAAATGAAGAGTTGGAGAAGAAGTGAACAGACCAAGTGGAAAAAAACCGCTTAATAGGACAATGGGTCTACAAAGCGAAAGTTAAAAAAGATGGAACCATAGAACGACAAAAAGGATGACACTGTTAAGAATCCTACCGAGTAGGACCGAGCGACAGGTAACAATACTTCTCTTGATATAAGTAGATAGTTCTCAGGCCTGTGCCTACGCGATCTCGATAGTCCAGTCCTATAACTACTATCTTATTCACACCTATCTCCTTATTCTTCTTCTTAGTCCTCGCTTAGGACTTAGGTTCTCCTCGTGAGAGGAAAGACAATTCTTGGGTTTCTTAAGATAAATCTTAAAGAGCGTAAAGGTAGGTTTTATTGATAATAACATGAAGGTAGGAAATAAACAAGAAGAATGTGTGAAGAGCTCATACTCGGGGTCCTAGTGACCCTTTATATAGTCGCTCTTCACCTGGCGTGACTCACACCTCATGTCACACGAACCCTGTGACTCATAACCATGAGTCATATGAAATCCATCAGACGACTCCTATGAGTCGCTGCGCAACATGCCTAAACCAATCCAAACATGATAACCAAATCAGGTGCGCAACTCACGTCACCTGAGTGAAACCCATGACTCATAAGTATGAGTCATGTGCGAAAATCATAACATTGTGTGACTCACAACTGTGAGTCACGAACAGGTAAACATAATAACCTATGGCGCACGAGTGTGCATCATGTAAAATCCCAACATACCTATAACTCGGAAATCCGAGCTATGTGAAATCTGCCTTGCTTAGTCACAGTTTGTGACAGACACTGCATAAAAGTATTTAATCAGGTACCAGGGGAAGACTATGAAGAGGTCTATGCTCTAGTAGCTTGATTAGAATCCTTACCACTACTCTTAAGTATAGCAGTCCAATGCAGATACAGACTTCATCAACTTGATATCAAAAGCGCATTTCTTTATACTGATATCGACGTCGAAACTTACCTCGAACTTCTGGAAGAATACTGGAAACCAGGGAAGGTATGAAAGCTTAGGAATGCTATCTATGGTCCTAAACAGTCACTTCGCTTATGGTATAAATGACTCATCAAAACCCTTGAAACAATTGACCTAAAAGTTACTGACTTTAACCCATACATACTTGTTTTAAAATATCTCTTCTGTTGTGTATATGTTGATGATATACTCATTGCTGAAAAATCCTTACTTGTTAAACAATGTATTGACAAACTACACTCCCACTTCTAGTATACAGACTCAGGAAACACATCGTTATTACTCGGAATGCAAATCAAAACAACAAGCGATTCATTTCAGCTTTAGCAGGAATGATATATTACCGAAATCCTGGAAGGTTTCAATATGACCGAAGCTAAACCGACAGCTATCTCAATAGAAGTCCATTCAACACTGACAAAAGCCAAAGATGCTGATGAACTTTGCAATCAACAACGGTATCAATCCATAACAGAATTGTTTATGTACGCCGCAGGTGCTACCCGACCCGATATCGTACATGCTATTGCATTTCTAAGTCAGTTCTTATCAAATCCAACAGTAACCACTGTCATCTCTCTGCCACTAAGCGAGTTCTTCAATACCTCAAAGGAATCAAGACCAAAGGATTACGATTCTGTTGAAATCCGGATGAACAACCCTTAAAGTTATTCGGTGATGCCTCGTTTGCCTCCAACCTCAATGACAGAAAATCGTTTACTAGTCTCACGGTACTGATATATGGCAATACAGTAATCTGGCAATAGAAGAAACAGAAAACCATTTCCACCTCAACTACTGAAGCCGAATATGTTGCACTCGCCTTTGCTGCCCATCAAAGTATTCAGATAACACATAGTTTATCACATATAGGAATCGATACAGTACCTACGATATATTGTAACAACACTGCAGCTATAAAACTTACAGAGAATTCTGGCATTTCCAACTTTATGAAACATATCAATGTTCAATATCATTATACAAGAGAGTCACAGGAAGAGGAGAAGATAAGGATTGTTGCAGTTGGAACGGAAGATAATTTGGCAGATATATGTACAAAGGCATTATCCAGGATGTTATTTGAGGAGTTTTCAACGAGGCTAGTAATGGAATCGTAGGGGAAATATTACAATATACAGTAACCTATTCCTAACCGGTGATGTGGCTGTGTTGGTCATGTGACACATTCATATGACCTGTGAATGTACTAGTAGATTCTAGCAGGTTCTAGTTATTTCCTTGGTATGGGGCAGTGCTCATGTAACGATAGAAGGGTATATATGTTGTAAACCACCGGTACTCCAACTAACCCCTTACCTATCCACGACCACTTGGAGGCCTGGAGACTTCTCTGGGAGTGTCTGATATTTGTAATACTTAGGAGGAAATTGATAAGCAGGATGGAAGGTTCTAGGGATTATTACAGATGTGTATTATAGATTGATATTGCGGGGCAAGGCATGGAAAGGAAATACACGAGGGGGCAAGAAGGAAAGTCATTGGTTGACAAAGCGGGGTAGAGCGATGTCTGTAGAACCAGGAAGAAGACAAAAGAGGGGTAACAGGCGGGGCCATATAGATGACCAAGGAGACTGGTCTGGATGGGAGACGCTATGATATAGATGTATATAAAGCCCACTACGGGAGTGGAAGAAAATGTAAGGGAGAGAAAATGAACGGAGCAGCAATCGGAGAAAGCATCAGAATCGAGTTACGACCAAGGGTTAGAAAAGACAAAAGCTTCCAATGCGCAGAAGTGTGAATATACAACTTCAATTCGTTTTAATATATAGGGGTGTAGGTTTCCTTCCTGTTAATAGAGCACACAAGCTTACATTTATCTTACCAGTCTTAAGGATATTTATCTTATCAAGTCTACCATACTAATCACAAGTATAAGTAACTTAGAGGGAAAATTGAACAGAAAGTCCTTGGCGTCATGCGGTGACATACTCCAATCCTAATACAACGGAAATCCTACAATACAACCAAAAACCCATACCAATATATGCAACCAAAAATCCAACGCCTGTTCCTCTTCCATGGTTGTGTGGCCATGACAATATTTACTACAAAGTAGACATAGGAGTAAGTGTCATGTAAAGTATGTGTTAGTAGAAGAAAGAAGGTAAATGATTGGTTGATAAAGCAAGATAAAAGTAGCTTAGCAAAGTAGTAAGATGGAAAAGAGTAGGGTCAGCAGAATCCCTCTGAGAAGGACTGGAGAAATCTTCCCCTTTGTTATTAGTATATAAGGGCATGTGGTTTTACGAAAAACAAGAGAAGGAGATTCAATAAGAAAATGTAGAATATCTAAAAAGCAATTGATATGAACAAGAACCAGTAGCTTCTATATATGAGAAACAGAAATTACATGGTACAATTTCAACACTTGGTACCACATCTCTTGCCAATGATTGTCAACTCCTAAAATCTCCAACCTAGGATTATAAAAGGGATAGACTTTCCCCACATCAAAAATTTCTTTTGCAGTCGATTACACTGTAAATATACAAGGCCTCAACACCATGCAGTATAGGTACCTACTAAGGGCTCCACTGGCATGGTTATATTTGCCAGCCCACTACAAAATAATAAGTTGTATATGCAAACCTAGTAGTTCTCCTTAAGAAACAGACTAGAAAGTAGGATGCCAGTGATTTCAGTCAACTGTGTCTCTAAGAAAAAAAACATTCTTCCTCTTCTTGGCCTGATGGTAGATACTGTGATTGCTGGAAATCTTTGGCACAGGATCTAGGATCATGAATAATCTCACTAATGAAGTCTATTCATAATCTACTATCTGGAGTATATGACATATTACTACTACTGTCATTTCAGAAGTTACAGAATTCACTTAAAGTAACTTGAGGATCAGAGTTGATAGTGTGGAGTTTAAGATTCTTCACCTTAAGAAACAGAATAGTCTCACAGAAATCTTGAGGTCCACAGGACTTTACTAAGGTTCGAATAGTCTCCTAAATTGGTATTAGAAATCATGGAGGAAAAGCATCATAATAGAATTGATGACATAGATTGTTACTCAAGGGCCACATGCCAGACTCACGAGCTCCAGCCATTGAGCGTAACTTGGTACTACTATAGCTGCCAGACAAATGTTGCAGAAATGAAGCAGGACAATGTTGACAGATCACAGGACATAGTACCTGATTGATGAACTGTGCCATTTAATTCTCAGTAAGGTAATTTGATTTCCGCCCTGCATCTAACATATGGAGAAATAATACATGTACCTTTAAGTCTTGCTGTCCATACAAGTGCCCTAATTCAAAGTCTGGAAGTTTGTAACAAGTTGCTGAAATACCTCTTGTATTGGGTAAGCCTCACAGAAGTGGAATTTGAAGATGGAGATTGAAGGAAATATCTTTTCACTGTCGTCAAATACAAGATCCAGTTGCTGCCCGAGGTTGTTATTTGACAGATTTTCAATTGAGTAAGCGCCACACAAAACCATAGAAGGTACAAGCATAAAATATCACCTATCCCTATAAACTCAAAAAGGGCACGCCAGACAGTACAAAATTCACACCGTATGAATCAACCTTCTGTTTGCCCGCCTGGATGCGAACCATGTGTGGAAGATGATTTCCCACCTTCCCCGGTAGCTTCTGGCACAGAAGGCTTAATGAACCCCTCTGATATCATAAGGTCTCAACTGTGTCTCAATGACAAAGCATCAGGATCACCAAGATAAGCTCACAGCCCCACACCCTAGCTCCTGGAATTCCCAATCAATACCCTACCCATTACCCATGTGCTACCATATGGTGCTGGCCATCTATAACGTTCCCCAAGCCTACGTCCCCGTTGCAATAGACTTGGGAATGTTATAGACGGCCAGCACCATACCTCCCAAAATCCCAAAGCAGCCTTGCTCCATAACCACAGCCCCGGTCACCAATCATTATGGCTTATTCCAATTTTCACTCAACACTCCAGCAGGTATCCCTCATCCGGAGATTCAGATGTCTTTGCCAGTCCTCAGCTTCAAATATCGCATCATAACTTCACAATACTACTAGGCGCCACCGTATCCGGAGATGCGCTATGTTCTGGTGGACCGACATGATATAACCGGCCCGAAATCCTTCCTTCCCTCTTTCCCATCAGGAGCATGTTCAACCCGGCCTAAGGTAGTAATGGACAGGAGCATTATCGAGTAGCTCACATAGGTTCTACTCGACTATGATCTGATCTAGAACACATGATCGAACGATTGACCAATATGTTGGAATATGTGTCAGATTATGTGGATATGAAACTAGTGTTAAGCTAGGAGACACTTAGCGTGAAGTTGGATGCTTAACCCTTAAGTCAGGAGACTCGCCAGCGGCTGGTGTTTTGAATACGCACAACCCCAAAAGGGATTCCTGTATTATATAGAGGTGTGTAGGTCTTACAACACAGTAGCCCAATTACTGACCGAGTGATCTACCTTGAGTAGTGCTCGAGAATGCTGTGAGATAGTCAATTATCATCGACCATCCCAGATCATGCCCGAGAATTTACTCATATACATTATCACATGATTTTGTAGTCAGGATGATATATACACGAAATGATTACCAAGATATCTATATATAGCTGAGTGGTCGATCATGATTGAGTTCAGTCGAGTTTAGTTGAGCATAGTCGACTATGATCGAGTAGTATCCATCATCGATCAAGTCGAGCATATTATAGATCCCATGCTCGATCCTGTCGTGATCGAGAGACCGCCGTGATCGAGGTGCTCGAGCATCCTATAGTCAAGCAAAACTCGATCATGATCTGATGGTGGCCATCACTAGCATGAGGTTGAACCTGGTGAAGGTGTATGGAGAGCACGAATGAATTAAGCAACACAAGTGTGATGAAAATGCAGAGTGCGGAAGAATCGATGATCGATGATGAGAACTCCTCTCCTCTAGCTAAGGACAGAATGGGAGATATATATATCTCCAAAGCAACAAGAACTCTGGAACTCCACAGAAACCTCACGAACACAAAAGAACCACTCATCCTGACGAACCATGATCCTCCGTGCCCCACAATTATCCAGAACTCTGATGAACCTCCAACAAAGAACCAGTGTTCTCGCCCGTCCGGGGCCCCCGTAGGGCCCGGCGGAGGGACTGCCAAGAGCCCGGGACGGGACGGGACGGCAACATATAGTCCGTCCTCATCCCTGAACTCCTAGGACGGCCGTCATGAGGAAAGACAATGAGTCCCACGATCTGAGGCAACTTCTGGTAGGGGACGGCAGGTGACTACATAGGACCACCGGGGAGCGTAGGGGACGGTGGGGGACAGTGGGGAAGGGTTGGGGGTTTAAGGGACGGCAGGGGACGGTGGGTGACTGTGGGTGACGGTAGGGAACTGTTTCTGGATGGTCCTTTACTCTTATGTGTCGGGCAAGTTTAGGAAAAGACCGGACGGGACGACACAATGCAGTCCGTCCTGGTCCTTCATTCCTACCTGTCGGGCATGTTGAGAAAATGACCGGACGGGACGACAAAATGCCGTTGCGAGCACTGCAAAGAACCAGATTCCTAGAAGCATAAGGTGTGAAAGAAACCAAACCCCATCTCTGATGCCCTATGGCGATAGGAAACATCACAAACAAGAAACCCAACACCTAAGCACTAGAAGTACTAACTATCTATGGTGGGTGCCGTCTAGACACAGCATCTCAATGGATGCAACGGGGGACACCAAGGCAATCATCCATTCTAAGCAAAACATTATGAGTTTAGGGTCGAATTTCTGTTTTACTTTAAATATTTCGTATCCAAAAAATATAAATCTCATCAACAAGTGAATATGGGGGACCTGCAGGAACAATAAAAAATGTATCTTCTATGTACAAGCCTTCAGTATTGTAGTATCTGTATCAAGTGACTCTAATTTATCTTCTGTAAAAATAAAAATAAAAATAAGTCAACCCTAAACCCATAATGCTTCCCTAGAATGGATTGCCTTGGCGTCCCCCGTTGCATCCATTGAGGTGCTGTGTCTAGACGGCACCCACCATACCCGCATAACAGCCAACTCGCATGCCCGATAGGCACTCCAATAGAACCCATCCAATCTACTCCTTTCTCGAAAGCAAAATTTGTTTCTTCCTCACAGGCTCTTAGGTCCCCCCCCCCCCCCTCTTGCATGTAGATGCCCTTTCTGCTGGCCCCGCTTCATGGTTTTCGTCAAGACCCCGGCTCTTCCGGCTCTGCTCTCCGATATTTCCACCCATGGTGCCCCGCCTCACAATCCCCAATACTACACCAATGGTAGGGGCCTATATCCCCCGGCTCCTCCCATGCAACACCGCCGCGCGTGCTCTCTCCCCAGTGATTCAGACTCATTCTCGGCCTTGAGAAAGGGGCAACCACTCTCCACCTCCAGATGCGCTTCGCCGCAGTGCAGAACCTTAATCCGAACTAGCAAAAGAATCTCAATTCTGCATCAACGGGCTTCATAGTACCCATAATACCAAGCGCAATTACGGCCCTCAACACGGGAATATCAACCTAAATGTCAACAATAATAACACCGATGACAACCTCGACCGTGGATCCTGGGGCCACAGTTTCCGTGGCGACAGATACCCGGGCAGAGGCTCCGGTGGGTCCAATCTCGTCTCCTTTGTTGGGGGTTTGGAGGTCACGGTATCCATACCCCCGTTTGAAGGATATGGTGGTAACAATAATCTTAACGTCAGCACTAATACAGATGACAAGGGAAGCCTCAGATCAGGTGACGGATTTGGTAGCTGGGGAGGTTTTGGCTGCAAGAAGAAGGGATAGGGGAAGAGGGAGAATTTCAACACAACCACTAACACAAATGCCAGCCCGAACCGCTCTGGAACCTTCGGTAGCTTTCCTGCTTTTCGCGCTTACGGCTCCTTTGGGCGCCGGTTCCCGGGGTACCCGAGGGATATCAGGCGGGGATTGGCACTGAAAGAGATCTCTCAGGAAATCCAAACTGTCGACTGCGTATTCGAGGCAGCTGTCCTAAGTTAGCTGCTACTAGTACCCGGCTATCTCAAGAGATATCGGGTGGGCCCCGCCACTGCAACCCCGAGACGACAAGCAATAGACGGGGCATGTGCGCAGAAAACTGCCGCAGAAGCCCAAGCAGCCGAAAGCATCAGAACTTCAACTACAGCCCCAATACGAAGGGGGGATTTGGCGATTTGGGGGGCACCTCGGACGACAAGAAACGAAGAAGCAAGGCCCCGCTACTTGCTACAACAACATAAACGGCTTCGCCGATGCAAATATCAACAAAGACAACATTTCTGACAGCAGTAATGCCAAGACCAGATATTTTGGTTACCCCCCCCCGCGCACAGTGGTAACAGTCTTGGGGTGAATGTGTTCCGGGACACAGACTTGGACGTGAATTCTAGAAACCAGCAGTTGCTGTGCGGCATGCTCTCAGACGTGCCTAGAATATGGTGGATGAGACTCAGACCAGTCTTGCCTCCTGATCAGCTCCCGATTCCATACTGGAGATGTCCCGTCAGCGAAGTATCATCCCTCTCTCCTGCAGACACCACCGCCACAGGCTAGCGATACACAAGAAGAGTTTTCCTGCACGCTAGTTTTCAAGGAGCGGGGTGAAGGCTTCCCCACGTAGGGTCGGGAACTCGGAGAAGAAATTATAGGTCCTGTATTTCTTTCCGCTTTCCTTTGCGATCACTACCCTTTCCTTTGCCACTGAATAAGTAAAGTAATCAACGCTCTCAAAATTGTTTTTCCTTCTACTTTGTCAGCCACTCTCTGTCACTATCTTTCTCGTCTTTTATAAGTTTTATACAATTCAGGAAGTTACCGCCGAACCCATACCTTGCTGCATTATCCCCAAAAATGAGCATCAACATTGTCGGTATTCGAAAGGAGTGAATAAGAGGTAGGTGCGCCCAGAAAAAATGTCGGATACCTTCTGTGTGTCTATGGTGAGGGTGCCAATACATCCGTACCTGTGGCGTTAGCGGTTCAGGCCGGGCGGTGTTGTTGATGGTTAAGAGGAAGTTTATGTGGTTTTCTTTCCCTGGCCAGATATGGGGCTGTGATCGTGAATCCGTTCATGATAAATATTTAGGATCCTATCACCTGGAGAGTCCACCCAACACTAGTCGAAATTCACCAAAACCGAGGCTCCCCCAAGCCCTCTAATACCAGTATATTACCAGGATTAAAGTAAACATCCCGGTAGTCCTACAAGTTCCCAGATCTCTTGAATAATCCACTCTTTACCCAACCCCAACCTTCCACCTATACACAACGAGGTTGGGTCCAAATCAGGTGAAGCCACCTGAAATATATCCTTTCCATACGAAATGCCTTGACCGAGGTCCCCCAAAAATCCCCGACCATCACAACCTGCTAAACTATGGGTTTAGCCGGGTAAACCCCACGCTGTTATTAACCAGGGATCCCCAGCGTGGCATACATTCAGCCCCCCCCCCATTCATGATACTTTAAGCAGAGTGGAGAGTCGGCAGCACCAAAAAAGCCTCCATTTTTGTCTCTCTTTTACTATCAATCATACCAAGCCGACCCCTCTCCAGTCCTCCAGCACCACGAAGTAAATATATATATAATAAATATAAAATGCCCAGGCTTCCCCCCCAAGAGCTCCATGCGCAAGCAATCCTTTTCATCTCCCTCCCCCAACCTTATAGCTCAGAATAGTTAAGTAATCGTTGCTACTACGGTACTCGAGAAATTCTAGTTTCGGCTAGGTTTTAGGTTACCCACTATACCACCTTCCATATTTCCACACCCACGAGCTGCAAGGTCGAGTGATACTCAGTGACTACAGACGAGGCGCTACTCAAACACAAAAAGCCCTGTATATACCGGAATTATGTGTAGTATGCGCACCCAATTCTTACTGGTACCATTCCGGTGGGTACCCTTACCAGCACAGTCAGCACGCCGCTACACAGCAGGGCCGGACTGGGCCATAATACCAGAACGAGCACTTTGCCATGCAAGAGCAAGGTTACATATTGTGATGCCATAACTCAATCCCTGATGGTACCCCGCCTAGTCAATCACACGCCTTTTGTGGAGCCTACCAATCTCGGATTTTCGAACATGAATTGAAGGATCTATCCTTGCAAGTACAGCGGTATTAGAGAATTTCATTACACGAGCACAGTAAGATACAGGTATTTAAAATCTAATCATTTCGTCCAAGGTATCATTAGGAGGAAAAAAAATAAAGAGAGGAAAATATGAACGCCAGTAAATCAAATAGGCGAACCCCAATGCCGCGCCTATATCTTGTCCGCCGTTTTCGCGCTCTCTATCGTGTATAGAAGTCGGGTCTTGTTCAGCTCAACCAGCATGTCCAGCCTCCAAAAAGAGTTTCTCCCACTACCGCACACGATTGTAAGTATTCATATATTGTAGGATGAGGGGAAAGTGCAGTGACAAACCTTCATAAAAAGCGATCCAATAACCGTCATCGCTCCTGCTACAATCAAGAGGATGTAATTCTTATCCATGGCCATGATAATCGCGTGCAAGACCTTCTGTCTCGTCTCCCCTTCGAGATTCATGAACAGCTCGCTTCCGCTGCCGGCCACTGTGCCCTTAATAGCTGCGGCGGGAACGCCCTCCAGCAAAGGGGTTATGCCCTTAACGCTCTCGTTCAAAAATACACTGCCGCAGATAGCTAACGCGATCACTATTCCTCCGGTTTGTGCGAGGGAGATGTACCCAACGGCCAAGGGTAGCTGCTCCGGCTTGACCTTTGCCTGGGCAACGGAGAAGGAAGCTTGAATGTAAGAACCTGAACCGATTCCGATAAGAATGGTGTATCCGTAGATTTTAGCGGTAGTCGTGGTTTCCTCGACAGTGTACATGAGTGCTCCGCCGATCAGGACCATCGCACCGCCGAAGAGGTACCAAGGGGCGTAATACCCGGTCTTCGACATAGCCCCACCATTAACGATACAGAAGAACACCATAATGATAATGAACGGTAGCAATCTCACAGCAGCTTCCAAAGCTGTATCCCCCTTGACGAACTGGAAGTAGAGCGGGATGTAGTATGTGGGAACGAAGATAGCAGTGGAGGCAGCAGCCATCATGGCGAATAGCAAGACCAAAAACGGCTCTCGTAAAAATTCACCAGGGAAGAGGCGCTGCTCGGGGGTAGTGAGGACGGAGTACGCCTGAGTCACAGCAAACGCGATGATGAGGATGCCGCCGACGACGAATAGAGCGATTTCCTGGGCAGAGTCCCACGCGTAGAGCGTGCCGCCAAAGTTGATTGCCATTATCAGAGACACGAAAGAGCCGATGTTCAGGACAACGCCGAGCCAGTCCAACTGCTTAGTGCGCGCCACGTACGGGGTGTTGGGCTGGGGGTCGGCCGAGGGGAGGAGCACCACGTAGACAGGAGCAAAGACAGCCCCAATCAGCAGATTTATGTAGAATGCCCAACGCCAAGTTGCTGAAGATTCAGAGAAAGCACCGCCGACGACGGGCCCAAGGACCGTTCCGAGGCCCCACGCTATACAGAATTAGTACCAACATTGCGGTAGAATCGAAGAGTGGGGGGGAGCCATACTCAATCCAGTAGCGCCGATATAAGCCGGTCTCTCATGAACGGTGGTCGTGATGGACAGCAAATTCAAAGAACCAATATACATTCCAGAACCCTACGCTCATCAGCAAAAATCACCAGCAATGGAAGTGACAGCACAGTACCCCAAGACCAGCAACAGCTCTACCAACGATGAGAGCATTCATATTGGGCGCAGCACCACATACCGCGCTCCCGACTTCGAAGATCAGGACGGAGAGGATATACAACCATTTCGCGTTGAAGATACCGTACGCCTTTCCCCACGGAAGGATTGTAGAACACCCTGCGAGGACGAATGCGATCCCCAACCAACTTAGCTTCTCGATCTCGCCAAAGTCTTCAATCACCGATGCTTGGATGTCGGCGACCTGGCTTGTTAGCTCTTTTGCAGGAGCGTGTAGGCAAAGGGGGAACATACGACAGTATTATCAAGAGCAAAGAGAAATGTTGAGGAGAGGATTGATATCACGACGAGGATCCACTGGATGCCATATCATTAGTCGCGACCAACTAGATTTATCGGGGATGCACATACCAATACTCCCGTAACGTTCCGCGGGGGAACTTCTTTGGCCAACTGATCCCCCAATGCTGCATCGCCGGTAATTGATGTTGCGGTCGAAGATCCCCGCTCCGCGTCCCGCTCTGGTACCCCGAGATTCTTCTCGCTGAACCCCTCCCCGCTTGAAGGCGTAGTTGATTGTAGAGCCATTGCTGATGATTTCCGCTCCTTCTCTCTTTCTCGATTGATAACCAATGCCTAACCCAAGAAGAGAGGTGAGAGCTGCCGATAAGACAAGTGCTAGTGGGACAAAAAGGTATCAAGTCCACGGGGGATCGAGGGTATTTGTAGCCTCCTGCTCCCCCCCCCGCTTCCGAACCATACCTCCGGACCTATCACTAAGTCTCGCTCTTACAAATGCACTATATCATCATCCAAATAAGCCCCCCTGCAAGGGTGGTGGGGGTAGGAAATCCCGACGCACCAGTCTGCACAGACAGGGTCCAACAAACCAGCTCCGGTACCGCACCGGAGCCACTCGAATAGAAGAAAAAATGTGCCTGGAAGTTAGAACTCCCCTCCTCGGCGACTATAGGAAAAAAACTGCAAGTTCAGCCCTCGGTTGACAAAAAAACAAAAGAAATATGCACTACTGAGCCTCGCTAAATTTAGGAGAGACAACTACTTAGCACATTGATCCTGTATTCGAGTTTTTGCGGTAATCCTACCTGTATACCGGTACAGCACGGGAAAATTGACAGAACGTAAAAGCACGGTAAACACAGATCATGCCATCATCAAAGTCGTAAGTTAGTTGGCAGTCCCCAATAATCTCAGGCTGACTGGGTAAGACAAGGCCGAGGGTGCATGTCAACCGGGATCACGGGCCCTAACCCTTTCCAAACAAAACAAGACCCAATGGCACTGTATTGTAACATGCGCCATCAGACATGGCCCTTCTCTGCTCTTCTCCTGTTATCGCAAGTGCCCCACAGCATGATACCTGTGTATAGCCTGCTCATATCCCTTAACTCCACAACTCAGATTTATAATCACATTGACACCCCAGCCCAGGCGCCTCGTATCGCGGAGGAATGTCATGCCTTGAAAACAAGGGAAAAAGAAAGAAAGCGGGCATATCGGGCGAAATGTTCTTCCGAGATGGAGGATCCCTGTCGCCGCCGGCAACACTCCAGTGCGGGCACAGGGTTGGAGTCGCAGCATGGCAGCCGACGGGTGGAATTTATTCCCGGGGGACGGAGTTACGGGCTACCGGGTGGGTGCAAGGGTGGGTTACGGCATAGTACCGCAGTCGATTGCGATGCCATGGAGTGATTGATAAGCGTAGAATGGTGAAGCGCGCCATGAACCCGTCGGAGAGGAATACTCGAGTACCCGAGTATAGTCCAGGGTAAGTTACGGGAAGTGGGAGGATTACTATTCACCCCCGAGCCGCATGTATGACACGGTAACATACCCTCCCGGCCGCGCCGATCGGTTGACCAGGTCAAGAATTCAATAGGATCGTACCGCACTCAAGTGCCGTATACGGTAGCACGCCAGAAGAAGTCAGTCAACGCCTTCAAGAGCTCGGCGGCATGAGGCCTCACCCTGAAACTCTGTTTACCTATTACCAATTAAGGAAGGATACTCCCCAGACCTCTCGTCATTCACGTAAGCGAGACCCTCCCGACCAATCAGGCGACCGACAAAAGGATAATAGCTCCCCATCCGGAGCCATCCTCAGCTTTTCCTCTCGTTCGGCTAATTCACTCACCATTGAGTCACCAATCAATTGAAGATCGGGGCCAAGTGCTGGAAAGAAAAAATTAAAAAAATTCCCCACTGTAGACATTCGATCAGGCAAAGAAGTGGTTGGTTCTCGCGGTGCAGTAGGTGTCTAAGAATCGTCATCAGAGCGAACTCTTCCCAATGGTGATACTTTTCCTTTTTATTTGGTCAGTCAACGACAGCCCCATTCGTCCAAAGCGAAGGCAAGAGGGTGTATTATCATTC
Source organism: Tuber aestivum (assembly GCA_900010015.1). Taxonomy (NCBI): domain Eukaryota; kingdom Fungi; phylum Ascomycota; class Pezizomycetes; order Pezizales; family Tuberaceae; genus Tuber; species Tuber aestivum. The sequence goes on along the minus strand of LN891107.1, from coordinate 283,497 downwards.
CCTCCTCCTTTTCCTTTCCCTCAACCTCTCTCATATTGCCGAGGCCCTTCAAAGCGCCAAACCTGAGCTCTATTGTGTTTCCCGATTTCCACACTGCGTCCCTATTACCGGTATACAGTACCATTCGATGACAAGCTGTTCCATCAACATAAGTACGGTACGGTGCTTGTATCATCACAGAAGCCTTTCCGAGCGCGCAAGCACTAAGCCAACCAACCACAGCCAAATCCGAGACATTAGGGCCTATCAAGACGGCAATTACCGATAAAATTCCAGACGGCAATCGGCTCGACCATTCAGGCTTTCCCACTACCGTAAAAACCGGGATAATTGGCCCTCGCGCTAGTCGTCCGGAATTTCCTCCTTTGAATTGGGGTGAAAAACACTGGGGGGAAAAAAGGAAAATAGGACCGCCCTTACTTGTACCAGCAGAGGCAACTCCAACTTCTAGCGTGAGGGCCAATTATCCCAGTTTTTACGGTACTCGAGTACCGTAGAGCAAGCCTTTGCCGTTCCGCAGCGACCTTGTGGGACTTTAGCGGATTGGCTCACGTTGAGCTTCCGCACCGAGTAAGGAGCGACCGGGGGAACCCGCGGCACCGGTGTGGAAGTGTCCCAGTTGACTTCCGGAATTCCATGGTGTTTTTCGACAAGGCTGCGCTTGTGGACTCTGGTCTGCATTTCTCCGTGACCCCCTCGTATATCGCGAGATAGGACGATGGAGAATACGTGCTGACTTCTCCGTAATTTGACCGCTAGCGTATAGGTAAAAGGTGATGAAGCGAGGCGGCATTTCGATTGCCTGAAAACAGTGTCCGGTGTCTATTGTATGATACGGTAGCCACACGAGCTTTGTGTTATCCTTGGACAGCCCCCCCCAAAAAAAAACAATGCCAAGTACTGTGATCTTGGCACTGATCGAAGCAAGCAGAGATAAGATAAGTGCAGATTTGGACACGGCTACGGTCACCAATACTAGTACAGTAAATTACACTCCGAATGTCCTAGCGACGCAGCACACTTAGGAAAGCGAGCCCTCGGTTTCCGAGTTGCACTTTTTCTGGCGATTGCCGAGACCATGAGTGCTGCACCATGACATCCTGTGTGGTCTGGGAGCACGGTTCCGCAGTACGAGTATAATACCAGTGGTAGACTCTAATTGGTTGCTATATTTGGGGAAAATACTTGCACTTGGGAGGATAAAGAGAGGGTTAACTTATGGCCATAGTGCTGGGCATGAGCATTCTCCCTTAGCAGATTTTTCCTCCCGCCCTAGCACCAGACTACCCGTAACCGCGTCATTCCCTTCCTCGTTCATGGCTAACTCAAACAGACATATCCAGAGCCACGATCTCGGGGGTTAGGGCTGTGCTTGCCATTCCTTGTTCCAGGCCTGCCAGCTGTACTAGCATATATCGCGCTGGATTCACGAGATACCCGGAGATGCGGACAACCAGGCGGCCGTGTGAAACATAGAAATAGACACTGTATTCATTTGTTATTTTTTTTCACCCCCCCCCCCCCCCACCCACATGGCAATCTTGTGTTATCACTCGTTTGGGGACTCTGGCATCCCCAGCGGCAGGGGTATTAGGCCTGCCGCAGTTGCTTCAACCTAGCCCCTGTTCTACGCACCGGAAGTGTGAAGACGTATCATATCTTTCTTTACTACACCCCCCCCCCTCCCCACAACCTCTCCACACCTAACCGGTTCGTCATCTCCACACAATACGACCATTACCCCTCCCCCAACACCTCCAAAATTGCAGAGGACACCGAGAGAGCAGTCGGAGGGACACGAGACATAAAGAAGGGAGAAAGGGGTTTAGCTGTGAGATTAGGCAAATACACAAATCTTTCAATAGGGTTCGAGGGCTAAGAAACTTATGATAATCGGGTAAGATTCTTTGGTCAAAATATTTTCGATAATGCTTCTGACCGCATACCGTAGTCCTCTCCCAGTCCGGGGATATGGTGGATATCGGGCACCGCTTGTCGCCACAGGTCGACAGACTCATTCGGGATATGGTGAATTCGTCACGGTCGTCGAATGGAACCGTAACAGACCCTTGCACAAAAACAAAGAACCGTCACAAAGAAGAAAGTGCAGCTCTAGTCACAGTTGGCCCATGCCCGTGAATAGCTAATCATGCCGACTACCCCCCCAATACCGAAGCCGATTCTCCCTCCTGCGCTACTCGATATATCGGAATTCCGGATGTCTATAGCCCAGCTTCTGCACTTCCTCCTCCGTTAACCCCACCAGCCGGCTATCCCGTCCCCCTCTTTCCCGTAAGGCGTTCTCTCGGCGAGCGTAGAGGATACCCAATACACCAATCAGTGCCACGCAGACTTCACCGCCTAGAAGCCGTTAGCTCTAAATGATATAGTAATGGGGAGGGGGATAATGCCAAGGTTGATAGAATGCCCTCGGACATATCGTGGTGCATCGGCAGGGACATATGTCCATCTATGTCGTCCATTTAATTCGCTGTGATAAACGTGGGGGTAGCAGAGCATACGTCGCCACAAGTGCACCGCATGTTCCTATGCTCACAATATACCCTCCTGTTACAGCTCTGATCGAAGGCCCCGCTGCATCTGTTCACCGCTCCCATCGTCATTAGCACCACCGCGCCCGAGCAAGTTAGCATCTAGGAGGAAAACATACTGTTCAACCCCCAACTCAAAAATGTCACACCAAGCGGGAATGAACCGCTCGATGCGAAAAACACTGCCATGTACTTGATGTTCGCTTCATCCACGCTGGCAAGAATCGCGTATCCCGTGAGCGTTAGCATTGAGCAGAAGAGAACAAGGATGCCACGTCTTCGATAGCGGTCCGAGAGCCGGGCTATGGCGAGTGAGAAGCAGCACGCTACGATGTAAGGAGGAACAGTGAGGAGCTACGGATATTAGCAATGGCGGAAGCTAAGTGGAGGGGGGGGTGAGGGAGGAGAGGGAGAGATACCTGAGCCTTTGTTGCCCTCCATCCCAGTGCACTGAGGATTGTCGGCTGAAATTAAGTTAGTCTGATATCACTGCCTAGGAGAAAAACATTCAACCAACCAGGAATAGAGAGAAACTCTGCACCGTAATATTGCAGAAGAAAAATCCCATACAACAAATTACATTATTGATGTTGAAAATTGCTCTCTTCACATGCCACAATTCAGTTTTCTCACTCGTGAGCTATGGCCATCAGTTGTGTGTTGCCTACCCCGATGAAAGACAACTCCTACCTCTTTATGTTCAATTCTCATCCTTTCCGCCGCGATCCAGCGCTGTCGCTCGCTCAGAAACATACACTTCTGCGGAGACTCGGGCATGAGGAAGTACGCCAGGATTCCGATTCCGAATGTTATCTACAGAAGCTCCGTCAGAAGGGTTTGTCCGGATGGGGGTAGAGGGAATTCCCACAATGCCTTCAAAGAAGAAGATATTTCTCCACCTAAGCTATAGTTATTGCCCGTGTCCCTGACTCATCCGGGGGGGGGGGGGGTACGGACGTATGCACCTCGGACCCTTTAACACCCCATTCAGGGATCCGACTACATTCACCACATCAGCCCCGGCCATCTAGCACCCCCCGGACTCGTACTAACTTACGACAAAGCCGTAGCCAAGAATCCCCCGAAAGCACCAGCGAGCGAGCCAGCGGAGGCAAGGAGCCCCACCCGAAAGAGCAGCTCGGCACGCCTGTAAAAGCAACTCATGAAGAACGCCATCCCCTGGTTCCATTAGCACTAGTAGAACGGGCGAAAGGGAAGGAGAAGAATACGGGCATGGTTCCACCCTCTGCGAGACCCAGGAATGCACGAGCCACACATAGTTGCTGGAAATCTTTCACGAATGCAGTCCCAATTGACACAATGCCGAAGGCTACTATGATGGCGGGGACTAGATTTCCCTGCCGTTAGTTTCGGTGGCTAGCAGTAACGATGGGGGTAGGGGGTGGTAAGCACTGTAGATCTTTGGACCTGTATGAGAAGTTAGCCTACTAACTCCTTGTCGGTAACCAAAGCATTCATGTTAGGATACCTATCCTCTTGAGTAATATATTGCTCGGAATCTCGATCCTTTAACATCGGCCATATGGGGTCAGTTACCGCCTACCCAGGCTACTGTGGCTAGAGAACCCACAGAAGAAAGGGAATATAAAACGCGGTCAACGCCCAATTGAACCTAAACCCAGCAAGATCTAGATCCTTCTGCATTCCCTGGATCCGTGCATTCCTATATCCACCCGCATCAGCGACCGCGCACCGTACAACTCGCCGCTACCACCGCCGTACCCGATATTTGCTCTGTGTTCCCCGTGGGGGCAAGTTAGCGGGGCTATATCCCAGCCACAGATGTTTCCCTCTGACCCACCGGTCCATAAAGCAAAGCATATAAAGCACCGCCAACAGCGGTAACAATCTCCAATCCAACTGCCTCCTCACACACGCCTCCTCCTCGGCCGACCACGACTCCTCATCGGATGCTATCTCGCACTTCTCGTCGAAGATTTCCTTCGCAGCGTTCTGGGCCTCCATGTCAAGTAATGGCATATGGTACCGTTTTAATCTAGGTCTGGGGCTCAGGATCGGGATGCAATCCCATATTTATACTGCTTCGTGGGGCATAGGTTGTGTGGATGAGTGGAAATGAAAGGTTGGGAATTTCGCATGCAGTAGTGGAGTGCGTCAGTGGCCTGGCTTAGCCCAGCACAGAAACAACTAGTGTCCAAATCCACCAGCGCTCGAAGCAGTAAAGATCACCTGTTCAGTCCCAGTCTCGACCCCACTCTAGGTCGGTACCGGGCGAGCAACCCAGTGAGTACGTTTGGGTGGATGGATGGGTCTTCGAGTGCTAGGGTATGATACGAGAGGGGTTTATAAATTAGAATCGTTTCCTTGCAATATTGTGCGGTCGGCACATGGCTGGTATCAGGACTGTCATGCCTAGGTTGTCACTATTGAACGGGGTATACCACAAGAATTCGTATAACCTCCCCATCTAGATATAAGACCCCCGGAGAAGCAAGAGTTTTACCTAGTGCGTATAACTTGAGCGAGCTAAACTTGTTAGACCCCGCTAATTGGTTCTCGTAAGTTCATTGGCCCGCTCAGCCCAGCCTATAGAGTTTTCGTGTGTTGGCTCTCTGGCAGTTGATTGTAAGGGTAAACGCAGCAGTGCTTACAGTTCGAATTGCCCGGCAGAGCTCTGGTGCCTTCCGGAGTCGTCTTGTAGTCACAGCTAACGGTCACTTCCAGTATTTTCTCCCTTTGGCCCACGAATACCCCCGTATTTTAAATGGTGATCCCAATCACCATGAAAGTACTCACATACAGCTTCAATACTTAATTTACCATCGGCGCTACGACGGTTTCACTAGGAGGGTTCCTCCTATTCACATATTGTTCAATCACCCTAACATATTTGAGTCTGAATCCGCTAACTTATAGCGAGTGTCAGCCAACGAACGTGACAATTAAGTTAAGGAGCTTGTAGCAACCTCCACCGGCCACCAAGGGACATCCTTGCCATTATCCCTGCTAAGGTCTCACTCTGGTTCTGCTACTGTGCAGAGTCAATATTCCCGACGGGAGTTGCGAAGCCTGCAACACCCCACCCCCGGTTAAGAATAGCATCCCTGTCCTCGCCTCCGGGAACCCGTCCACCGTCCGATCAGCAATCTTATTTGTAAATTTGGGATACCGCTCCGGACAAACGACGCGTATCTACTGGCATAGGCACCGTTCAGAATTGGTTAGAGGGTTTGCGAGGGGCAGGCCGGATACCATTGGCGAGTTTTGTAAGTTGTTAGCTATGAAAAACAGAATTGAGGGAGAGGGGATTGCTCGTATATATTGTGCCGCTGGCATATCTTTTGGGTCTCCCACTGGACATGGCGAGCCAGCCTTTCTTTCTGGGTTCGGACTCATGGCAGCAGACCATAGCGTTAGGAAAGTTGATACAGAGCCTCGATAGGAGTTGGCGGGCCCTTTAGAAGTACCGTTAGCTCCGCATCCCGGGTAAAAAGCATTGGTATTGGCAACACTTGCAATACCGTGAGGGTTGGGAGAGTTATTTCCACCTATTGGCCGAAGCCCTCTTCTGTCACATCGACTTGGCCATCATCAGGAGTGGGACTCTAAGGCATCTGAGGCGCAAAGCTCCTCCCTGGGTGTTTTATGCCTCCAATGCACATCCTGGACTGATCCTGCAGCGGGCATTTACTCTCTCAAAAACTCTCCATCAAAAACTGCGCTCTAGGAGCGCGGGGGGGTACCCGTGTTTACCGCATCTATTGCCAACGAAGCATCTATAATAATTATTTCTCGGGCATGACACCGTTAAGGGTTTAGGAACGTCCCCGCAACTGCTCTTGTGGAAAAAAATTTGGCAAATTGCTTCTGTTTCCCGGGAGCCAAAGGAATACTGGTGTTGTATAGATGGGGGGAGGGCTGCCGCCCTTTGAAAGCCCGGAGAGTTGCATTTCCCATCGTCTGTTGAATCGCAATGAATGGGTTAGCCCATGCACGGGCGTGGGTGTCGGGGGTGTATATCCTTCCTTCCCCACCCCCATCGTATGGCATGACGGATATTCAATTATACAGGCGGTGGCCTCGGCAAGGGTAGGGCTATCGCCGGCACTCTGTCTCGGCAGTGTTAACCTTCCAGGATCCCCGCCAAATGCATGGATGCACCGAGCTCCAAGTTAAGTAGACGTATTCATAAAGGTCGTTCATATAATGACCTGAGACTCAATTATCCTCCCCAACTCCAGCTTCCGCTGCTGATCCAGAAGCCCCTCATCCAGGTCCAACATGCGGTCAGTTTTAATATCCCCCCCCATACCCAAACCCCAGAAAATTAACCCCATAATTCAGTAACACGACTTTGTTCGCCGTTAGGTTCAATAGGTCACCCGGCCACCCTGCATATATCATACTTATAGTTGCCACAACATACCCATACCCCGTCGGTTAATCAGTATCAGGGCTGACTTCTTCGATTAGCTATTACTGGCTTACTTCATGACACCCGGTTTCCCGGTGTCTAGCTCGAGGGCACGGCTCTAGCTCCCAAGGTGTAAACAAGCTCCTGGACCATTATCCGTGGGTTACACTCAGGGATCTTTTGTCGTGGAACCACCGAAACTACCGGATATCTTGAGCGGCGGTTAAGATATGCAGAAACTGAGATCTCCAATTGGTGCACCTACGAATGGTATGGATCTGAAATGTGATATGCTATAAGTTAGGAGGCATCGTCTCCTCCCTAAAAAAGTGCCGTAGTTTGGGACCGCCATTTGGGTGTTCCGAGATGAGAACGATTCCTGAGGGTACGTGTAATGTATAGTGCCAGGCTCGGTAGAATGACTACCTGGGTATTTGTAGTAAATATAGGCTGGATACGGTATGTACCGTATCGCCCGAGCCACCCCCGCCAACACGGGTTTCCCACAGATTTTCCAACGATCTCACCCCACCTATCCCACCCTCGGTTGGTGCAATATTTTGAGGTGCAGCGCTCGACTGGTGGACTACGATGTAGGCAGCTAAGTGCTATCTAGATTTTCATCTGCTGATTGCTGATGGAAAAATTACTGGCGGAGGGGAAGTGGATAACTTAGGCTTGGCTCGGCCAAGCCGCGACGGGGGCCAGCGAGACACTCGGCTACCAGCAACAACTATTTGAATGTCACTTTTTGTTTCTGTGGTCATGGTAGCGAATTTTCCTGTTCCACACCGCCCTGGGGACACTGCCGTTTCAAGTACCTGTTCTGGCACTGTACTCCCATCGGACCGAAGACCGCTGCACCTCTTGTATAAAGTAGGAAGGATATGATAGAGATAGCCGCCCACCCCTCTAAGCACTCACATAGCCAAATTGAAGCCGGACTTCGCGGCGAACTCCAGTCAGAGCCCGGAAATGCTGTTATCATTATCTTCAGGGCCACACTTGGCCCGGGTGGCGTACCTTGGCGACAAATTATCCTCCGACTTAACTTAAACCCCAAAGGATTCCCAGTCATCGCTCCGATCGGAACCAGGGGTCCAATAGATGACAGAGTCAGTATTTCTCCACAAACTAATAGAGAGAGGATAGGAATACCCCAAGCTTTCACGGAGATATTGAGGCTTGGAAGGATGTCAAACCTTTGGTAGGAGAATAGGTATATCCAGGGCTTATTTCTTGTTCTTAATTTCCATGGCCGTGACAGTTAACACACTATCACTAAGCCAGAATTAATGATTGGCTGCTTAGGCTACTAGGGCCACTCGCCACCCAACCTTCTCCGCCTGCTCTGCTGGATTCTGCTACATCATGCGAGTTAACTCTAGTGACCTCTACAGAGCGAAGCATCGGCGTATACTCCTCCCGGACCCCGCCGAAGGATTCTACACGGTCAGACCACTAGGAAAAGTAAGGATAGAGACCACCCAGGAACCAGCTCGACGGCAAAAAAAAAAAAAGTGGACCCCGGATCTTCCTTAAAAACACCAGTTTTGGATGAGCACATAAATAGGAGCAAAGAATTAGAAACGCTTGGTTGTTTCTTTTGTTTTGTGACCAAGAGTCAACCCAAGCGCTCACATAATTGAATGTCAGGCCGCAGGAATTGCTTCACAAAACTGAAAGCCCGAGTTATGAAGGGGATGCCAACCAAAGAAAGGACGGCTGCTTTAGAAGGCATTTTCCGGAGTAACAACGTGAAGCAGCTTCACGCCTCTGTGTCGGTATTCGAGACTGTCACAAAAATCGAAGAATTCATAATGCCAAACTCCCTACGGATGTCAGTCATATTATTATCAGATATTAGAGGTCGGAACTTGTTGCGGATGTTTTTTCTGGTGTGTAAATTAGCAACAGTAATTGAAACTCGGGACTCGGTGTGGATAACCCGCGGGAGCACGTCTATTTCACTAACCTATCATAGATCGTACTGTACTTAGGCCCCGCTTACCTAACAGTTCGGTTAGGGAAATTTGTATTGTGGGCTAGAACAGTACCGTCAGCTCAGGGTTGTGTTGCAACTGACGGTGCCAAACGTGTTTACCTAATTTTCAACCGTCAGGAATTTTGGGTGCTTAACGGTCAAAATGAAAAGGTGCTCCAGAGGTGCGGTAGCAACACCGTCAGCCTCAAAAATTGATGCATTGTCACTATGCCTCCGACCGGTTATGCCCACAATAGCCATACCACCACTGCCAATCCTCTGCTTTCTTTGCTCTGGTAGTTCTAGGATAAATATATTAGAATTGAAACCATTGCTGACTATCATTAAGGTCTTTGCTTAGCATGGTACCATGAGAGATTTGGGCTATGATGTCAAAACGACTAAAAAAGAGCTACAAGAATAGGTGGAAGGACTCTTGAAGAGTCATTGTGGGTGGTATGTGGGGGATATAGGCTGGGTCCAATATTTTACTTGGTCGGCAGTGCTTGAAAGGGAGGGGGAGTTGGGAATTGTGAGTTCAAAAGCCCTCATATTGTATTTTGTAAATTTTTCGATTTACCCCCTAACGGTAAGGACCATGTTGCAGTATGGTAGACGGTGCATTAGGTAAACACAGAATGACAATTTAGCCCCTAACGCTACCGACCGTTAAGACCCCCTTGACGGTTGCCACCGTCAACATGATCTAAACGGCCATCTGTAGGTAAACGGGCCCTTAGGTGCCCTAACCCAAAGCAGTAGTAGGAATTAAGATGAGAAAAAATCACCGACAAACCGCTAGCCCAGCAGAGGAAAGTTTAGGATCTACCCTAGTAGGATCACTTGCTTTTCGAAGTTCACCTTTCTATAAGACACTAGGGCATTATCTCTACACGAAGTTAGATGGGTTTTAAGTTAGCACCATAAAAGGATTTTGACAAATAACAGTACTCAACCGAGTCGAGCCTTTGCTGTCCCTGTCGCAGGATAACTTTAGTCTGGACGATGGAGCAAAATCCTACAATTAAAGAACTGAACAATTTCCGTATATATTTACCAGAGCAGATTGATTCGAGAGAGCCCATGTTCTACAAGTACCGAAGCGGGCCATCCCGGGCACTGAGGCCAACCGGCCTCGGAGAGGACGAGGGTAGTGTGGACGCTCGTGTGTCCCGCGGCTGAAAGAAACGTCACTCTCGGACCAAACTATGAGCACTTACCCTAGGTTTGAGTAGCATATAGCAAAATCTCTTGCGGTTTACTATCTCCGGTTAGGCCTCTAATCTCCGGATTCATACCCAAAAGCTCCTGAGCATGGTTAGTGCTTTCCCCGCATGGTATAGCCGAACCCCTGGGCGGTTGAATCTCATTGACTGATAACTTCATCCGCAATTCTCTTGAGCTGGAAAACTATTCGTACAGTAGTCTTGATACCGTCATACCGACTACCAATCGGATCGCAAACCTCAAGAGGCTTTTCAGCACCGTGCTCGTACAAGATGGGAGACAAAAATCACCGGCACATGCGCGCCCCTCACCCAAAGTGGCCCTGTTCACAACCCCATGGCACCACCCTCATTCTATCAACAGAATCAAAACTTGACTACATATCTAAGACGATTCCGTGGATTTTCCCTTCCCCGTTGCTACAAATAAATATCTTATTTTTTTGCGATGCCTATTGATCAAACAGTAAAGGTGATTTTGAAACCCGGTGATTTTGGTGTGGGAAGCTATGATTTATTGGCCATTTCTCAGGCATGACAGGGCAGTCGTGTGAAAAAAGTCCGTGGACATAGCGCCTTGGCATGACACAATGAAGAGCCCCCCAACGAACGAGATTTTTCAATTGTAGCAACAACAACACAATGCCAAATTCCAAACGGGTGAAGAACAGTGAAATCAACCGCGAGGATCGCATATCCATGATTGAAAAGCATGCTGCTGGTCAGTCATACCAGGCAATTGCTCAAGATCTTGGTGTTTCCAAAAGTGCCGTACACAAAATTGTGAGCTCATGGCAGAAGGAACACAAAATAGACCCAGCACCACGATCCGGAGCACCAAAAAAATTGTCGCCTGCAGATGAGAGGTATTTGAAAATTACCTCTATGCGTGATCCACATGCAACGATACAAGAAATTACCTCCTCGTTAGACCTTAATGTCTCCGAACGTACCGTTGGAGATTGCCTACGAAATCAAAACCTGCGAGTTCGAGTTTGCCGGCGGAAACCATGGCTTAGTCGTGAAAACCGACAAGCAAGACGTCAATTTGCTCGTGTCCATCAGTCATGTTCTAGTGCTTGGTGGCGGAACCACATTTATACCGATGAAGTTTATCTTCAAATTGGTCCCCGGCACCTCCGACCAACTGTTCGTCGCCCACCTGGCACAGCCTTCGAAGAACGATATCTTGAACCAAGCTTTATTGGTGAGCCCATCAAGGTTCAGTTCTTTGCTGGTTTCTCAGCAATTGGACATATGAAGCTTGTGCCGATACGAAAACGGACAGAAGCAGAAAGAACCAGCAAGACCGATCGAGGGGGACTGAATTCAGTTCAATATGTGAATGAAATTCTTGTCCCCCATCTCCTTCCCCTTTATGAGGCAATGGGAGGGCTGGATAATGGTGTTCAAACCATTGAAGATGGTGCAAGCTACCATACCTCGAAATATACGAGAAGGTTTCGGCTCCTGCATGGGATTAAGAGGATGGATTGGCCTCCCCATTCCCCGGACATGAATCCTATCGAAAACCTCTGGGTGATATGGAAATCCCGATTCAGGAGGATAATGGGAGACCCAAGCAAACGTCCTTATGGACAGGAGGAGATCATTGAGGTCGCTCAAAGTGTATGGGAGGATTTACCATGGGGGAGGATGTTAAAATGGATTACCCATATGCCTAATCGAATTTCTGCTCTGGCACGATCTGGAGGTGGTGTCACAAAATGGTAAACTATGTATATTCAACTTCTCTTTCTTGTCAGATTTACTTTCTTTTTTGCTCTAAAATACTTTTTGTAATATGCGACCATTTGTGTAGGTATGGGTAGTTGTCGAGGCGTGCCGAGACACCTCTGTCCACGAACTTTTTTCACGCAACTGCAGGGTAATTCATGCTACTGGAGTAGCAATCTATTCCCGCTCGCCCTATGAATGAGCTTTTGTGTACTGAAATCCGACACCCTTCCAGAGCTTGGATGATACTTGGTTGTTTATTTGGATAACCCAGGGGGGGATCCAACTGCTTGAAGCCTCTGCTTTAGGGTGACACGCCTACCGGAGATTCCTGTCGCCAGCCCCCTACCGCGTTCGCAACTAGCACAAAGTCTGTCTACACGCCCGAAGTATACAGATAAACGGCAACGATATATTTCACTTAGAGGAAGTTTGAAATCCAGGACCAGTTACTTGTGCCCGAAAAGTAGTATTAACCAAGTTGTTCATTGAGTTATTGTGACCCCCATTGATTCTTTACAACAAAGTCAACCAGGATGCAACAGCGTAGGCCGTAGAGTTCGAGAATGTATCTGTAATTATTTGCACCATTTGCATGGACCTACAGTACAGCCACTGAACAAAAGTGTTTATGGTGCGAGGCATGTTTAATTGCTACTACGATACTTACGAACAAGAGCCCAGGGACCAAAGGGGGGGTAGAAATTGTCGGCGACGGTAATGGAAGCAAATTCTAAGTACACAGCCTGAGAGAATATTCGAGCAGATACTTGTCCTTCTAGCTAGACTACCCCCCCCCCCGAGTCGGTCACATCCTCTAAGAGATCGGCGGTGCTTGAAATAGGACAGTCTGTCCGTCCTAAGAGTAAAACAAGAATTTTTTTTCCCCAGCTTTTGGCAGAATGGCGGGGGGGAGACAACTGGACCCACCGTGATTTGATAAATGTCTTAGAATATGGGCCCCCGCAGGGTGGCCCGGGAGTCACATCGGAGAAACCAGCTGAGGAAACCTGCTATGGAAGACTATCCGAGATGTTCTACGCGGGTATATGCGCCTTCCCGGAACCCAGAAGTTCCAATAGGGCATATTCACTCCTATTGGTAAGCATCATATGATATCATATAACCATCCCTTTCCCAGTAGCCTCGCACGAGGTGCCGGTCTTTTTCAGTAAAAAAACAAACTCCCTATCTCAATATGTTTCACACTGGGAACAAAGGCATATAACCTAACTCCCGACCTTATCAACTAACTCGCTCTTGTTGGGATCCCTTAGATAACCAAAACAATAAAGTGCAAGAAGGAAAGCCAGAAAAATAGCTACCGGTACTCCAGGACTGTATGCATATCATGATCCACATAACTCTATCGGTGATTACGGCCCCTGGGCCCCATAGCTTCTAATACGCCAAAAAACATGAACCCACACAGACGACCATTGTCCTCCGCAGGTCCCCATGGTCTGCTTTAGATCCGTAAAGATCCGGACGCATCCTGACCGATCCCCACAGTCCCCAGAAGAGAACCCGTAGCCCGCCTGTGTTACCCGCGGTCCCTTTACTGGGATTGCGAAATAATGCTCCGCCTTGTCGTGTCCGTGGTCCTCTCCAAATCCACCTCTTTCGAAGAGTCTAACGACCAGAAGGAATTTTTATAGTTGTTCGGCCCTGTCAACCCTTCCCGAAAGTCTCCCCATGGGGCCGCCCGCGCCCTCAGTCCGCTGCAAACACTGGGGATTTGTGGAATAAGGTTCAGAATAAAAACTCAAATTGCTATACACCACCATATCACACATTTCCAAAACCCAGTTATTTTAAAAAATAAATTTTAGAGCCCATTTTAGGGGGATCTGTAGAATAACATTAGCTTGAAACAGAGATCTCTGGCGTGGTTTTCTTCTTCAATCCTGTATCCCAACTACGGGTATGTCGGAAATAGCAGTTGATGGCTGCACTTGGTGCGGGATGTGCTCGCACATGGAGGTTGCAGTGGTCTACATATGCACTGCTGAAGGACGCGTAAGCAGTGAAAACTTTTCTGATCCCTATCCTTTCTTCCTTTCTGTTCTCTCTCACGAGACAACCACTTCCTGTACCTTGCCATTCCCTTCATGCTCTTCCCTTCTACCATCTCATGACAGTCAATCATGGTCTTCGCCTCCACCTAAGTCAAACCCCATGTCCCCATTCGAGCCATTCCACTCCACTGCGTAAACCCTCACCATTGATCATTACCTCCGTAACAATCATTTTTCACCAGGGTATTTAAGCTTATTCCGAGTGAGCACATATGATCATAAGCACTCTCCTACTACCACAATTCATCACCCCATCGATTCGGATTATAACACAAGTCTGTCAAGATTTGTGCTATGAGAACCAGGCTGCAGACTGAACAAGAAGATGAAATTAATTAAGTATCGGAATAACCAAAAACCAGTGAAGGTCAAGAAACGAGAAACAAGCCATCACAATTTAAGGAAAGCGTTGACTAATAGTCCCCACACGGGAGGTGCAGGTACATAATACATCGATGTATATGCGGTCTAAATCGTACGTATTCGAACCACAGGTATGTGCAACACCATTCAGCGGTGTAGCCCTATCTATAAGGCCCATGATGTAAATCTAAGTCCGGACACCCCCATCCCACTTTCTAATGCTTTTCGACACTCTCCAATAGAATCAACCAGGCTTGAGAGACCGGAAAACATTGCATGATTGAAAGGAATGGATGAAATGGGTGGAAGAATTGTTTTATAGATTTTGATTCCTTACTCCTTTCGCAAAGTGTTTTGTTTCTTGCCTTATTTCCGATAGAAGCACGAGCGGATAGATCGGCACCTATCTCGGTAATCAGGAGGTGTGGGAGGCTGGTGCCAGGAATAATGAGCAGAGTGGGACGTACTCGAGTGCTCGTACAAGTAACAATCCGAACCCAGCCCCTCACACCCTTTAATCAAAAAATATTCCTGAGGTGTAAAAAAATTGAGAGTCGGATAGTATCCCCTGGGCACCCCGGGGCAGTCCAATCCGCCAGGTATGCTACTCTTGTCCTGGAGTGATTTGAGCTTTATGATTTATTGAGAATATTAAAACACATCAAGCCTGTCTAGTCATTTGTGTATTGTAGGAAAGACCAAAAGTCGAGTCTTCGGACCGGAGTTAACCGCTGCCAAATCCATCTTTAGTTTTCCTGACGACGAATACGACAAGAGATAATCCAAAATCCTTCCAAATGTCTTTCCAAGTGCCCAGAGATTATTTAAAAAAGAAAGAAGAAAAAAACTATTGGCTGCTCTGATGTGCGATATTGTGACCCTAAAGTTCGAAGCGCCGGTTGGGCTATTTCCCATTCAAAACGATCAGAAATTGCACTAAAATCGATGCTCTGGTGGGTCATGTCTGCCTTTGCAATTGTTCGTCCGGTTTATATACAGAGCTTTAAAGGTTCAGAAAGCAAAAACGGGGATATTTCACATATGTGGGGTTTTGGTTGAATTGCAGATCAGTTCACTAGATCAATACCCCATAGGACGTGAAGACGACCCTCACACCACCCATACTTTTTGGAGCTAGGTCCTTACGGGAATTCCGTTTAGAATGGATGTGGGAAATTTTTTATTGCGGCACACGGATATCTATGGGGTTGTTGTCGCATCCTATATGGTCACAGTCACTAGTTTGAGAGTTGATAAGGAAGGATGAGACAAAAAGACTGAACTCTATCCTCCCACCACAAGCCACTGCTTCCACCACAATGCAATCCTAATAGCCGCTTTATAAGCAATTATTTCATTCACGAACTGCCCAGAGACTATAAACAAGGGAATTACATTGCCGGGTATGGTGGGTCGCCCGGCACGGCCGACGGTCAGCGATGCTCGGTAGTGAGCAACCACTCTCCAAAACCAAGTGTCTGTCTCCGACCTTACCTACGCACAAAAAACCGCTCCATCTCACCTCTTTGGTAAGGGTTGCACTTATTATACATCCCACAACCCCCCGGCACCGCTACAGACACTGGTCTTAAAGGATATTTATCAAAACACAGTAACTCCCCCCTCCTCAAGGCTGGCCCAGGAGAGTACTCGAGCACCATAACCGAAATAGCACCACCGGTGGCTATACCTCTAAGGTAGGCTTTCGATATTGGCGGGTGCAGAACCCGTTGCTCCAGGCGTTCCTAGCGTAGCTGAACTTCTTGAAGCTAGAGTTACTAAACCAGTAACGTTTCTGCTGTGTACTTACCGGTTCCCAGGGAGCATCATCGGGGACTCAATCGTGGCTGTAGCTGTTCACACATTATGGTTGTTAATCCTGCGCCTGCGCCCGATCGTCGCGTTGGGGAGAGTGGCCTGAACCCTTGAGGTTCGGAGCCACAAGTAGGGGAGTATTTTCCCCTCGGGGGAAGAACGAGGCCGGAGGAGTAGAAGCAGGGGCATGAAGAAGAGCAAGAGCGGGAATAATACAAGGAGCTTGGGCTGGAGGGAAACAGAGGGCGATGCATTGTGGTCTTTTTTATTCGCTTTGCGTTTCAACGCACTATACCCCACATTTTCTCACCGATAATTCTCTAGTATCGAGACTCTGTATCCTGCCTGTCCAGTGCGACTCCGGAGACAGCCCTCCATCCCCTTTTCCCAGACCCCCAAAGAACAGTAGCTACGACAGCCCAGTTTGTACAAGCTACCTTACCCAAAGAGTGCGTCAGTCACATTCCCATACCCGATAGGGCAGAGATTAGGGCTGCGGCGCCGGGTAAACTTCCCTACCCGGGTATGACATACTAATTTTGTTTACACTGTGTAAGGTAGATAGCTACTGCTTCATCGTGAGTAGGGAGGCAATAATTTCTTCCACTCGCCAATGGTCGAATACACCATCATCACCCCCCATTGCCACCCCCCACCCGTTTTCCCAGACCCCGGTCTATTAACCCCACCTTGACAGTGCCATTAGTGTCTCCCAGGAGGGGTAGTAGCAAGGTTATCACCTCACCATTGAATGATCAATTGTCAACAGTCAAAGGCCAACTCTTATTACGAGGAAGCAGCAAACAGAGGACAACCCCTAAAAAAGTAAAATTCAAATGGTCTCCAGCTGTGCAGTAAACTTGATAGTTCGCACAACCCCCCTCTCGTCTCAAGTAGTCGCTAATACTCCGTTTACCTTTATTTCCCCAATCCTTCAAGATAGATATCCAGGAGGAATATCCCCAAAGAAAGGCAGAACCCAGGCCAATGCCTTCCTTTCTTCCTAGCGCCCGATATACTTACAGCATTACTAATGGTGGTGCTTTTTAAGCTCTGTCAGCAGTTTTTTGCCCCCCCTCTCCATGCAGCAGCTCCCTTGTTGCCGTCACACGGGCTATTGGAGGATAGAAGTGGGTACGGCAAGCTTGAAAGGCGATAATGTTTAGAATACGAGGAGGTGGTTGAAAGACAAAAAGGGCGTCCAACTCAACCATTTTCATTACCCATGATTATAATTCTAAGAGACTATTTCACAGACACTTTCGCCTAATGGCTGTATGGATAGTCCACCTCTCAATACCATCAACGGTCAACTTGGACGACGACCTCAGCGCTCCGCAGGAGAGAAACACATTCCTTTCAAGTTTCTGTAGGACTGTATCAGTCTAGCAAACATATAGCTACTAGGAATAGTTCTAACCGACTTCCTATCATATCCCACTGAGAGGCTTTAGGTTACTTCTATCTATTTTGTGATTTTTATTGTACATTCCGTTAATTTTTCCTTTTTGAGTTTGATCTATATACCGCACCGCACCAGCCGTCTCTAGGCAAATCACTTTATACTTGTGGCCGCGCACCTGGCCCAAGTGCATAGTTCGCTATTATATCTTTTTCTTTAGACCTTAATCCACCGTTTAATCCCATGTCTTTTTCAGAGCTACCATATGGGAAGCCCACACAATACTCTCGATACATCTGGCAACGCTCTACACAAGCCATTACGCGCTGCTCGCTGCGCCAGGTAGTAGTTTACAGAAAACTTCACTTAGTATAGAGTGTGTAATGTTCAGCAATCTTTCTCCACTCCCCCACACTGTTCCACAGCTGAATGGCCAGAGACCCTGCCGGCAACTAGCTAGAGCTCAGCTCCGGGAGATGAGGAGTTCGAGCGGGGATCCTATCCACCGCTTCAGTCCAATAAATACTTACGCCTGTCGCTGTAGATTACCAGCTGATTCCCAGATAACCTGAAACCTATCCTGAACGAGCAACTGAGAGGAGTAGAATGGCAGAGCAGATCGCAACCCCAATTGGGAGCCACGGATCTTCCCATTGAATTCCCAGTAAATTCCCAGGAAAACTGTCTAAAGGGTATCTAATCCGGATGCCTTAAAGGTACAGTCCACCAATCAAGATCCAGAACTGATTATAAAACTGCCGAAAAAAAAAGCCACAGTAGGACGGATTCTTCTTCGGTGGAAACTTCCGCTCGATCACTGACCTTGGCATTCTCTGATCGCCTGAAATTTCAAGTGCTGTTGTTTATTTCTATCCACGAAATTTTCTAGTTATGCAGGCAGCCAGAAGAAGAACTAGCCGCAGGAAGAGAGCATGAAATTCTTTTCATCATTGACGGGGTTTCCAAAAAGGAATTGCATTACCACTTCCCCTTCAATTGATGGAGACAGTAGAGGAGTTTCCAAAGGCGCACAACAAGAGAGTCTGAGAAAACTATATAAACCCCCTCCCCTCCTGCTGAAGGAATCCTCACCAGCAGTCTCTTCAGCGAGTAAAGCAACGCCAACAATATCCACAACCTTCCCTAAATATCCACGATATCTCTCTTTCGGTGTTCGTTCCCAAACCTCTTCGAAAAATGAAGTCCTCATTCATCACCTTTATCAGTCTCTTCTTGTTCCTCATAGGCACAGTTGGTAAGTTTTCTAGCGACTTCCACAGAACCCTTCCTATGCTAAGTACAGAAAACAGTTGCGGCACCCAGTGCCCTCGATTCCACCGAGATTGTCAAGAGACAGAACTTCCAAGAGGTGGACGCAATTCTCGGAACCGCAAAGGCCGACATTATCCAAACCAACACTGCCTACAGTCCGTTTTCAAACCAATCATTGATAGATGCCCCGAGAGCTTAGACTAATGACATTTCCAGATGCTACCAGCCCAGTAACGACTGCTACTGTGACTTCGTACTGCAACGATATCATTGTAATCATCAATATTGCCATCACCGAATGTGGGAAGATTCCCCCCAACCACAAGTTCCTCAACATCACGTTGATTGCCAATATCTTGTTCGATATCCTCTGCGAGATCAACTTCACATTGAGTCTTCTTCTTTCCAAGTGCGGACTTCGTATGTCTCCTTATCCCACACCCTTCATGACTTGTGCCTCGGGTGCTTAGGCTAACCGCACACAGTGGGGGGGCTCTTAATAGTCATCATTGTTCTTGTCAGCGGGCTCATCCTTGCCCTTAACACCCTCCTCATTGTGGTTGCAGGAGTGTGCGTCCCCGGCCTCTTGGCGCTCCTCCTCGCCCTCATCCTCAGCCTTCTGGGCCCCAATTGCTTGATCCTCCTCTGTGGCCTGGTCCTTTAGGTGTTGATACCGCTTTGATACTCACAAATTCACAACTGTGAAGGGTTTGTGATGAAATATCTATATGGCGGATTGGAGGATGGATATTATCAGACTATAGGTGGAGGATATTTCTGGATTATCTTGATGGGTTCAT
This sequence comes from Tuber aestivum, assembly GCA_900010015.1. Lineage (NCBI taxonomy): Eukaryota > Fungi > Ascomycota > Pezizomycetes > Pezizales > Tuberaceae > Tuber > Tuber aestivum. The sequence continues at coordinate 263,872 of LN891107.1, read as the reverse complement.
TTCTGAAATGTCGGGAAAGCCATTCACTTCGTATCGTATCTATAAAAAATAAAAAATAAAAATCCCGACGCTTTCACCATGCAAAATTTCCTCTCAATGAATGTGATAACCCATACGTGGGTATATTTCGGCATTGGGTGACCCCTCTCTTTCTGATTTTCTTCGGTGGAGCAAAGAATCTGAAGACTCGACTTCCGGGTATCATATAGCGTAAACATTACATATCAGTAGGGCCATTCCACCAACTCAAAGATAGTGAAGAAATTACTGAGGCTTTCATCCTGCCCCTCTCGTTTGATCATCAGGCCGTACTGTAGGTTCCCAGTACAGCAAGGTGCAAAAATTGTGTTAAGGGCAGTGGGCATTAAGGAAAGAAATCCAATACTAGTACCCCATGCTTAGAGGTATGGTGTGTGAAAACAATCCCCCATTACACGCCCTCCAGGTGATCTAACATCCAGAAGCATAAACTGCGGTCCCCGTATACTCCAAAACTACCGACGGTGGCTAAATCTTGCACGAATCAGTACTGTAAAAAAAAAAAAAAAAAAAAACTAACCTTAACATCGAGACCTATCCGGTCCCAATACCCCAACCGGGACACTACAGGCAGGCTATGCGGACCCAAGGGAATACAAAAAGAGCACCACACAACACCGGTAACCTAAATTCGCAATACGGGAAAGCATCCCACACCCCGAGCGCCGCAAGCGATGAAACGGGAATATACAGTACTCGAGTACCAGGCCCCAATAAGTCCAAAGAAATAAGTTCCCCCCTAGAGCCAATTTGGTGCTAGGCCCGTTTACCGAAGCCAGTGACGGGGGTGCTCTTGAGCTCTGGGGTTATTAAGATAGCCTTTCACACCCGGAAAAACTGCATCATAAACTGATTGCAGAATGCTTACCACGCGGAGCGCGCGCTGTGATTGGATAGTAGCAACCTCGCGCGCGGTGAGCACCAGCGGGCAAGCCGTATCCGCCTTGCGCACAAGCAGGGTTCTAGCATAATACCATGCATACATACCGCACAAACGGACAAGATACAGTATCACAAGGTTTTCCAGATCTGAACTGCCGGTGGCGGGGAGGAAAACTGGCAAACAGGCTCATTCCGGGAGGCATCCAGGGACTTAGCTGCCAGGTCCCTCCCAGGAAGCTTAGCTGCTCAGGTAGCTTGTTCGTATATCAATCAGAGTACAGTCTCCACCGGGAGCACGACGAATCTAGGCGGGAAACCGGTCAATTTTTGTTACCCTGCTTTAACGAATTCACTTTTGCTACCCCCAGTTCTGTCGCGCCCCCGGTGAAGACTGTAACCGGCCGATTAGGAATGCTCAATAACCCTATAGGGAACTGGGTCGTTGCTGGAAAGGGTGGCTTCGCTATTTCTGCTCGTACTAGGCCAGAAAATCTGCTTTGAGGACACATACGGATACATACAGATTTCCTCATAATGCTACCAGCCCAGAGCTGCTCCCTGAAGGCCCCGGTGTGCTACATATCCTCAAAATGGTTTAAAGGCTGCGCCGCACAGCTTTGTGGCCTCGCCCCAACCGTATCGAACAGTCTTGAACCGTGAAGTTACACAAAGTTAACCAGCAAATATCGTCCAATCCCGGAGCCCCGGGGTTACCCGTGGGGTACTGGAATTGTTTTCAGTCATGGTGGGTCACTCCTCAAGTCATTGTAAATTTAACAACAGAAGGCCTCTCTCTACCTTTCCTGTGCCACCAATCCACGGCTGAAAGGGGCCGGCTGAAAGGGGCTGCATTCGAAGAAGCTTGCCTGTGGCGGACCTGCTGTAGCCGAGAGAATTTCTTGGACCCCGCGTATAATACCCGAGTTATACCATCTGTATTATGCCGTCTGCGGAATCCTGCCGAAGGACGCAACCCAACATGCTGTAAAAACAAATTCGAATAATTAGACCGTGTGCTATGTAGTCCAAAATTCCCTTCTCTGGAAAGAGGGCAAAAAGCGCAGGAAAAACACAACCCCTTTCCCCCTTCCGAGACAAAAAAAAATCTGGACCTTACTAAGACAGGAAGCCGTAGCACATGGTCCAACCACCCTGGTTTCTCCAGTACTCGAGTACCGGTAGACCAACTTGACACGGTAGTGAGAGCACCGGATTGTGGTACGTGCCACAGTTGCACATCACACCGGCCCATCGTTCGGCACATATCTTCATTAGGGTTGGGCCACTCATGCATCGAGTGCAGGCTCTTACCGCAAAAGAATACCTGGTGACAGATATAAGGCAAATGATGAATGAGGCTTCTACGCCTATCGAAGTGGTTCTGCCCAACGATTGGATCCATGGTCCCTAATCTCTAATACACACCTCACCCCCCGGAACCCAAAATTCGGGTTACTCAACCCCACGATAATAATACAGGCTAACCCTCCGGACAACACTGCGAGAAAGAAAAACAAGGTCATTTTCGTTTTCAGTCCACCGCCTCTCCCCAGGTCTCACTCAAAATTATCTCCTGTTGGCAAGTACCCAGCTATTCTTGTGACATTCGAATGCAGAGGGGGTTCCTGTCAGACTCACAGAGATACTGAATCCCTCGGCAGGTAAACAAGGTGCTACTACGACATCCGCTGGGAAGATTACTGCAAGAGGGGAAATAGGAACTTACATGCACGCAATCACTGCCGGGCCGGACTTCCCCAAAGCACTTCGATGAAAAGGTCAGTAACTGGTCAAAGCTAGGCTCAAAAATATTGGCGTCCCCCAGACGACAATTTTTCCTGAGAAGTTCATACGGTACGATCCCAGACACCCCTCAGCTATTTCCTCATTTCCACGCTACTCATAAGTCTTGGCCAGTCAACATTCCAGGTATCATACCATTGGATTCAGTATTAACAATCTGGGCGATAGAGAGGAAAGCCATAGATATATTAGCCAAGTGTTATTGGTCAAATAATCTTGACCAAGACTATGTAAGGAGGGTTGTCCAGGGTAGTTAACTAATGCAGGAGGTGTCTAATATCTTGACTGCCCTTGGTTCTCCCCTTTTCTCCAAAACTTCCCAGATGATACTCCCTCGAACAGCCTTCAACCCCCCCAAGATCCCTCCCTTTCCGCACCAAGAGCATGCCCAACAATTATTCCTTCTTTCCAATATAGTTTCCCTAGAGCGCGGGAACCCCTAACAACCCCTCTCGACACAGGATACCCCTTAATCCATGAGTCGAAGAAAACCACTTGACCACATCTCTTCCCGACTATCGATAGTAACCCGGGTTGCACATGCAATAAGATCCATTCCTTTAAACCCTATCACGCAAACGAAATCCCACACCTGAAGAGGTCCCGTCCCTGCGAAAATATTATCTGTGTGGGGAGCGATGCCATACATCCCGCCGTTTTCTTAAATTGTTCATAAACACCAGACATGGGTGAGACTTATGCCACCCTATTAATAAACCTGCGGCCAATTACCCAATCAACGACTCAAGACTACCAGTGCCGAGGCATCCTGGGATCCCATAATAGAGCTGCAATAATACAAGTTTATTCTCTAAATGAGTGGGGGTCACCCACAGATAAAAAGAAATTACCCATGAATTCACCACACACACGGGAAATCTAACAGAAAAAAGGAAGAGGGATCGGCAGAGGGGTTGTATCGGGATCGACACTCCCGAAGCGCCGCCGTCACCGGTGGTATAGTATTGGACAGAATTGGCCTCTGAGGTGACATCACAGGCGCGCCCGGGCGAATGAAGCGGCGCGGGGATCACTTCTACCCCCTGCACGTATCACCATCCCATGTACAAGTACGAGTACTCGAGTAGTAAGGCTCCGTAACGATAACATCACCCCGTGAACCTGTCATCCGAAGGATGGTCACAGGAAGTGGTTACATTCGAGTGATATTCCGTGACAGAGCCAAAAATAGAGGTTGCCGGATTGCAATGGAGAAACCAAAAAAAAAAGGCACCAATTTCCCACCGAGCGCCATCACTAACCGAAGAAGGTATGGAAGAAGAGCTCCCGTACTCTAATGATCTCTCGAAACTATGATACCATCATGATAGAGTACTATCCAACATTCCATTATCTTCAACCAGCGTAGGGGAATAACCAGTCTCTTAACGCGACCCGCACGGCACTACCGCTAGGAACCAAAAGCGGAAACGGCTGCTCTTCCTGCGGTTGGATGGGACACGACAAAACGCAAGACCAGCAAGCAGACCGCCGATCGGACATGTGCCCGGACCAAGTAACAAACTTGTTCGGTAGACTTGGTCAAACCAGCGTGTGGAAGTGACAGCGGCCTACCCCGCTGCCACGGGCGATAGCACGCTGTAGCGTGTGCGAGGGTTTTGCTCACACAATAGCAAATAGTCATCCAAAAACAAATTAAGCTTAGGAATAGACAAGTACGGCAATTTGGGTAGATACGAAATTCATGTTTGATGCTTTATACCAGACCCAGGGGGTCCCGGTGGTGTTGACCTATTCCTAATACAACGGCGAATCCCAAAGAAAAGAGCTCTAGAAAGACATTTGGATTTGTGAAAAGATCCGTAACCCAGGAGAGCCTGAGAAAGAAATCCAATCGCCCGAAATACTCCAAAAACCGCGGCGGACACCAACCCCCTAGTTCCCCCAGAAAAGTAAAGCCTGCAGCGAAGCGGCCCTGATGGCCCGGAAATTCCGGAAGGGGAAGTCTTATTTCCTTTTCGAATTGTCTAGCGATATCCTGGGATCCCATCTTTTTTTTTTCCCCCTCCCTGCCGGGCCCACCACAATTGCAAGAGCTTTCGCAAACCGCGATATTTTCGTGGTATCATTTGACAAGCTGACTGAACAGGGCATTCGCATCCGACTGGCTGCTACTACTGCCTCGGTCCTTGATCCCTTAACCTAAATAACACCCGATTTACCATACCTCTTTTAGATTCCGATTCAACCCACCACAAAATTTCGTATCATTCTTCCCAAAAGCGACCAATTAACCACTTAAAGCCTCACGTCAGTTGTGCAAACAGTATCTATCTAGCCGGGCTGTTAATGCGGTCCCCCTTCTCAGCCAACACCCATTCGGCCGGAAATCTCGAGACTCTCTCTGCCCGAGGATTGCCGCGTTGTGGAAATAGGTCAAAAACCTGTGCTTCCTGGTGGCGGCGGATTCGGATGCGACTTGACTCCAGAATCGATGAGAAAATCTGTTGGGAGAAACCCAGCAGTGGCTAGCTCTGGATGCTGAATCATAGCTGGTCTGCTTGCAGTGTCGTGACCACTTACGTGCCCCACCGGGAGAAACATTGTTAGAAGTACCGACCAAAATGGTATGGGCATGTACACCCGGAGGGGCGATGGAAGCAAATACGAGAGGATTCAAGAGAGGATTATATGTTGTCGTACTGCACAAGAACCCACGGTGCTGTAATAGCAATATAGCGGAGCTATATATTCGACAATGGTGGTATTCGACTGCAGTGATCTCTACTCCAGACTTACTGCCTTAGGCCCTTCTATGGAACAACTTGGAAGCCAGGCTTAACAGTATGGCCGCCGTGTCGTGGGTCTTGCAAGAGACAGGGTTCAGGGCTTGCCGCTGGTAAGCATAATTATTCTAGATATTCAAGATTGGGTTGCCAGTTTCCTGCCGTCAAATGTGAGAGCTAGAGAAGCCAGTGGGGGTTCCGTGCGGTAGCAGAAGGTCCTCACAAAAGAATTTGAAGCCCCTATCCCGCAGGCCTCCTGGAATGGTTTTTTTCTCTCTATCCAGCAAATGCGAACTATCACCCCTTCTTGGTCAACAGCGCATCTATTTCCTATTTCTCCTACATCATCGCAATTTCTTAAGGGCCCAGACTAACGGAAACAACTTGAAAACAGCATCTACCATAGCACCAGACTCGCCGTGCAAGGGTTCCAGAGATTCCATGTCTAGGAAACATGGTTGGGAATATCCAAAAACGACCACTACCGAACTGCTGGATCCGAACTGCCCCAGATGCTTTAGTGAGCCAGTGGCTACCCGCCCTGGAGGTGGGCACACTGAGACCGGAAACGAGCATCCAATATAAACAAATCTCCCCGAGGTGTAACAGTGTTTGGGTGGGCAAGGACGCGACATACTTCCTCCATTGGTCCCAAGGAAGAGAAGTTAGGAAGGTGAGCAACTCTCGATGATCTTATACCTCTAGTTATAATAAATGCCGAGTCTAATCGCAATACTCTCTAGACCCAGTTCGTCGGTGTTAAAATGTGAAGAAAGGCTTTTGTCCTTTGAAATTCCTAACGAATTTCAATATTTCGGAACCCGAAACGGCCCCTCTAAGACACCCCCCATACCGATGTATCGTGGATTGATCTGCGACAGCTCTCCCTTAATTGCTAAACCCCCGATTGTCAGCCGGGAGCCTCGTAGCACTAAAGCAGCTGGTGGTCAGTACTCTATCACTTGGTCTTGATCGGAAAGGAGGTTAGCAGCTTACGACCATGAACTTCATTCCTCCCCCAACACCGACCCCCCCCCCCCCCCACCCAATTCAGGTACGCATTCTATGAATCGCCACAACGACAACCACCTCCCGAGGCTACCACCCGGTGAATTCAGACAACCGCAGAGCCCCCCACCCCAACCCCTCCTACAGTCTCTTCACCATAGCCACTATAGGGGCCAGGTGGTCAAGTTATACCAGGTGATCCCACAATTTGGGGCACCGACTACGAGACAGAATGTTATAATCTCCATGGTGGGGTACAAGATATTCGAACGGGGATGGTCAAATCGCTAGGTTAGGAACACGGAGCTCCTACAGAGGAAGCCGTTACTGATAACCCCCCACCAGATTATTTGACGCCAGTGCAGTAGAAACTCCAGACACCACGGGAACGAAACAAATCCAGAACACGTGGATGTGTAGCCGGAGAAAAGCTGTCGAGCCAAAACACCAGCGATCTGCAGGCGGCGGAATAACACCTGAACATTATGATACAAGATCCCTGAAAGCTTTTCTCCATAAACTAAGCGATAGCCTAACAGTCGGATATCCTCCGGGCCCGGAGCTCCTATCATATCCTACCATGATATCTACACAGTCCCTGGACCCAACCGCACCAGAACCCTTGTACAGCAGCGTCCAGAACCCACGAAATAATCAGACCCAGACAAAAGTACTGTTCCCTAAGCGCCGTAGCTAGAGTCGTATGTGTGCCTACTTAAGAGTTTAAGCTCCGTCTCTTGAAAAGGGCATCTTACGGTATCTAACTCGGTTGTGCGGGGATGCTCTGCACACCGGGGGCTTTTGTAGGTAGGTTTTGGTGTGTCATAGGTAGGGTGAAGGGTGGGGCGCCAGCGGCGGAGTGGGTTGAAGTGGGGGTATGAGGGCGGGTTTGAGAATCAAGGCTGGGGGGGAGGGCCCGGGTGATAGAAGCTAGTGGGTTAAGCTGTCTACGTGTGATGTCAAAAACTGTGGGATAATAAACTCCCGCGGGTTGCCAGAGCCCCAACAGTTAGATCATTCTAGTATTATCTAGTCGTCTCCCGCATCACAGCGCATGAAAAATCCAACGCATTTTCCAGCTTATCCTATATCCTTAAGAAAGTTTATAACCTCGGTCCGACCCTGCACTTTAGCCACACATTCAACGTGGAGAGCTCCAGTGATCACAACCCTCCGGATATGTCGATCCCCTCGCGAAATCTGTTCAAGAATACCTTCAACCTCTACTGCCTCTTCTTTCGTGACAAGTTCATCCTTCTCAGCCCGCAACGTCACTATATCCACCCCAGCATTCCTTTCTGCAATTTCCTTAACTGCTCCACGCACATCCCAATGATTTCTCAAAAATGGTGATAGATATCTATACGGTAACCAACGTTGTGGATATACCGCTACAAGCATACTATCAACACTGACGAATGGTGTTTCCATAATCAAACCCTTGATGCGTATAGGCATTTGACGCTCTGGCGCTTGAAGGTAATCTGCCCATCCCTTAAGAGCTATACCACAACCAATACTCTGGCCCCAAAGGATAAACTCTGTACCGGGGATGTTATAACTCTCAAGGTGGTGGAAAATAGCCTTCATATCCTTTTCAATCCCGGACTGCGAGGGGCGGCCAGTAGAGGTCCAGTATCCTCGATACGATGGGACGATTACCGTATAGGTTATAGAAGAGCTTTGAGTTTTGAGTGAGGATAAGATCGAAGACATAAGCGGCAGACGAGGAGGCGTTGATGATGTATTTCTGTAATCTTTGTTAATCCTGACCATTACATAAATTCATATTTAAATAACTTTCCCTTGAAAATAAACAATAACCACATTCCGTTCGCTTCCAGAAAAAGCAACTAGTTCACGAGGGAAAACAGTTGCTTCTGCGTAACTTAAAAGCCTTCCATCCTCAGTCTTAATACCCCGAAACTTTCCGCGCCAGGTAATCCCCATGCATAACTTCTGGTAATCTTCAATTCTCTCTCTTTTAGCCCCAAGCGGGACACCTGCTGGCATTTAGCTTAAGCTCAAACCTTAAGATCTCCTTTTCCAATGCCATAATTCACGATATAGATTTTCCGAATGTAGACGAGTCGCGAGAAGTAAAGGTAATTTAGTTCACGAACGAAGGATGAATACCGGGCATGTAAATTATTTTATTCTGGAATATAACCATCATGGTGCACTATTTGAGGAATGAGCGATTGGGAGATTGATACAAAAAGGAAAGATAAGATACCTTATACACCCAGAGGGTTGTGGCTAATCCTACAAAAACCACCGGTGGGACAAGTGCCGGATGAAGACAAGATAGTATGAAGCGGGAATGTGACTTTATGTTGAAAGACCCGATGCGTGGTAGATTGAGATGAGTGTTAAAGTGTATAGGGTCAGAATAGCGCAAAAGGCGACGGAGCATAATGATAAGTATTGTTATGTTCGCCTTATGAATTGTCCCGTGAAAGTTCTTTGGAAGGAAATAACGACAGAGGCGGGAGACCTTGTTGATGGGAGAGCGAGAGACGGGTGTTCTAAAGAATTAGGGCAGGGTAACCAGCAGAGGGGGAGTGTTTCACGGAATTTCCTGTCATCCGGAGATCACTGCGGATGTCCCTACCATTCCTCCTGCCGCACCTTACGAGTACCGTACGACACCACACAACCCAGTGATAACTCCACTCGTCTTCCTTCTCCCTCTCTCCTTCCTCACTACCGCCACCACCGCCATCATCACTATCACCATCATTATCATTATTACCACCATTATCCTCGTTATCCTTATTACCCTATTTTTCCTTGGCTAGTTAATTCTCAGGGTGTATTTCCTCCTTGCCAGGAAAATATCCACCCCATAACTTTCCGAGAAGCTTTTTCACTACGATACAACGGCCTTTAATCCTAATTTTTATTCTATTTTTTTTCCATATCTCCCGCCGCCAGGTTCCAGGGCACCCAACAGAAAATCCCCAAGCTCACTGCCTATCATGCCGCCACAACCAGGTAGTGTCCGCTCCGACTCTCCTGACGACTGCCGTCTCTTACCCTGCGACTATTCTGACGGAAAGGCCCTATATCCGACCAATCTCGAAAAGAAACCCCGTGCCGACGGTGCCTACGAATATTATTCCCCTGTTCCCGCTGGAAGTAGCAAAGATGTCATGTGGAGAACTAAATGTGGTAATCATGTTTACCAACTCTTCTCTAAATCAGAGGGTGCCCAAGGTCAGCGTGAAATCCTTTGCCGCATATCGATATGCGAACCTGAATCCCACCTCTCTAGACCCTTTTACAGACGCCACTTAAAGCTATCTGCTAACGATTTAGCGCACAGAACGAACCGACTATATTTTTGCCGAGTTTCCACGGAATTACAAGCTCTTTAAGCATGTTAAATGCTCTGCCAAAGTTAGTTAAAAGAAAAATATCCTTTGAACTTTCTTAGCTTTCCACACACACTATATTGACTTGTTCTACAGGACGGTGTTCTCGGGAAAGAACGTTCGGATACCTATCTATATGGACACCCATCAGGAAAACGCTACCGATCACCAGCCGAGTTCTTCCCCCATATTGCGCACCTTTCCAGTTTCAGTGCAAACGAGAACCCCGACGCCAAGGGGAAATTCTGTCAATGTTGCTTGTGCAGTGGCGCGGTTTCGAAGAGCGGGCCGACATCCGCATCAACCCCCAAGGGATCGGTTCAATTCTACCAGAGGGAAGTCAAGAGGGTAAAGATGGTTATATCTCAGGAGGAGAAGCTTGCGGAGCAGGACTGTGGAGGGTGGGTCATACGCAAAGGGGAGATTGGGTGGGTTTGGCTTCCTGATAATCAGGAGAGAAGTTACGAGGGGATAGATTGTAAAAGTCTAGTCGACGGTCAGGGTGGAACCTGGGCTGCTGGGATAATTGTTGAGCGCCCTGGATACACACCTTTCCTCATGCCCCCTAACGTAATTACCGGAACCAAAGAACAAGAAACAGACCAAGATCCGATGAGAACGTTTGTTAACGTGGAAAAAGACATTGTTCCACCGTGGGCCACCGATAACGACTCGTACACTATCCAGCTCTGTGCTGAGAAGGGGAAGAATGGGGAGGTTATCAACGATGTCAAGCAGTGGTTTGTCAGGCCATGGCTGTCACGTCCCGAGTGTGCTCTCAACCACGAGGCGAATGATTGCGAGCATCCCTCTATTGCACCCGGCCGGGAAGCTGCAAGCACATTTTCGGTATTTGATAAGATCCCTGACAGCGTACATTTTGTTAGCGAAAAGGGGGAGACAGAAAAATGCAAGGTGACATCGTACAATGGTATTTATCTAGGCGCAGAAAAAATCTGGGTTGATGAGCCGATACGTATCAAGTGCTCCACTGAAGGGAGCACAATTGTTGGGGCAGAAGATATGATGGTCGTCAAAACAATTCAGACCTACACTTCACCCTCCAAAATCAGCGCCGGTAAATCAACAACCAGAATTGTCTTTGGAGGTCCAACCTTCACAGCCTTTCCCCGGGAAGGCACAGAGCCGGTTCAAGACGAAGCAAGTCTTCAACTTCCGCCCCGTATGCGTCGCTCATGCGGTGGGGACTGGACCATTAAGTGGTACATAACGGACGGAACAAATGAAAAATCCAAAGCTGTTCTCAAGGACGTTCTTGGGAGATACTACGAACCCCAGGCTATTCAGGTGTGGACTGGACGTCAAGACCTCCTCTATGGGGGCAATCCGACTCTGAAAATATTTTCGGTCGATATAAGAGGGTGGGCCAATTCAAGACTCGAGGCTTTTGGCTGTACTATCTTGAACGGCTTTGACCTCAGCGCGATCGATATTGATGATAAGACCGAGTCAAAGGTTGGGCCAGCTAGGCTCTATCCACAGGAGGAGGAGGAAGATGTGTTGATCCCACCTGCAAATGTGTGGGGCAAAGCGGAGGAGAGCGGTCAGGAGGTAGCAGATCAGGAGGTTGCGCGTACGAGCGATAGGAATGAGGATATAATGGAGGTTGATCCCCCCAGAGGTTTTGTGAGTGTCAATGTACGGACCGTTCCTCATAGCACCAGTCAGAAACGCGAAAGAAGTGATTAGATACTCCCCCATCTGCCATTATCGCAATGGGGTTGAGATTGCACTGTCTATGCAAGGTTTAATTTGCGGGGGGTATTTCACAGATTGTTTTTTTTCCTTTTCCCATCCAGCTCTAGTTTTATCAAAAAGGTGTCTACAATAAACTTTATTCGTTTTTCTCTTCCCCCTATAATGTATTTATGATAACGGGATCCAACTCTACAAAGCTGCCATCCGTGGGAGTTACCGAGGCTGTGATAGGATGATGCGTGGTGTTGTGCGAGATTCCGACAGTCCTTAACATCACGTTCAACCCGATCTCAAGGGAGACATGTTATACATGTCTCGTAAACGGCTCGCAAGATGGAACCAACAAATATAGACGGCGCGATCCGGGCCGTCCACAGTGGTGGAATTTAACAAGTACAGTCACACCCCGCTATCCCGGATCTCGATAATCCGGATACCTCGCTGTCCCGTATGAATTTCTGTGAGCTTTGGATCTATTTCCACCAAAACCTCACCCGTTGTCCCGGATCCCTCGCTGTTCCGGACAGATTCTTCGGATTTTGGCCATCCGGGATAGCGGGGTGCGACTGTACTCTTCAAGATATCGTCACCATTCTCCGAGCCCTCAGAAGTTCGGTCGGTCTATGGCGCCCAGGTTCTCGCGTGCTAGTGCTATGGCAATACAATAATATCAAGGCAGTCTTGCCTACGCCTAGATATACTTGACACGCTCAATCACCGTACCAGTATGACTACCGAAACCAAATGCTGGTACTCGAGCACACTCGCATCCGCAACCTTCTCGCAGTACCTCAGGCGCTTCCCTGCAGTTAGCCACAGAATACGTATTACTAGCAATTCTGGCCCAAGATAGCAAGACGGGGATGACCCTGCCCCCGAGAGATTTCATTTAATCCGGTAACGGTTTCCTAATAACGGGTTTCCACATTTTTTATTCCTTTTGTATTTTTTTTGCTTGTAAACAACCTCTGCTTCCCCCCAGTGGAAGGCCAGAGAGACTCGGTGGTGTTCGAGTACAGTACGATCTTGGTGACAAGATTCGTGGACCCATTTTGCACCGAAAATGTGCATTTCCAGCCTGCAAATCTCAGCCTTGTCGCTTTGCAAAACAAACATTAAAATTCCCGGAGCCTTCAGAGCCATCTAGATATTCTCATCCAGATGTCGCAAGCTCTGTTTGCTGGCGTCCATGGCTCAACGGCAGAAATAATGACAGAAACCAAAAGGCAGAGTACTGTACTGTGCTTCAGACATTATATACGTTTTCCGTACAAAAGATATATGGCAACAACATCCAATCCGGACCTTAAGCTCTCGGCCCCATAGTGGAGTGGGGGAAATTCTCGTAGAAAGAGCATGGAATTATCTATAATAGTATTGATTTCATCAAACCCATATTACATCCAGGCAAGTTGCGAGTGTTTAAAATCAGTCGTTTTTAGTGCGAAACGGGGGGGGGGGGGGGTTGGCCACAAATGCCGTCACCAATAAGGTAAACGGGACGTTACGAGAACACTGCGGACACCGACTCGTACACCACCACTCCATAATGAGTGAGCACTATTATCGCGGTGATTCGCTCGTAAAGAATGCGGTGAGATAAAACATGCAAGCACCATCCAGCCTGATATCATGCGTGGCTCATACCGATGTCTTGCGTGAAAGATTCCATCGACGCATGACTCAAAGCGATCCGCAGCGTACAGTATGTTAGAGTCCCGGCACCGCAAATCTTGAAACGGACAGAAGGCAAAACGCATTCTTCTTCTTCTGCTGCGCCGCGCTCGTGCATCCAGTACGATGCAGTATCGAGTGCCTGTACTCGAGTACTGTAGACTATCACACTTGTGGCACCCTCGAGTTGTGCCCCGTGCGTGCGTGATTCGTGATGACACTTCCGACCGACACTGATAAATAAACGTTACGAGCCGCAGCCATCATTGAGACGGCAGTGTGACTGACGTTAAGTTAAGTTACTTGTGCCATTCCAGTGTTAGAAGCGACGGGATGTCACCCCTAAAAGCTGACTTGACCCGGTACAAGTACCCACCCTGGAAGATACCGTAGGCTAACGGCGTTCTTCACTGGTCATCGTGCTATGCTCTACTCAAGTACAGTACCTCTGATCCCGTATTTTGTGCGAGGCCCTATCCGACCCCTCCCCCCGTTACTCCCTGTCACCAAGTTATCTCTTGCTGACCTCCCGCCACTGACCATGGTCAAGTTCATGGCTAGGTAAATTCACTTCCCACCAGCGCTAACCTGCACACAACCTACGGGTATTCTAACCGATCATGAGTCTACAGGTATGATAACTCTCGACGGTAGACTACGGTAAAGCACGCACTGTACGAGCACCGTGCCAGAAGCACTCCTCCTCCCGTACCATACGATAGTCGCATCACCCCTCCTCAAACACAATCCTGGCGCACCCAGGGAATCAATCCTTGGCGGTGGTGATTAGCTGCAAGCACCTTCCTGCATGCAGACGCGACAGTGTGGGGAGCCCCCAGCCCTGTGTTTGCTCAGCCCTGCGCTCAGCCTCGTGGAAGGATGTTGCATGCCTAGTCTACGAGTACCGTACAACGACCTCTGCCCGCATGTTTGCCCTTTCGCTACCAGTTTGTGTGAGAGGTGTATAAGACGATGGTCCTGCCCCCCTCGACTGAACCCCACTTTCCGACCCCAAACACCCGCTCAGGAAGCCGATGCACAAAAGCGAACATGACCGAAAACACCATTCATAGACAATCTTTCTCCGTCGATAACCTCAGCGTTAGGAGCGTGACCATTTACCCTTCTCGCGCTGCCATTGTTAGGGATATTAACAATGTCACTATCAAGGTTTGCCACTGTCGTCTTTGTCCCCTATGGCTATCGGCTAACCATTGCAGCCGGGGAGAAACGAGATTGTTATCTACAACCTCACCCCGCACGCCGAAGCCGACTCGATCAAGGTCGAAGGACACAACACCCCGGCCCTCATCACGGACATGGCCGTGGACCTGGTCCCCAACGCCAAGTACGACGAGCACCAATTCAGCGATTACTCCGACAGCGACACATCGTCGGGAGAGGAAGAGACGTCCCCGGAATTGCAAGCTTTGGAAGCCCGATTGAAAGCGATATCCCAGCAATTAGCCCATCACCAGGAGACCGAAGCATCGTGCGTTCAGCAGCGACAGTACATGGACACCTTTATAATGACCTGGGCCTCAAAGGCTACCATCGCTCCATCAGAGACCATACGTAAAGAATTGAGCAATTACGAAACCACCCGTCAGGAAGCCTTCCATAAGCTGGCGGAGGCCAAGGATTGCACCGAGAGCACGAGAGCCGAGTTGGAAAAACTCAAAAGGGCGCACGAAAAGATGAAGAGCCGGTGGGAGAAGACGCTTCGCAAAAAGAACGCCGCGAAAACGGAGCGTCGGCGACGCAAAGAATTCGCGAGGAAAGAGCGCAAAGAGCAGAAGCTGTATACTCCGGAGAAAGTTTACCGCGTCAAGATCACCGTCGAATTGGACAGCTTACCGAAGGGAACCAAATCCGTTCCCAGCGCAATTGACACCGGAAGACCCCCGAGGGCGGACGATGACGAGCCACCGGTCAACGACGGCGGGCCAAGTTTACGCATTTCGTACATCGCCGGAGGAGCGTCTTGGGTACCCCGATACGATATCCGCCTGGATACCACGTCGAATACAGGATCCATTTCCTACAGGGCCCACTTCTACAATAAAACCGGTGAGACCTGGCGAGATGCCAAAATCACGTTGTCAACCTCGCAAACCTCCTTTAACGGAATCGAAGACAAAGCGCCCTGGATGGATGCCTGGCGCGTATCTCTCAAGCGGCGGGGACACTACGGCAGCGATAAAGATGGCGGACTATACGCCGTCCCCGAGCAAGAGAAGCGCGATGTGAAGAAGGTAGCGGCAAAACGCGCAAAGGCCGAATTCTGCTCCCATGGGCAAGAGTACGACCGTTCCGGTGCCTTGGGGAGTTCGCGCCCTCAATGCGCAGCTGCAATGTCTGCCGGCGGATCCCAGAACGCCCGCAAGGCGAAGAGAGGCATCTCCTTCAGCAGCGGCAGTAGCATCACCATGCTCAGTCGTCGCCGGAGCATGAGCAAGCCCGTCGCCCCCTCTGAGAACCCGTACTCCAGCGACTCGAGCGATCCCAGCGATGACGATAGTGACGACGCATCCACAGTGCTAGACTCCCCGCCGAACAGGATGGGCATCGCAACCAGCACGTCGGAAACCCACGGACTAACAACGACCTACGACCTCCCTGGAATCCGAACGGTCGTCTCGTCAAAGCAGCTGTCCCGCTACATCATTTCCGAATTCGCCCTCCCATCCGTGGAATTCTCCCACCTGGCCGTACCCAAATACCGCACCGCCGTATTCCTCAAAGCCCGTCTTCGCAACCCCTCCCCCACCACCCTTCTACGTGGCCCTGCCGGCTTAACAATCGACGGGACATTCCTGGGAAGTTCAACCGTAACCCGCTGTGCTCCAAATGATGCGTTCGAAATTGGGCTCGGCGTAGACGAGGAAGTAACCATCACATACGCCAAGCCGGTCCGTCGCGTAGCCTCGGAGGGAATGCTCGTGAAGGAGCAAGTGCTAACCTACGAGCGGAACATAAGTATCTACAATACCAGGTCCACACCCATCACGCTAATCCTCTTTGATCAAGTCCCCGTCAGCGAAGAGGAGAGGCTGAGAATCGCGGTTAAGCGGCCAGCTGTGAAGAATGTTGGTGACACGCTTCATGGCACGGCTACGAATGTCAGGTTCTTCTCGGGCTTTGAGATGGGTGGGAAGAAGCCGACAAGCGTGCCCGCCGGACCGGGAGCCAAGGTGGAGCTAAGGAAGAACGGGGAGGTTAGGTGGGAGATTGGCCTAGAGAAGGGTGCCAAGGCCAGAGTTGGGTTGGAGTACGAGGCGAGGATGCCGACAGCGGATGTTATCTGTGCAGAGAGGGGTGGGGATTGAGTGGGTTCCTTTGTTTCGTTTGCGACTTGGGTCTGGCGGGCGGGATAGGGGAGTGGACGTTGTCTTCCTGCGTCATGTTTTTATCTCTGCCCATTAAGTGCTCTCAATCTAATGCAGCAACACCTATAATCTCGTATAACCACCGTACTCGGGGACAAAGGCCCACAAGAAAGATTAGTGTTTCCCCCACACGGGAATGCTTGAGCGTGTTGAATCCCATTTACCAGGATTCGCAATTCCGATAACCCGTCAAACCAAATCCATTGTAGGTCAAAGTCACAATTCCCAATAACAATTCGACAGCGGACCACAAGACTCCACGGTACGCGCTAACAGACTATCCGGTAGACATATATTTGGTACAAAGGCATCGAGTGAACGATGGACGGGGCAGAAAGGAAAATAGACCATCTATTATCAATACTATCAATACTATAATAATACTCATATGAATATCACCAGTAGCGCAAACCAATTCGTGAGTGATTTTCCGTGATTCCTTACCCATGCCCAGAGACCAACCCCGCGTACAGTACTGCACTAGTACACGCGAGAAATATCACCCGCCGCCCAAATAATGCCTAAATGTTGCAAACAGCGATGAGCCTCTGGTTATAAACCCCCCGCGCCGGAAAGAGAGGTGCAATTTGTTTCAACGGATGTGAACGACTGAATCCCCGGGGAAAACAGCTTCCGCTCAAGACGTACATACAGGTAGGAACCACGTACGCGCGCGATGGAACTGCCGTCGTCAAATTGTGCCGTGATCTGCTACGGTAGCGTAATGCGTAACCCGGTCGCGGGGAATGCTACTCGTGTGCAAGTATGAGGATTCAACCGGAGGTCTTGTGGTGTATAAAATCTCGAGCGTGGTATTGTACTAGTAGGAAGGGAGGAAGGTTCACAGATTGAATCCGGTGTGAGAGGTTCGCGGGTGTCGAAGACCTACATATCCATATCTTTCACCGAAGTCAACAGCCGTTATTGTTATTGGCCCATAGCAAAACGTGTAAATCCGATACGTGGGAAAAGATGCGCGTTGAAAGACTGCCCTGCCCGCCAAAAGGAAAATCATATCTGGATCCCGTAAGCTGAAAAGAAGAAAAAAAGGGCTCGATGGGTGAGGAAGCTGGGGGATTGTTTAGATTTTCTCTCCAGTGGGGCGTGCTGAAGTTACAGCGCTCCACCATATGTATACACGCGAAACAATACGACATTAAGTGGCAAAGGCGAGACACCAATGCTCTCAAATATGGGGAACTCGCCTAACGTGCATGATATTCGGAGACGGAATAAAAACTAAGAAATGAAGAGCCCGGGGATGACAATGAGACCGTCCACCCACTTGAGCAGGGGGGGTACTCGAGTACAAGAAGGGGTGGAAGGATACGGGAGCGAGGGGATAGACATCCCCAGTTGGGTTCCCCGTGAGTCTTCAGTGCTGGAAACGACAAGGTTGCAAACGCACCGGAGGTCTTCGTCCTGTCCCGAACGTTGTGAAGGTGATTGGTTTTATTTCGTGAGAAGGTTTCCAAGAAACCTATCGGACGGCAGGATCTCCAGCGAATCTGATTATCGTAAAGGAGGAGAGGGCTTGCCCTCCGCAAACAAGTGCCTCCGTTTTATGGATGGTCTGTTCAGTCTAGGTGCTGGCGCAATTTGATCTCGACGGTTGTAGGACTGGCTGGAGCGATCTCATTCTCTGGATGGGTTGGTTGAGGATCGTTCCCCAACGCTTCTAGTTTGGTATCCCGTTTATGATATTAGTGAGATGATGGAACAGGGTTTTCACATCCGGTACCGGTATGATACTCGAGTACCGTACCAGTACCCGTACAGTCTACAGTTGCAGGGGTTTCGCAGGCTTACCCCAGCCTTTGCATCAAACCGGGGCCAACAGGGGGAGGGTATCACAGTGGGGAATCTGTGTGTTACACGTACTGTACTCTACAAGTAGCGGCAGGTACGGGCCGGATCAGGTCGGGCTCGGTGCATGCCTGGCGGGCTCCAACCCCTTCCAGCTTGCACCCGAGTCTCTCTCTCCATCCCGCTTGAGCTATTTGCTATGTCACGAACAATCACTCGAAGACAGTGTAGAATTCACCCCCTAGTGCCCCTCTCCGATATACCCCCTCTCTTTCCAATATATCCTGGACCGGACTATCATATTCAAGACAGATATCAGCATCCCAAAGACCCACGCAGATATCTAGCTCCTCCTTTCTTCATTGAGCTCAGGCTCCCTCGGTGGTCAGAATTGGTCGACGGCTCAAGGCCAGACAGGGGAAACACAGGGAGGGTGAAGTCTGACAAGGTGGAAACGCTCCCACTTCCGTTGTGTTAGCGCCCCGAACGAAGGGATATCCTCGACCGGGATTCATGGCCTAGTAAGCTTCGAGACCCGCCGCTACTAATATTGAACTGGATGGTCAAGCTACTTGTTAAAATAGAACTGGTACATTAAGCGGGTGGTTCGCCATGGGCTGGGTCTCTTTGTTTGGAAAGAAAAAAAAGAAAGGAAAGAGAGAAGGCCGCGAGCTCTGTAAACGGTGGATTTCCTATGATACCGGTACTCTTGCTTCTCCCGCCGGTATCTACAGTATGGTACTAAGGGAAGGGAGAAGAAGGTATTGGAACAAACAGGGGGATATAGAGGGTCGGTGCAGGGTTTTTCCTATTCATGTATTATAGGTTGAGGTTGTAGATTCTTTGATAAAAAGGAAGAAAACACTATGGGCGAAGCCGCATGATATCACAATTTTCACTCCATACCCACATATTACTTGTAGATGGAATAGGGCTTCCTTAATTGGTATGGGGTAAAAAAGAAAAATCATAAAGGTCCCATCACATCACTTGCTTGATTTAGTCATGAATATGTAATTAACATATTTTATCATAATTTTAACTTTACACTTCCTATGAACATTTAGGATATAGGATGTCTTTCCTTCGCCCATCCATGACTTCCTAAGGCGTTCCTAGTTTAATAATATTATCATAGTATCAAAGTTAATAATATCTAGCTAGGCACTACAGTATTTTTCTCTTCGCACAGATATCCGTTCCCCTGGTATGTTCCGATGCTTCACCCCCGACCCTAGTACGGTTAGCAGTACTCGAGTATTTGGCCCCTGCTGAATCTAGCGGTGCCTTTAATTTGATCCAAACGGCCCCCACGCCCTCATCTCACCATCGTCCCAGGCACTGTCTTTCTTTGGAGAGTTTTTGTTGCTTAACTTCTTCTTCCATAGGTGTGCCGTGTTGTCAGAATCCTCAACGAACCCCATATCATACTATTTTATTTCAGGAGCCCCACGGGTATAATGCCCCTGTAAAAAAAACAAAAGAACGAGCTCCCGTTTGGCGCGCCACAAAACTCGCGATTTTCTGACTTGGAAGGCATTGTTGCGTTCCTTGGGGTGGAATCTGAGCTATATCAAAGATTGAACGAGGGACAAAAACGGTAATTTTTTTTTTTTTAGATTTTTTTAGATATATGCTGCGGCACACCAAACAGAGCGTAAAGGCATAAAATTTTATTTACTTGTATTCAAGCTGTGCAGACTAGGACTATAGCGAGCGATCCCTCATGCGGCCAACAGAGAAACCTCACTTGATACAGTCATGCCTCGCTATCCCGGTGGGCCAAAATCCGAATAAAACTGTCCGGGACAATTGGTGATCCAGCACAACGGGTCAGGTTTCGGTGCGAAGGATTTTTGAATTCGCAGAATTTCATGCGGGGCAGCGAGGTATCCGTGTTATGGAATTCCGGGACGGCGAGGTTTGACTGTAAAAGCAAACAAACCACTCCGGGGGGGGGGGGCACGAGTGCTTGCTGGTGCCCACTTCGCATAGTGTTCATCGAACATTGTCCAAACTCGGACTAGCCGGGCTACCCTTCTTACAACCCCCGAAATAGCTTAACATGTGTTGAGGGACCTCTGTACTCGAGTAGCCGCAGCAGAGGCACGTTCGTCCTGTCTTGGAAATGGTATGTTACTTGGTCACCTATAAAGTATTCGGACGCCTTAGCATTATTCGCACCTATATTAGCGCCAAGCGTCTGAATACTTTATCAATACCGGTAATCCGCCAAGCATTAGCCATGCTCGGGTCAGTGGTGAAGTACGGTACTACCGTAGTACAGTACTCGTAATGTCGATTTTCCTTTTTGACTATTCGGGAGCATCAACTTCTACAGTACGAATGAAGGAACCTCGCACTGACCCTCTTTTCCCTGCTTGTCCCAATGCTATCCCCCTGTCCCTAGTAGTGTACCCGTTAATCTCTTTGAACGTTTCATCAGCTGGCTGTGCCAAGGAAATTAACAGTACTAGTACTCGAGTAGTTAGCAGGCCCCGGATTCCCCCAGCTCGAGCCAAATGGTAGACCTAGCTTTAAACGCCGATATCTTTATGAAAACTCGAGATGTTTTTCTTCCCCTCTACAATATTAATGTGTAGAGAATCGCCCGCTCTATCAATAGATCCATACTTCCCACCGGGGTTGCTGTTGAGATCTTTTGGGACCCGAACCTAAGCAATATATTTTTAGCAAGGCACTCTACCGGTAGTTACAGAAGTCCCTCACGATAAGTACAAAATAGACACAAAACAAAACTCCGATCCCGTAACGGCCACTGAGAGCTCATCAATAATGTGATTCCGGGGGTAATGAACCTTCCACCAACCAGGCCAACCCAGTCACCCACCCTCCTCAAGCCCTCTCCCGCCGTCAAAGACAATTTATCGAGGTGGTTCTTCACTGCACTCATCCTTAGATGTTGACCACGGAGGCTGTACCCTCCCCCCCCTCCTCCGGAGGTTCTTCCCGGAAAATTTTCGCGCCTCGTTGGCACCAGTCCAGCCTATGGGCCTTGCTCGTGGTCTTCCCAATGTGCCAACGGGAGCCTTGTATTGCACCGTATTTACCGCTCCGACCAGGTCCCACAATAGCACAAATCCGGCACACGGCATCACCCACCGGCACAAAGTGGTAAATTCCCCGGAACGAAACTGCAGACACATGGCGGCCTAATCGGTTCCCACGGCTCCTGCGGCAAGTGCCGTGCGCCCGCTGAGTTAGGAGAGCGATCCGGGAGCCGTCCCGTCGAATGGGCTACCTCCAGCAATGAGTTTTAGGGGCAATTGCAGCCCCCCAATGGGTTAAAGCGGTTCGTTCCTATTATCGCAATAGTCACGGCCAATAAGCTTCTAAGAGCTCGGTTGATGTGGTTCAAGAGCACCGCCACGAAACTTGATGTTAGGATGATAAGCATAGGCAACGTGCATTCGTGGGCGTTAATTAATATAATGACAGGGATATTTATAAGCAAATATTCCTTGAGCTTGCCGGTATGGGATGATAAAGGTGACCAAAAGGTACACCACGTGATAATAATGGTATTGTGGAGACCTCTCGGGTGATAGCCTATGATCGCTGCTTCTCCAAACGCTGGAAGGAAGCTCGATGGTCAGAAGGAGGTCACCACCGCTGGGTTAAACTTCTCCGGCTTTTTCTCTCCATTCTGAGGCCTAAAATACCTGGGGCAAACTCTCGGTGTGTTCCCCCAGCATGTGTAGGCTCGGGGCCCGAACACTTCCTCCAATTGGGCAAACATAGTCTTGGCTGCCAAGAGAAACTGTTTGCGTAGAGATTCGAACTCCTCATTCCCAATTAGGAAAAATAGACAATCGCCGAATTCTCGCGATGCGCGCTGGGATCCCCCTGGGTTCCGTCGTTTTGGGGCGGGTGCCTCTTTAGGGATGGTGTAGGAGCCGACGGGAAGCATATTTTAGGGGCCGGAAAGGGGTATGTGTAGGTAAAGGCATATTGAGCTCCGTGATGTTTATGTTGGGAAGAGTTTCTGAGATATATGTGACGGTACTCGCGCCTGTACTGCTTCCCGACGCTACCGTAGACATCGGCCCGTTAATAGTCGACAGCCCAGGAGGTGTCGCGATCCCAAGAGGTGACTGTCCACTGAGGAAAAGGCCCGGATTGCCCGCTTAGTTAGGTTCGTGAACATTTTGAAGCCTCGGAAGTCCTGTGATGTTTCCGTTAAGTCGGGGAGGGTCCCGAAAAGGTGCTAACTTACCTACCTTTCCAACTTGTGGGATATTGCTCATCTTTGGCAGAGAAGTGGGCATTCAGCCCGCGCTCGGAAAAAAAAAACGGGGCCGGCTAGGGAGTGAAAGAAAGAATCAATGAAAGAAGTTTTGCTGATCCACCCCACCCCTCGAAGGAGGTGGGCGTAGCTATTTATGCCTAAGGGAGGGGGATCCACCCCACGGCAATGTTTCACCTTTTCCAGTGGCAAACCTTGCTGGTACCGAACCATTCCGTATAGTTCGAACTTGCCAAGGAACGGGCCATAAGGGCCAAAAGGGATATTTCCTTAGAGCTATTATGCGTGTATGGATTTGGAAAGGTTCTTGAGCTAAAGATACCGCTTTAGGAACCCCAGACTTGGGTGTGCAAATAAGTGTAACGCGGCAAAGAGTTATTTAGGTCTGAGGGAGTTACGTATCAATTTCAGCGTATGTTTTGGGGGGTGTAGTGCTGGTATGGAGGGCCACAAGGAAGACACTGTGGCGGTTGTTGGAGACTCAAAAACGGATCGATGCTGGCACTGCCCCAGTACGGTACCGGTACTTCATAAGATAGCACTTGATCCCATGTCACAGGTACTGGAGTACTCGTACTTGGAGACGACAAACTCGCAAATATATTCATACTCGTACTCGAGTACCCTCAGGTTTCCCAACAGCAAGGATGAAAAAAGAAAAGAAAATATGTCGCCCACAATTTTCTCGATTAACTAGTAAACTTATCGTCCAACTTTCCAATCCTCATGCCTTCCGAATAACCAGCCAGCTCCAGCGAGACAATATTTCCCTTCACCAAGACCATTCCTTCGCTCACAATCAGCCTTTCTACTCACTCAGATCGGCGCAGGCTATCACACAAGCCCTGCACATAATGTCGACGCCGCACGTGCATTCACCATCATCCACTGCCGCTTCACCCCGTTTATCGTCAGCCACAAAACGATATAAACAAAAGCCTCATGACTGAGGGGGAAATAATAACTTTGACTACTTGTTTGACTGAAAGCCTCACCCTGAAACGCCCAACACTCCGGATGCTGACAGTCCTGGGTGTCGTCGCAATGAAGTTGTTCAGCTTGGCGGTTTTCCCAGCCCGACTCGCGGAATTGGACAGTCCCGGGGTAAACCCCAAACTCTAAGCCAGAAGGAGTCGTGGCCGCTCCGCCACCATATCCCACCTGGAGCGATACACTGTTAGGATCTTCCGCAACAGACCCAGAGTTCGTGGTGTTCATTGATGAACCAGCCCCGGCCCCGGCGACCCTATCTGCCCCCTCGTCCTCCATACCCCCATCCGGAACATCCTTCCTGAGGTACCCCCACTTGGAGAGCTTGTCTCTAAACGTTCGCGCACTGAAGATTTAGTACCGTTAGTCTTTCCTTGTGTTTCCGTTAAATTAGAAGCCGGAAGACTCGCTGCAGTCCTCTCTCAGTAGTCGGATTTTGTGAAATAGAAATTAACCTACCAGGGACCTCTCTCCGACCCTGAATTGGCCCAATACCTGTTGTCCTCCAAGTGTTTCATCACTTGGCGGAGGGACCGGTTTTGGACGACGTATAGCTCATGAATGAGGGCTTTTACCGGGGTCCACGTATAGCCCATTTTTGGAATCGCTAGGGGAAGTGGCAAAGATGGGAAGACGGAGAGAAAGATAGAAAGATCAATTGAGGATTGGTGAAAGGTTGCTGGTGGTCGGAAAGCAATTGCTGTGAGAACTGGTGAGGACAAACTCTTTAGGGAATACCAGGCTTTTATATCAAAAACCCGGAACTCACAGCAGTAGAAATTCTTCTATACACTTCGTTACCTCTCTTCCCCATTGCATCTTGATCCCACTTACTATGTTGTGCTTACTTAGGAAGGCCAATGGGATTCCTCTGCCCCCCAACCCGCCTTTGATCAAGAACATTGCGCCCCCAGATTGCTTGAGATTGAACACGTACCCGGCCCGCTTCTCCCTGCTCATCCCTCTTGCCCTCCTCTCATTCGGGGTGAACGTATCAAAGTGCGGAAGCTCTGTGGGCCAATTGGCTGCACAGCATCCCTACTTGAAGGCCGTCTGATCTCTGCAGTCGTTTCGTATTGCTTGCCCACATGCATAGGGCCTGACTACGTAGCATATGGTTTCTGGCAACATGTCTGGGAAAAAGAAAAGGAGGAAGAGGAAGAGGAAGAGATGGGAAAGGATTTGAAATCAAATGTAATGTAGAAGGGTAAAAAATGATAATTGGTGCGTTGAAAGAAAAGTGGGCGAGGAGAAGTGAGAACCGATTGTTCCAACTACAGTAAAGCAAAAGCAAACGTGCCTATCTGCGTGGCATTTACGTTATACTTGTGTAAAGGACAGAACCCGTGTTCATGAGCATTGAAAGATAGTTCCAATCCGCGATATTGTGAATACTATGGGATTAATGATAAAATCGAAGTTTTGGTAACGGCGTATTCATCAAGGATTGTCATTTCAAGTTACCGTACGAGTACAGTAGAACATATATATCCCACTACATGTATTCCTTTTTTTTTTCCGAGCCCCATCTCTTCCCAATGGCTATATCACATACCAAGACCGGGAGACGCGAGGACTTCCGTTACACTAATCATTGCCAATCGCCTTAATTGCTAGCTCATATTAAGTTACGTCGGTGCTCGGCTGGGTTTGCTCAAACCTTGTCGGGCTGGCTTTCATGCTTCATGCTAAGTTATTGAATAATTATCCTTTTCTTTCCTTCCTCCGCTGACAGCGTGACCTTCCCTCAAAGCTGAAGATGAATGCCTGTGGTAGTGCACATCTTAATCCTGCCCCATCCTCTCGCCACCTGCTTATCCCTTCAATACGCTGAACTGACCATTCAGATGGTGGATGATGTTCACTTTCCCCGGAACGTTCCCTGTTTATATTAGATGTAAGGCAAATGGCAATCCCCAAAGCAGAAACTAGAAGCAGACACATCTCTCCAAGTACGGCACATGTCTCCAGGTGCGAAATCTCGAATCGCGATTTCAACTAAAGTCGTCATTCCCTGGGCTTTTTTTATTTTTTTATTTTTTTATTTTTATTTTTTATCTCCTACATCCTCCCCTCTGTCACAGAAGATATGACTCCGTTAAAAGCAAATATACAGCGGAGCGAAGGAAAAGCGAGAGAGGGGGAAGGTTGGAAATTGCCCGCATCGCGGGTTTCCCTGTCGAATACCGGTAAGCCCCCGCCCACGCCGAACATCTTAAATCCACCAACGTGTCTGTCGCTCCGATCTCACACCCAATTGTCCCGGCCAAAATCGGAATAAAACCCACAAAACACGATGTTCTGTTCAGGGGTTTTCTCTCACTGCTTTCCTATTCCCACAAGCTGTTCATTTATCGGGCCTACTAGGGTTTGTTGGGCTATGATGGAGGAGGGCTTCGCGATCCTACAAGTACTACGCAGCATCAATTTAGGAGGGGGGGTGGTTGCGTGATGTACGGAAAGTGCGATGACCAGGATGATTCGAAAAAGAAATAAGTGACTAGAAAACGCAGCAGAGAGGAGAAGAAGGCCGATTGCGGAAGGGTGCACCCCATGCTTGTTGTTCATGCTTGATACTTCCTAGTTTTTTTTCTTTTCATTTTTATTTTCAGTTTCTCCCCAACTATATTGTCCGGAGTATTGTGTGTGGATTTTTTCTTTTTTGGAGCCATTGGGAGAATACATGAGTGATCACTCGAGAGTGGTTGCTCTACTTATACCTTCGAATTAGAACAAGGCGTTAGTAGAGGTAACTAGTCTACGGGGATGTACCGGTAGTCCGTAGCGTAACCTAAAAGTAAAGCGCATCTTTGGTTGGCCAATTGAAAACCTCGAATTTTTTTTCCCGCATGAATAAATAGTTTGGTCCGGGCTCTCCCAAGATGGCATAACCTCGTAGTTAGCGACAACTGGAAAGCCTTTTTGGCAGGGAAGGGTGATTTTCCTACATCCTTTTAGACCGGGCTCCGTCCAAGCCTGCTTTAATAAAATATTCTCTCAGTAACTACCCCCTATCGTATAGTTCTATCAACAAGATTTACCCATGGTGGTGGGAGGGTCAGTCAAGGGGAAGGGTATACTTACTCAAATAGCGGTGGACACAGAAACGTGTACCAATTGCATTAATTCACAGTCCCGAATGCCATGACAGGCAGTTTGTTCAACGCTCCACCGGCCCCATATCGGCAATCTAGGTAGTGGTGGGCCTTGACAATGGAGAGCTCCTGCCGTGTAGTTTCCTATCACATATTGAGTTCTTCCTTGCTCCTTTTGCCCAATTTTCCTTCTTCTTCTCCTCCCGCTTCTTCTTTGATTTTGATTCTCTCTCCTTTCAATTTTTTTTTCACGGACGCGTAGGTGATTTTGGAAACGGGGAGGGCGAGAAATGATAGTTCAATCTTGCTCCAAGGGTGGAGATGGCCGAGCGTGGTCTGCGGTGAGAGCATGATGTGAGTAAAATACCGGAGCACCAAGGGGGGGGGGGGGCTACCCAATTGTCAGCTCTATCTTCGCGTCGATTATGGCAGCTCTTGTTTTCTTTGAACATTATCGGTATTTTTGAGCGTGGCTTGCGTCCATCCCATGTTGGGCCCGGAATTATGCCTGTGCTTTTCATTTCCAAAAAAGGTAGGAATTTTTAGATGCGGCTAAGAAACCACACATGTCAGCTTATCTTCTTGTATCCTGGCACATTCTACCAAAACCGGTGGAGCCCTAACTTATCACTTTTTCAGCGCTTCAAACATTCCCATTGTATTTGTTTTGGGTAGTTTTAGTTATAAAAAAAGATTTGATTGCGGAAATTCGGCCTGATTCTGTTCGCCTTTGATGGCCTACCGATATTGATGATTTCCCTGCCTTTCCCCCTTCTACCGTGCACTATCCTAGGACGATCTCTGTCAACTTAGAGGTGACCCCGATCAACTTATCCCTTGCGTGTCTGAGATTCCCAAGCATTAACTTAACATAACATTCAATAATTCACGCTAGATCAGGATTTTAGAGATAACTGAAAGAAGAGGCGTTTAATGGCGGCAGACAAGAAAAATATGAAAATGAAGAGCGTAGAATTAAAAAATAAAAATAAAAAAAGGTGGACCAGCTGCAAACACTCCTCCCCCTGAGCTTGCAGTAGACACACCTCATCTATTATTAACGTACACAAGGCTAGGTGGCTTTGAATGGATGATGGGAACATATATGCCTCATAGGAAGCTCGCCTTCAGTTTTTTTTTAAAAAAAATAATAATAATCATAATAACAGCAACAATCGGGACCTGTGTGGGAAATCCAGGGTTTGGGGGAGGCGAGAGTATCACCTCGAATCTTGAAATCCGCAGCTACTGTGGTTTGACGGCCACTGCACAGCAGGCTCCGCCGTAAAAAAAAAAGAAAAAAGAAGAAGTCTCACTCCTCTTACATACATGGCCCCGGGTGTACAATAAGAAGCATAGGACTGGCCCGGTGGGATGCACGGGCTTGGGCAAGTTTACATGGCGAGTGATTCCAAATGAGAGATCATAGCTCGATAGATAGCCATATATAGGGTTTAGGGTGCATTGGGTCAAATGAAACCTACAGCCCTCCCTCACATGCTCATGTCGGCAATAATATTGAACGAAGTTCAATGGATGGGGTTGGTATCCGGTTAGATAGGGCGGTATTGTCGTGCCTATCGTTAAGATCCTAGGGGCACAATCCATTGAGACTGTTCCCATCAATAACCGCTTGTTGTTCCGCGTTGACGAGTAGTGCAGGGGGAACGCGGGGATCGTTCGTTCTTAAGTGAGAAGTTCTGAATCGAAGGCTTCCCATGGGTGTCTGATCAGTTGTCCACTTTGCCAGAAGTTTAAGCGAAACTTAGATAATTGGACTTAGAGCAAAATTAAAGTGTTACTGGAACAATTAGTCCCCTTTCTTGAGTCCGGTTGACCCCGTATACTTTTTGGGAGTGAGGGAACAAGGAAAATAAAAAGCGAAGTTCGAAAAGAATAGTAATAAAGGGAAAAGAAAAAAATGATCCCACCTTTTCTCCCGTCTGCCACGTCTGCTTGACCCTGATAAACCGCGAAATGTGGGAAATCGAGTCCCTATTTTCCACTCGCCTTTTCCTTGTGCATAATGACAGCATGCCTTACCGGACATCCCGCGAGATTGAGCAGCGCTGCAAAGGGAAAGGAAGAAATGGGGGGGAAAGGTATCCTGAGTATGGCTTGTCACGGCAGAGTTAGGGCTGGTTCGATATTTCACTTCTCCTATCACCAAGTATGGCTGTGCGGGTAGGGCTGGCTGCCGGATGCTAGTGTTGCCAGTTTCATTAAAGACAGTTCACCCTGCTGCCTCCAAGAGATATAGGAATCGAAAATTAACACAGAAAACAGCCCGGTGTACGGTATGGTTGCAAGAGCCATGCATGAAACTTATCATCAACGCGCCGCCAGGGCTTTCAAAAATATTTTTTGATCACGCCCTAGGGACGGTATGTATTTGGCATGATAGGAGATCCTTGCTCCAGATGCGGGCGATACCGGTAGTCTCATACAAGTACCGTAGGATACAAAGACATAAGGGTCGTGCCGGTATCAGGGGGTTTTTTTTTCGGAACCAAAGTTGAGAAATCGACTGTCAGCTGTTCGTGCGGCGAAGGAGAAATATCTCCCAAATCGTCCGCCCAACAGCGATGCCACCTTGTCAATCGATACGTTTGCTTCATGAGTCCTGCCGCGTTCTCGCCCGCTTTTTGAGACCCCTAAAGGGAGAACTTTTGGCTAAAAGGGGATCGGATAAGGTGAACCGATATACGAAATCATTCTGTCGGGGAACACCCTTCCTCCTGCTGTTTCTTCGATCCATATTAGATGGCCCTGAGTTGGCTGAGCGTAGCGCAGAGCCTCGTCGCCATGGGCTCTCATGCGTAAAACGAGGCGCCCAGTAACAGATAGAGAAGTCTCTTTTATATTTGTCCTTTTAGAAAAGATAAGTGCAAGCCGAGGCTACGACTGCACCTGACAAAATGCCCGGGAAATGCTGGGGGAGGAGAGACGGCACAGAGGCCCCGGGGAACACGTCGGCGACTGTCTTTTTTTTTTTCCACCCGGGAAGTGTTTCTGTTAATCTAATCTATTCGGACATACATCCAATGCATATTGTACTCGAGTACACTTGTATAGCAGTTTCGAGTCTCCGGAGCTGGATCCCGGGGGGGTAATTGAATCTGTGGAGCACTGTAGTGAAGGGACGACTTTGGTTAGTTCCCTATTGGTTTCTCACATCATTGCAACAGGGCAAAGTACCGGTAGGCTGTGATGTCCAACTGTTTTTTTCTCTCTTGATCTGCTGTTACCCCCGCCCCTGTCTACTTGTACTCTATCAGGACGGTAATCCTAGATTGGTTATGCCGCACTCCTGTGAGCAGTTGGTGCCCTGCGAACCAAGACCCCAGATCTCTCCTGCGCTTTTTTGGTTCGCCCGCAATTTCTCACAGCGCAGGAGCCACGCCAGAGTGATCTTCTATATCGCGTCCTAGCCTGGAATAACTCACATACTTGTACATGCGGCGGTTTCCCCTGGAGAAATTTGGATTTGGACATGCTTTCTGTGAAAAGAAAAAAAAGAAAAGAGAAGAAAAGAGAAGAAAAGAAAAGAAAAGAAAAAAAAAATGGAAATGGGGCATGAGTGTTCGTGGGGGAAAGACAACAGAAAAGTAAGGGAAGAAGGGATGGATGTGCTGTGTGCTATCAACTTCTGGCTTTTCGCTCTCCATCAGCCTATGAGAATTATGGATTGTCTGGGCGATCTTGGATCCCACGGCTTTGTGATAGGCTGCCCCCCCCAACCTGCCGCGAAAGAAACCTGGATAACCTTTCGGGGAGTAACCTATGGCATCTGCAGAATTATGCAATCGGGTAAAGTACCATGAGCTAGCTTATAACAGATACGGTAGGACATGGGGCATACACCGGAGCCGTTGGGGTACTTGTGAGGTACCGGTACTCGAGCACAAGTACAAGTACATATACATATGTACATGTAGGAGTGCAAGCCTGGGAGATCGGATCTATGGTACCAGTACTCGAGTACATGGTACATGCACAAGTATAGATAGACTACCTCCCGACTTCGATGCGTTTCATCGGAGGGATACCGGTGTGGCTGGTGCTTCGAAACATTCGGTATGATAGATGCAATGCCAAGACCATTTCCTCTCCACACCATCGACCGGGAAAGAAACAGAGAACGGAGGGGGGCAACGGCACACAACCACCCTACGGCTCTTGCACAACACATTCGAGATCACGGCAGACGGAGACATTGTCGGCTCGTGTACCACTAAAGCCGTTTGTGCCGGATCTCCCGTTCCTCTGCCCCCGCCTTCTTTCTCCCTTCTCTCTTCACCTCATTTCGCGAGCTTGTTCACATCATGCCCATCACTATTGCCCGCACGTTAATTTTGAGAGCAGCGAGTCTTTCTCGCTCGCCAGCTGTCAGGAGACAGTCAACCAAAACCACCGACACCGATAAGGTTAAGAGAAGCTTTCGAGGACAATTATACGACTCTACGGCTCAACGGATACGGAATGAAAGAGCAGCATTGGCGGGTGCGAAGCTTCGGAGCGGGCCTGCTGAGGGGCAAGCGGGTTCCGAAAAAGCTGGCGGTACTCTCGCTGGAATCTTTGGTGAGCCTGCTCTCGGCCGTTTACTGCCTTCCCCTGGATTTGTATGTCCAGGCTTTCTTCGATCGTTCATCCGATTTTGGAGGATACCTTGCTGATTTTCTTTCAAGCTGCTGGAGCTGTCGCAACCGTTTTCTATTACCTAGGTTCACTCTCCGTTCCTGCGCCTCCGACAAGCTCTACATCACCGCTAAAAAATTTTCCCTCACCAAAACATGACCTTTCTAAGTTGAACCTTGAAGCCTCGTGGACTGAGTTTGTTGCTCTTCTCGGCCCGGAACATGTATCGACGGCTGAGGAAGACCTAGCCCGCCACTCAACCTCCGAATGGTCTTCCCACCATGGGAGCACGAAGACCCCCTTTCTCATCGTTTACCCGTCGACAACCGAAGAGGTTTCCGGCATTGCCAAGATATGCCATCAACGCCGAATCCCTATGACTGCCTTCTCGGGTGGGACATCGCTTGAAGGACATTATGCCCCTACTCGTGGCGGTGTCTGCGTGGATTTCTCGCGGATGGATAAGATCCTTCGGTTACATAAAGAGGATTTGGATGTGGTTGTGCAGCCGGCGGTAGGATGGGAACATCTCAATGACGTTCTCAGTGACGATGGCCTTTTTTTTCCCCCGGATCCTGGTCCGGGGGCGCAGATTGGTGGTATGGTGGGGACGGGTTGTAGCGGGACTAACGCTGCTAGGTATGGTACAATGCGGGAATGGGTATTATCTCTGACGGTGGTTCTCGCTGATGGAACTGTCATCAAAACTCGGCAGAGACCCCGGAAGTCGAGCGCTGGCTATGATTTAACAAGGATGTTCATTGGAAGTGAGGGGACTCTGGGCTTTGTTACCGAGGCTACTTTGAAGCTTGCAGTGAAACCTGCAAGCGAAAGTGTTGCCGTTTCGAGCTTCCCTACCATCAAGGATGCAGCGGAGACTGTTGCGGAGGTGATGGCTAAGGGTATACCTATTGCTGCGGTTGAAATTTTGGACGATGTCCAGATGAAATGTATCAATCAGAGCGGAAGCACGAGTAGAAGTTGGAAGGAGGAACCAACGCTGTTTTTCAAATTTGCTGGTAGGTCTCCTGCCCTTCCGTCTCGTGCGCTAAACAGATATCTGAGCCTGACTTCTCCCCCGGTGAAGGAACACAGTTGGGGGTCAAAGAGCAAATCGCTTTGGTGAGGCAAATCGGAAAATCACATCGTTCTCAATCATTTGAGTTTGCCCGTAATAGTGATGAGGCCTACGAACTTTGGTCTGCAAGGAAGGAAGCACTTTGGAGTGTCATGGCTCTTCGCCGCGACGAGAATGATCGGTATGACGACTGCACTTGTCTTGAGGCTCCATTCATTCATCTTTGCTAATCTGCTTATAGCGTTTGGACGACGGATGTCGCGGTACCTCTCTCACGACTAGCAGAAACAATAGAAGCCGCAAAATCCGATCTCAAGGCATCCGGTCTCTTAGGCAGTATGGTCGGTCATGTTGGCGACGGGAATTTTCATTGCATTTTATTATTTAACGAGAGCGAGCAGGAGGTGGCAGCTGGGGTTGTGCATAGGATGATTGAACGCGCGGTGAAAATGGAAGGGACGGTTACCGGTGAACACGGGGTTGGTCTGGTTAAGAGAGATTATTTGGAGGGGGAATTGGGGGCGAGCACGGTTGACGCGATGAGGCGAGTAAGTTTTTGCCACCTGCCACTGATTGGATGAGTGCTTTTTTATTTTTTATTTTTTACTAATAGTACGTGTTCCAATATGGGGGTAGCTGAAACTTGCGTTTGACCCTCTTTGCTTGCTTAATTGCGATAAAGTGGTTCGTGTGGAGCCAAAGGACAAGAAATTGGGGTGAATAAAAAGGAAAGCAATATGTCAGTGAACCAAAGTAGAAGTACTTGCTTATGCATTGCATAACGTGTAGCAACTATGATATATTATTTATGTAATCATTGCCCCACCTCGAAACGTTAATGACCAGTCAGCATCAGGCGCAGATGTTTCGTTGATGTTGAATCAAGCTTTAGTGTATCGCTTAATTTTCAGTCTGCCAGATCCGTGCCAACAGTCTGCCGTTTATGGAAATATTGAACGGCACTATTACCGCCGAATCTCGGGATGGTGGTACGATTAGCTCGGGGAAATACCGGCAGCAAGTGAAGGGGAGAGAGAGGGGCAGGTGGGGATTTGTGATTGTGATGTCTTTTTTTTTTTTGCTTTTGAAAGGGCAAGAAACGGACTTTGGCAGCAGGTTCTGGAAGATTCCACTAGGCAGTGGGGAAGCCCATGCTGTATCTTGTCATTTCCCCTCATCGCTGTTGTCATCAATAGACAGTTTCTTATGCCACTAGGATATCCTTCTCATCCGGGTAGCTGAACCAAAGAAGAACCCCTCTGGCGGACTGTTGGATGAGCCGCGACAAGCGTACCCTTCACCGGTTGGTTCCTCTTCCGAAACTCATCTATTGGTATCTTTTCGGATGGTCTCGGAGGTTGTGTGATCTATACAAGGACTGAAGTCACCACTCCCCAAGGTGTTGGATTCCTTTAGTGCTGCTGCGTTCTCGAGCCATGAACTTAGCGACCCGGCGAGGCCTGGAGCGCACGCTCTTACCTGGATGGCATTTGTGACACCGCCATCTAGTATCGCTGGGCTACACTTCTTACCCGCTGAGGTTACAAAAGCAGTCACATAATCCCACAAACATACCGCATTCCGCACCGAGCCCAACAATCCCTCTAGTACTCGAGGATTCAGGGCATCCTGTACGAACAGCTCGGTGCTTTATCGAACTGGCGTATTCTATTCGTACGGTGCACTTACGGATACCGGTTTACGTCGTTTCCGCCCTTGCTCAAGTCTTACCGTGTCTGCCCGGACTCCCGGCTACCAATGTTTTTTGTCCTTCGATGAATGGTACGTATATATTGGGGGCTCTTTTCGCAGTGGGAACAGTGGGATTCTGTGGGATTCGTTCTCTCATGTTTTCCTGCCCCGATCCCCGTAAAATGCACCCTGTGGATTGAAAGCGAGAGCAGCATTCCATGGGGCCTTGTCGGGCTATCCTTGAGCCATAATGAATTAGTAGGCCGCCCGGTGGAAAAGTGGGGGCACACTAATTCTTAACAGCTCCCCGATTGAGGTTGGGCTTGACAATTTGCCTTCATTCCCTCCTTGGCGTCATATTGATCGTGGAACGTCACTCGCTGCTGTACACCGGACCATCTCGGCTCGCGCGGCAACTGCCATCCGAGAACTCTTGCCGTGTTTGGATGTGTTTGGATCTGCTATCTCTTTTTTCGCTTGATAGGGGCTGGTGTCGGTAGGACGTTATATTTTGCTTTTCTATTTCGGGAACTGGGGCTAGATATACCGTCGCTGCTGCAGAAGTCGCCGGTTTGTCGATCTTTCGGCTCCCTTAGTTTTTCTTTCTTGATGCATGGTAGGGGTTTAGATCGGTTCCTTAACCCGAGTTCGCCGCTAAATAATGTGAAAAGTGGGCTGAGGGGAAATGGGTTCCGGGAGGGGGGGATGAACAAAATCTTTGACAAGTTCCGGTACCGACGATATCTTTTGAATCGGTAATATTAACCTACGTGTTGAGCACCATTGCAGGGGATGCACCCGAAGCACTGGTAGTTAGTGCCGGGATTATACAATTCTGCGATGGGGTTAGGCGTGCCGATGATTGGCACAGGGTACTGTACAGCAGTTAAGTACTAGTACCTTACGATAAACTCAAGCACGGTACTGCCGAGACCTTCGCGGGAAATGTCTTGCATATGCAGGTGCCAGATGAACCGGGTCACTCCACCGTTGTGGGTGGGGTGGCAATTGATAGGACATTTAGGGACCTGGATGTAGGGGCGTCGGGAAGAGAGTAAGCGGTGACGATCTGAATACATAACTGGAGCAACTATCACCCAGTCCTTGTGCTGCCCTGAGGGCTATCCCAATTGGTGGAAGTATGTATCATCGGGCCTTTCTCTCCTTACTGGTTAAAGTGGAGGATGTTCACCTCTGAGAGTTCGGATAGCCTATTCATCAGGGATGGGTGTCTGAATGCATCGAGTGTGCTTGCTTGCTTGAGGGGAAAGAATTTCCAAATTGAGGTTTTGGTGTTGGCAGTCTCGTTCGCTTATTTTCTAACCAATATACCCTCCCCCGGAAGCAGCGATGGTACGTCTGGTTTGGGATTTTCGGTGCGGTGTCACTGATCATCGCTCGTGCGTTGTGGGGCCTGGTCTAGAAGGGCCACCATTTCTTGAAGGGTTCTGGAAGTGTGCAGATTTTACCAGTCCCCGGCATCCCTGATGCCTGGCCTACCAGAGAGTGGTCCTTGCCTGTGATAGCTCTGCCCGGCGTGAGCGCAGAGCTGTAACTACGGCTGCGTGGTGGACCTGAATCCTTGTACTCGAGTATTTGGTTGTTTAATCACTTGTTAGGTAATAAGTTCTGGAGGAGTATTATAAGCAATAGGCAAGAAGTACGAGTGCACGTATATGAACACAGGATTATAAGTTGACGTAGCCAGCTGTAGGAGTGTTTGACCGCTACTAAATCCATCGCCCTATGGCCGAGCTCTTCTTGTCTGTTATCCCACTATCACTGGATCATAAACTGAATGCATGTTAGGACACTGCCTGGCCTTAGCCTGGTTGGAAAGATAAGCGCCGCCTTTGACTAGCCTCTGCTCCGTGCTATGGCGGCAGATTTCCCCTTACAAACAACGCTGATAGGTTGGAAAGTTTTCTGGGGGAAACCTACTCTTTCTTCGCGATCGACGGGCGAAAAAAATCTTACCTATCTCCCCCATAAACCTACCTATTGCCCGTCCCACAATAGTAACCCCACAGGCTAATGGTATGCTTTTCATCGGGTGCGACGGCAAATGCTCAGAATAGTGTCTGCGAGTTTTGGATATACATGTCCACGGTAATTTTCTACACGGGAGTTATTGGGCCAATGCCGTTTGGTCCACATTTTTTTGACCTTGGAAACTCATGAAAACAAGAGTTGTCAGCTCTGTAACCAGGGGGGGTTCCTGGGTAGGTGGTAGTTGTTGCCTCCTTTGGCTCAGGCTATCATTGGCTAGTGGGGAATAAGATTGTCGACAAAGGACTTCCCCCAAACCACGCACGCAGGTTTTTGCTCCACTCAGGAAGAAATTCACCTACCGATCACTCGGCTTGGTGACGGACTGAGAGTCCTCAGCTTGTTGTGTGCCAGGTGACATGGCAAGGTACATATTGAAAGAGTGATGGTGCATTCCGAGTCTTAAGCTCCTCCGGAGCACGTGGTACACGGCAAGCTTGGCCCTCTCATAGCTTTGTCTTTATAAAGAATTGTGGGAATTTTTTTACTAATTCTCGGGATCCTCCCCTGAAATCGGTAGTCTTCACTCTAATGGATCTCGTCCTGCCAAGGGCTGAGAGACTAGAAGCCTGCTCGTGCATGATGAGGGTGGATGGAGAGCACAGATGAATGAAGCAACACAAGTGCGATGATGATAAACTCGAAATGCAAGAAAGTGAGGAAGGATGGTGAACGGATGGGTGATCAATGATCGTCTAGCTAAGAATAGAACGGAAGATATATATCTCCAAAGAAACAACAACTCTGGAACTCCAAAGAAACACCACGAACACAAAAGAACCACACCATCCTGACGAACCATGATCCTCCGTGCTCCACAGCAATCCAGAACTTTCATGAACCTGCGACAAGGAACTAGATGCCTAGGAGCACGAGGTGTGAAAGGAGCCGATCCCCGTATCCGATGCCCTATGGCAGCGGGTAACAACGCGAACAAGGGGCCTGGCACCCGAGCCCTATAAGCGCAAACCATCTATCCGCTAAGCTACTATCCTGCTTGCCCGACAGGCACTCCAACACTGGGAGCGGTTCCTAGCGCACGACACTCAGAGGTATTTGAAATCGCGAAGGCAGAGGCTAGAAGTGCTCCACCTTTCTGTAAGGCTGGTGCGCTAATCCGGATGGAAAGATTATCGTCGCTTCCTCAGTGTGTCCCGAGTGATACCCTGTGATCTCTGTAGAGCTGTTGATGATCCCTCAATCCTCCATAGGGGTATCCTATCAACGACAACCCCCGATTTAAAACTCGCGGAGGATTCACCGAGGCACAGCCTCTACCTCTCGGCTATCCCCGTGACCATTATGTGGCAATAGGTGCCGTTGGGGCTGGGACGAGTCATAACACAAAGCACGACACCTTTCCCCAAAGCAAAGCTGGAGAGAGATGAGATTTCAGCCTGACATTCCCTACATGGAAGTTATTCGCTGAACTATTGTTCGTGAGGTAGCACAAAGACAATGCGGGGCATCCGGCAGTCTGGTTAGGTTGTGTAACTGCCCCCCAAAACAAGGCAGCAGCAGGACCGGGGCCGGGAATTTCACATCAGCTCGTTTCGTATTGAGATTCGTGAAAAATATATGATGAAATTTGGGTGATTCTGCTCTAGG
Source organism: Tuber aestivum (assembly GCA_900010015.1). Lineage (NCBI taxonomy): Eukaryota > Fungi > Ascomycota > Pezizomycetes > Pezizales > Tuberaceae > Tuber > Tuber aestivum. Next base: position 226,011 of record LN891107.1, on the reverse strand, counting down.
ATAGATTTGTGCAGGGGGAACTTGTGTCTTTGCTCGAACCTGCTATACTGGACTGGTTGGTGTGGGCTGGATCAAATTCCAGCCTCAAGGACAGGGGAGAATTACCGGTATTGCCTTACTCCAACAGACACACGGGGAGAATAGCGGAGGGGAAAGGGCCTCAGCAGCACGGGAAGAAGCTATCTTGTATCGCTGGGCATAGTAGCTGCGCGCAGCTCCTTCATTGATTTAAATAGGGCGGGCCACGGTATTGTTGTCTCAATGACTCGCACCTGCCAGGGCAGGGTAATCTGAGGATAAGAAGAACCGTAGGGTTTCTTTGAAAACGAAATTCTGAATGTGTTTGGGCCCTTACCTGGGCCCGTATTGGGGATGAGATGGGAATCATACATGATTTTACCGGATAACTTGGAAGAGATGGGTGATGTTGTAACAGTACCAGTGTGATACCTTACATGAATCCGGGACGCAATAGCAGAGAATCGGCCGACTTTGACGTCTTCTTTTTCTCCGCCTTGTCTTGCTTTATCCTCTTCATGGTATCGTATGCACAATTGTGGCTGGACATTCCAGATTGAGCGAAATGTAGATCATATATCATATCTTCTGCATTTTTGGCCTACCGGCGCGGCGCTCAGCACTCGTCTTGTTGTGTCAAATTACCGGCAGTATGATTCACGGATGTGGTCGATGCCGGGACAGGAAACATTTGTGGTGGGGGGCGGCTGTCTGACCCCCAGAGTGAATGTTATCTCACCGCAACAATCTCCCGGTTGTGGGTTTGCACCTTTTTATTTTACGAGTGGATTTCCGGAGCCACAAACGAAGATAACCTCCTTTAAAGGTGAATATTTTCTCACCGCGACAAGTTGCTGATTGTAGGTTTGCACCTTTTTTATTGTACAAGTGGATCGCCTGAGCCACAAGCGAAGATAGCTTTCTAGAGCTCTTGGTGACAACACTCGCATTCGTGATGCAGGTAGAGGGGGTGCACGGGTCAGCCCTACCCATACCATGGTGATTTGGCGGGGGGGGCAGCTTACGCGCGGCTGCTACTGTATTTGCTCCAACGCAATGGCTTCCAGAGCTGTCAATTTCAAGTGTGGCTTGCCTCCGGAGACGGCAGTGTGAGTGAAATTGACGATCTCACTCCTCTCATCTTGGGCTTAGGGGGTGAGCGTAATTCGGCGGTGATTTCAGTTTCACTGAACAGAGTTTGGTTCTTTTTTTTTGAAGGTGGAAGAGCATCGGTGAATCCCCTACTCCTCCTATAGTACCATAGTGACCCCACGATATACAAGTACCGTGGAGATGTTTTCACACAAGGCGGAAATTATTTTACAGGCTAGCCCGAATTAGCTATTGACTATCTTTCTAATGGGCACTTTTACTGCTCTCTGAGTGGCCCAAGTGACTTACAAGCCAATAACACCCTGGTGGCTTTGCCCCGCCTCAATCCCCGCCTCTATCCTCGGGTACAAATACTAGTACAGTACTAGTACAAGAGTACGGCACCATGCCGGTGCTTTGGGGGGGTGCAACAAACAGAAAATACCGTTTCAGCAGGAAGTGGCAGTGCTCCCTGTTGGGAGCGCTGCTCTTTGGCCAGTGAGAGCTCGTAAACTACCCCGAATTACCCTGTACGCCACAGGGATCCTCTAATAAACAAGTCCTGGTGTGGCGTGGGTGGGGCAATCATTTTCTGGGCAATCGTTTTCTGGGCAGAGAGAGTCGGCGTGTCGACACCTGACCCCCCCCCCCCCGGCGAATGCACTTTTTCTTTTCTTTTCCTGCTCTCCCAGAGCAGGGAGGCATGGTTCTCGAGCAGAAGAAAAAAAATTTCTCACGCAGCCTCGCCTGATGAATTTGTTGTCCAAGAAATGTGCACGAATCCATAGCTTTTTAATCCCGCCCACAGAGCCCCCAGACCTCCTATTTATATCTTGCGGTCCGACCCGCGTAACCTCCACACTAGTCAACTAATCGAGGAAATTAAAGTTGCGCGCGCGCCACATTCATCCCATACCCATTGCTGGAGAAATCGACCGTCTCGTCTAATCCGGAAGAGAAAATCGAGTCTGAGGACAAAGGTGAGGAACGGAAAGGAAGAGGAAACAACAACTTTAACGGGATGACGAAGTCCTGGGAGAAGCACCAGCAGCTTCTTTACGAGCTGTATATCGAGCAGAAGCATAAGTTGAGGCAAGTGATGCAGATTATGAAGGAAAATCACGATTTTGTGGCTTGGTATGTGTGGGGCGGAGGAACTATTTTCCCTTAACCACCCCCTCTCGTCACCTGAAAGTTAGTTGGTTTATTATTAATGGTTATTAATATAGTCGGAGAACATATATGAAAATGTTCGGCCGCTGGGGATACCAAAAAAATAGGAAGTCTCAAAAGGCCCGCCGAGAGAGAGGCGTGTCGAGGGAGTTAAATGCACGGCTACGTTCTGCCGCCGAACGACCGCGGGAGCGGCTCGATATGGCTTCAGAGACAGTGATTGATACCTGCGAAACAAATGGATATAATCCCACAATCAAAATTAATGGTAAGACCACTCCACCCTCCCTCCGCACCACCGGTGGTCAGTACTGAAGCTGCAGGAGACCCCGAAGTTGCTCACCAGACCGAAGTAGTAGTTCGAGGAAGCACTCCAACAGAGGCCACTGTTGGGTCGGTAGTTAGCCATCAATCCATCGGTGGATCTTCCTCCCCCTTAGATAAGTTCAGGGATTCAGACGACGTATTAAACAACCCCCACTCCCCGAGACCTATTCAAACGGATATCATAGCTGATGCGCTTTCTGGCACGCAAAGCTATACAAATATTTGCAATCAATCCAAGGACTACTGCTCCTTAACGAAATTGAGAAGAACGCCCGGCTCTCTGGGAACCCTGGTACCCTCCCTGATCAGTTCCTCCCCAGCCCGGCATCCACTGACCATTTATCAGACCCCCACCTCCCTGTGATGTCAGGATACCGGCAAGCCCTAGGAGGGGTCCTTTCCGGCGACACCCTTGTTAGTTAGGGACGACCGGGCAGATAATTTTTTAAGTTAAATAATACTATGGTAACTCTACGTGTCAACATGCAGTTTAACACGACAGGGGATGAGGGGCGGGTTTCTCATTTATCTTTACGACTTAAGTTACAGCGGGTGGCCGATGTGAAATTGGGGTATCGGCGGAGGATAGTTCCCGGTCCAACGCACTCTTCATTCCTTTTGCTTGTCAGCTCTTTTATTTATCTTGCAGGCGTATCGCAGCATCTATCTTAGCTGAGGATCACGGCTTGTCATTCGGTTGGTTACGATGCATATTTGTCACGCTCATTTCCCTATCGTCGCTTGGACGGGCATTCGGTTTTCGGAGCGAATGGCTGGCGATCAGTTCGGTTATTCACACTTCCACTTTATTTCCTTGCGTCTAGTTCGCTTATTTGTTGGTGTTGGGTTAGTTGGTTGGTGTTTGGTGTTTGGGCGGTTGGTGTTTGGTTGATAGGGCGGTCAGTCGGTAGGCTTGGTTCACCGCCCGTCATTCAGTCTGATTATTCGACGGTTGGGTGGGTGGTGTTATGGATCTTTGAATTAGGTGTGGGGGCTATTAGTTGGGAAGTGTTGTGGGTCACGGTAGGGAAAATGTCGGTATAGGTTTTAGTATGCAGAAGAGAAGCACTCGTTAGTCGGGGGAGGGGGGGGGGGAGGATGGGGAGCTCTACAAGTACACTCATTAGACGGAACCAGAGTATTTCATTTGTTCCGATAGGACGGGAGAAGCACCGGAAGGATGGTTTTCACTTTCTGGGAAACAAAGCTCATTCGTTTAGTTTCTTTACTTTGTCTGGTTTTACTTTCCTGGGCGGACGGGATTGCGGGAACTTGGGGCCGGCTGGGGTTCTCCTGTTGTATCGTGTTCCTGGCGGATGAGATTTTTCAACTCCTGTCATCGGTCGAGCGTACCGAATTACGATACAATAATATTATGATACCTCGCACTTTGAACTCCAAACTTTAAAGAATCATCCTCGTGCACGGGTAACTCCTCGCGCTTACATTGGTGACCCTCGCTAAACGCCCACCACCCCGCGACTGCCCCGTCCCGTGAAATACCGAAAGCCGGGAGTGAGTTTGGCATATGAACCCGACAAACCCCATTCTCGGATTCCGAATTTCGGACCCTTGATACTGGGGCTTTACCGCTGTCTACTCGAGCCGCTTCCAAAAAAAAGGAAGAGTCTTTCTGGAGACAACCGAGCCGCCGCGGGATAGTAGTACTACCGTAGTACTGTACAACTACGGTATATAGCAACAGGAAGTACAGTACCGGTACTCTAGTAAATTACCGTGCCGGTACCGTATTTATGCACCACTTGTAGTAGGTCAGATGGTTTCAGCCCTTTGAGATACTGTCGCTGCCTACAATCTTGGATCTCATTACAATAGCCCCCTTCCACAATTCTCTCACCGGCAATCAACCAAGTTTGAGCCGACCATGGGCTGAAATTCCACCGACAACACAATCACAGCGTTGGATTTCAAGAGCTCTTCTAGTGCCGCCTGAAAATGCACTATCCTACAGTACTAGTTTATCGGTGGAGTTAAGGGAATGGCGAATACCGCCCCGGTCGATGAGATCCGACACATCCAGAGACCTACCTACCAGTACCGTAACCTTAGACTATGCGCGCGTCAGGAGAGCGCTACGGTAAGTTAGATCATTCCTCAGGATCCTTTCCCTCAGAACGCGGAGATTACCCGGCTGCCGGAGATACCGATACGGGTACGGTGGTGGACTACAGGGGGTTTTTTGCGGTAAGTTTCTGTACTACCGGTATCGAACTTCATGCAGGACTCCTACACCGATACGGCTTCTTCCAGGGAATGGGAAAGCGGTGCTCAAAGTAGGCTAGAGAGCGGGTCGACCCGGGGAAGCTACGTGGGGCGAGGTGCGCGGAGGGGGGAAAGGCAGCATCCAGAAATCTCGATTGACATCATTCCCATCCCCTTTAGCTACGGGGGAAGAGATTTAGAGGAGTATAATACGAGTGCGAGTACTCGAGTACAGTGTGTCGGAAGGTGTTCTCGATGGGATAGTCCGCCTGATACTCCTTCCCTCCGCATCCCCTCCCGGGCCTTGGTGAGGAGGGGAAAAAAGAGGAATGGCGGGCTGTATCATACATGATACAAGTACAAGCCCGGTACGACCTCCAACGTGCCAGGCGTACTTGTGGTACCGTGCACATCCAACCTCCCAATCATTTGCCTTGTAGCTGGAAAGCCTTGTGCCCACCCTTTATAATACAGCACGGGAATGCACTGCTGGCAAGTCAGGGTATGACTGTTGGACAGAACACTGGAAAGGAGTTTTGGCCCTGTTGTTTGAATCAAATTTTTTTTTTACCGAGGCAAAGGTTATCAGCCTCAGGGGGTCCTTTTGTCGAAAAAAAAGGCACTGGATCGATAACAGCAGTTGTTAACTCAGTTGGTTCGGGCTCGCGGTGAATAATGTTGGTCTCAAGCCAAGCCCACTTCCCTTTTGGTGTATCCATAATTTTCAACGAGAGAGGTGATTGGCCGGAGGAGCCCAAATTGCTCAATTGCGGTGTGGATATTCAGCCAATGGTGCTGTGTACGTCCGGTGTTGGGGTGCCCTACGGGGTGGGAAGGCCGTTGGAGGAGGTACCATAATATCGTAGAATGTGCCGGATGCACTGGGTGCAGGGAAACGGCAGGCCGTGTGTGTTGTTGTTGTGGTATGGGATTCGTGCTGGGGATCGAGTCGAGTGGGCCTATCTGTCTGCTGTTTGTATTTTATGGACGGCATCTTGGCCGGCGGCTGCGTTGCCGGATGGAGCAGCACTGTGCTAGACTGCCCTGATTGGCCATGCGGGTTTTCGGGAAACAAATGAAAAAAGAGGAACTCTGGAAAAATATTATCGAGAGGATTATTTTCGGCTATCATACTACCGTACATGTACTATGCTTTTACCCCGAACGCTCTCTGTCCGTAGTGTACCGCACGTTGACCTCACCACATGGTCCATAGCGTGCCTGATTGTGACCGATTGACAAAATCTGTCGGGTTTTTTGGAGTAACAAGAATGCTCACCAACTTGATCTAAAAAAAAAAAGAGGGCTCGCTTCTATATGCTGCGCTAGCCTGTGTATGGTAAAGTCTGTCGACAGCACTAGGACTCGTGCTTGTACGGTACTTGTATGATACCGTGCTATCATAATAGAATGCTTCCTTACATAGCTAGAGTAGCACCCCGGGACAAAGGGCAAAACAACAGAACCTATTATACCGATGACCAGCGATTATAATAAATGGCGAGTTCTAGATATACAGGGAGGCATCATACTGCAGGGCATACATTTCCCGACGACAGAGGCTAGTTCGGGGGTACTTTATTTAGACCTGAGTGGATGTTCGCTAAATTTTACATGTTATGTGTGATCCCTTCATACCCCCGAGCTAAGATACGGGTTGCGGGGTTGCTGTGTCGGGCGGGTATGATATGATAAGAGTGATAGGGGGGACGAACCTTCTTTTCCTGTGGCAATGTCTCGATCAGAGGATGCTACTCGAGTACAGGGCTAGGACTATCGCTAGAGTTTTGGAAAGCGCTTTTATTATTATTATTATTATTATTATTATTATTATTATTATTATTATTATTATACTGGATATCCACTGTGCACGCATTCTCGTTGTTTTCCGTCGCTCTAATCCCCTCTTCACACTGTGACGGGGGATCTACGATACTACAAACTGGTGCCTCCTCCTACAAGCGTCGAAGTGGGCCGAGATTAATATAGTGATAAGGTATGATCTATCTATCTATCTAGAGTATGGTAGCGGTACCGTATCATACCTCCACGACTCCCCTCAGACTATTTTAATCTCAGGGTTAGGTTTCCACATGGGTGATACTAATTTTGAAGTCGTCCCAAACCCAACTCGCGAGTATGATACTTGTACCGGTACGGTACTAGTACGGCGCATCCGGAGAGCTGCACGGTAACCCCGAACGGGTTTAGAAAGGTATAATATAATTAGATTAAATTCTTATTTTTGACAATAGTATTCTGGTCTCGTGAGTCTATCTATCTATCGTATCCACAGACGAAGGGTAACTTGAACGGGGTTGGGAAGAAAGGGAATTAGAAAAAAATGAATGAATGAAAAAGAAAGAAAAAAAAAAGAGGACGAAAGGGTCGATAACACTAGAAGTGAATGGAAAGAAAAAAGGAAGAGTGGTTGGGGCAGGCAGGGGAAATGCAGAAATGAGAGTGTGCTGTGATGCCAGCAACACAGTGTTGGGCAGAGCCAGGAGGTAATAGGTTCGGGTAAGTACACTTTGGTCATGAAAACATAATTCATTGCGGTAAACCACAACTCCGCAGATCCCCAGACCGGGGGAAAAGGAGAATAAGGGATAGGCATTAAAAAGAGAAAAGATTAAAAAGCAAGAGAAACAAAAACTCCCTTCTATGAAACATGCATCATGCTCTGAACCAAACGCCGCGATAAATGCTCCTCCGATAATGCAAGAAATGGCGCGAACGAGAATAATATGAAAAATTATAACACCCAGCGGGGGTGAGGTTTATGTTTTTTCACTAACCGTTGTCCGGATCGTGCTCTCATAGCTGACAACCCGCTTCTTCTCTCTCGAAGCCTTCTTGGCCCATTTCGGAATACTAAACTTGAGGCCGCAGCCCTTAGGCAGTCTTAACTTCAGCTTCTTAGGCTTTCCCTTCGACAAGGTAGACGGGTGGGGTGCGGTCGCCGGACGCGTAGGAGATGCGGGGATCTTTTCAGACTGCACCGATGGTACGGCTGTATGTGGTCTTGGACTGGGTGCCTTTTTTGGTTCCGATTGTCGCGCGAGCTCTTCTACGCTCGCAGCGGTACCGGGTCGGACCTCGTCGCTTAAGTCCTCAAAGAAGCGGGAACTCTTTGGGGATGAATAGAGGGAGTTTGGCGCTACCAGAGAACTCGTGCTGAATCGGGGGCGTGCCACGGAGGTTGTACTAAAGTTTCGACTGGCTATCGATACTGAGCTTGGTTGGGGATTTTCTATCGAGATTATCCGGGTCGAGGTTGCGCTAGCTGCTGAGTCTGTGCTTTTTCGCTCGATCAGCGACTGACCGACCACTACGGCTTGTCTCCTCATGGATGGCGGGCTCGGCGGTGGACTTGGTGGGAGTGATGGTCTTGAGTGTGTTTTCGGGGGGGGAGTTTGAGGTCGTGAAGTTGATGTTGGGAAGAAGCCAGAATCGTGTCGGTCAAGAGATAAAGTAGTGACAGAGGAAGGAGGCGGTGAGCTAAAGATTCTCACTTGTACAGCTGTTGAAACTTCCGTAGGCCCGTCAGAGTTAATAGATAATGTTTCTGTTGAATCCGCACCACTACTGTTGGGTCGAGGGAGGTCCAAGTCGCTAGTGCCTTCAGTTTGGACCAAAGTGTTTCTACGGGAGCGCGTCGGAAGGTTATTTTCTTCTTCAACTTCAATACCAAAAGCTGCCCTTCTGTCCTCTTCGCATCCACTTTGTAATGAGCTTGCTGGAATGGTCTTTCCTCTTGGCGTCTCGAAGCCTAGCAATGCCTTAAACCATGAACCGTCAGTTTGCACACCCGCATCGACGTAATCTGTTCCTTTTGTATCTATATCTGTCCGTTTTGTCTCAGTCCCTAACTTAGATTCTGATCCAGCATCAGGCGCCAGGTCTGCGCTGCCCCCGGACTCGGGCCTAGGTTCCTCGATCGCGGCGACCGATTCGGGTTCGGCATCTGTTTTCGAAATGGTGATGGATGGTGTAGTGATGGTGACTGGTTCGCCGCATTTGAGCCTCTGCTTCCGGTAGTCTACGTATGAGAGTGGTGATTCGGCAAGGTCGTACTCGTCGTCCGGCCATGAACCTGCCATGACCCCCCGAATGGCGTCGAAAAGAGGTAGTGCAGGGGTATCCATTAGGCGAACAATTTTGCGAATGATGTTTTTTTTTTTTTTTGGAAAACCCTGCAAATTGAGTAAAAGAACGACGATAGGGAGGAGTTAGGATTTTTTCTCTCCACACTCCCTTCTCGTGTGCGCACCCACTTGCGATATATATCGTACGGCGGTTCTCCAGTCCGACCATGATGACCGGTCAAAAGACAGCCAGGCGTGACGTTTCTTTCGTTCTCCGGTCGATGGCAAAGTTCTCCAAATTTTCATAGGCTCGCTTGGTGGTAAAAAGTGGTGGGATGGGCTCGTTGTCAATTGTTACACAGCCTTAGTGACAACAACCATCTCCGAGTGATGAGCGATGATTGGTTGGCTTGACCACTCTGGAGCCCACTTCCCTCGACGGGGCTGTCCGTTTTCGAAGGTGAGGAAAAAAGTGTTTTTCACGCCTCCAGTAACGGGCGATGAGCATGACGTATGCTTTATATTTAGGTGAAATGGCCTTTCCCAGGGATTTGATGGGCCGGGTCACACTGCTCGGCCCTGAGAGCGGTGCCCAAGTCTTGCCGCACTCAGAGTTCTGCTCACGTGACCGATCCTATTTGAGCCACTGCCCCGGTGGGCTGAGCCTAACCCATCCACCAGGTAAACCGGAAGCGTGTCTTGAGCGGGAAACACTATTGAGAGGGGGACTAATATCATGGCTCCCACAATCATCTTCGGGGGGGATATGGATACGGTAAAACAGGGAGGGTGTATACATACGACAGCAAAGGCGGAGTCTCTAAAAATTGTAACGTGGCGGAATGCGCTGATCGGGTACCAGTAAGGTACAGCTAACAGACCGGTAGTGTGAATATTTTCTTCTCCCTCTCAGAAAAAGTAAGTCATGCGTCGGAGGGGAGGAAAATGCACCGAGTTAGGTAGCTCCTTGAAACATTGCCGTGGTCGGCTCGTTGCGTGGCATACTTTGGGAGCAGAAGGGGCAATTGTTGCATGAAACTGCAGGAGAGAGGCGCGTGAATTAATTGGCGAGGCTAGTGAGACCGTTCTCCGTAGCTCAAGCCTTCACACACTAGCGGCCCGCTTCATGTTGTCTTTGGTCTCATGAAGAAGTTCTCTCGCTGGGAGAGTGGCTATCCCGCAAGTTTGCAAACAGGAGAAGTGCCGTAAAGAGACTAGTTCAGAATTGCAGTGTTGAGTGCTTAATTGGAATCGGGAAAATCCGTATGTTATAGAGGCCAATTCGAAAGAATTTAGCCATTAATTAATTGCTCACCAATTGCCGCGATGTTATTAGGCGGCCGGACCGCGCACTTGCGATGGTCGTGGCTGCTTGGGTGTGCCTTCTGAACGGGCTTTATTGGATAACAATGCCCAGAGCTCTGACATTTCATACGGGTTTGTGTGGCATGATGCCGGCATTAAGGATAAGGATAGACACTGCGACCGGATTGCCATGGAGTAGTTGAAAATGCAACCAACGGAGCTAAAACCGGTAGCGAAATTTAGGGCTAGCGGGGGCTCCTCTGTCTCGGATTATACTTATTTGGGCTGCAGAACGCATCTGTTGGCTGTTCTGAGTGGTGATGGAAATGATGCTTGGGACATGTTTGGCTTAAGGTCAAGCCCATCTTGTATGGGGTCAGCATCAGGGGCAAGGGGTGATCTGGGGAAGTATCATACGGTCAGGTACAGCGCAGCCCAAATACGCCGATGGGTAGGGCGGGAGGGTAACCGCTTTTGAGCACTGAAGCGGATGAGGGGTGGAGGAGGGAGCACGATGAAATAAGCGGCGGGTGGGAGAGTGCCAGATGGGGGTGATGAGCGGGCACCAACGGGAGGGAACCGAACTTATTGGGGTAAGTGCAGTAAGATAGCCATAGCGGCATGGAATGATTCTGACCGCTGACCACCGGCCCCGTAACAAGACCGCCGTGACACATCCTACGACTACGATACTCTATCCAGAGCAGTCTCTGCATGAACCTTACGAAGGATTGCCCCAAGGATAAACATCACTGAGCCCGACAAAGTGTTTTCCTGAATATTCTCTCTTAAAGTACAGAATCTCTGGCGGGCCCCTTGGGGTGGCTTAACCCCCCATGGGATAAAGTTGCAAAATCTGCCCGTAATAGAGGGACGCCTCAACACTCGCAAAAAACAGATAGCTAGTTGCAACATGGCTCGGCTGTCCCGGCCTTCTGATCTGCGAATTGCTTGCGAAGCCTTCCATCTGCTCGTCGGGTCTTGACGCTGATTGCAACGGGGTGTGCACAGGGCCCGGTCTTTTTTTTTTTTACGCATCGTTAGCAATAGAATGGGAAGGATTGAGTTTGGGGGGTGAGGGGGACATGCCCAACGGCATTAACACGGATTCCTTTAGGGGTGAGGGTTTTCGATAGAGCCCTGGTGAAGGCTACGATGGCGCCTTTTGTGGCGGCGTAGTCTACTATCGATGGAGTGCCCCGGGATGCAGCAACAGGGGTGGTGTTCGGAGCGCTGGGGCCCTTCTTCATATGTGGAAGGGCGAATTTCACTATGGCGAACATTTGTGGGATATTGGAGGTGAACGTCGAGGAAACGGTATCTACCCTTCCCATCAATTCCTATATCTCTAGCTTCGGTGGGGAAGCGAACTTACCTAAATCAATCTCCGCAAACTCCTTACACTGTAACTTATCTTCTTCGATGCGTTATTTCCCGGCGCATCCAATCTCCCATACCCCTTCATGTGCTTCTCAATGATACTCGGCGCATCCCTGTAATTCTCTAAGTCGAACGGTACAAGCAGGCACCTCCTCCTGGCGCATTCAACTAGCCTCTTTGTATCCTCAGCGCCCCCCTGCTCCTGCGACAAGTACACAATTGTGATATCGGCGCCTTGGCGAGCCATTAGTGCTGCGGCCGATACCGCTCTCGCCGCCGGTGATGAGGACGGCATAATCTTTGAGTTTTGCGGAGCCGATGTATTCGCAGAAGCCGTTGGGACACTCAGGACGTGCGGACTCAGAGGCTGGTGCCTTGTATTTTTCCGGGCTTTTTGGGCCATCGTTAGATTGTGCGTTTCTGGCTTCGAGTGGGGATACCGTACCCAGGCAACTTCTGCGACTGCGGCGGAATATTTCCCTTAAACCCTCCACCCAATGCAACCTCTGAACTTGGCATTCTCGCCCTAACGGTCTTTATTATACGGAATTAATATCTCGTGACCTATTGCGAAAAACATGATTTAAAGAAGGAAAAACCTCTCGTAGATATCCTTTGTTAATCAACGGCTCTTTTGTACAGTACTCGAGTACTCCCCATCACCCCCCGGCCATGGTGTGTCTTGGCGGCTCTTGTCCAATGCTGTTGGATTGTACGAGTACTTGTACCGTAGTGGGGGGATGTCATGGTGACGGAGGGGACGGATGATGTCATTGCGGGCAAATGGTATTGGCATGGGTGCATTAGCGACAACCAGGCTCGAGGAGGGTGTCATGTGGGGGAGGATTTGCGAAGCCGGTAGGGGGTTGATGTTTTGCAGCTGATTATCGGGAGTGATGGGTTATGATTTGTGGTTATGGTGGGCTAATTGGGGACTATGATATTTTGTCGGGTAGCGTTGGCTTTTTATGTACTTTGGCTGGGGATATTTTGCGGGGGATTTTCAGGCCTTTGAACTCTTTTGGTTTCTTGGGCTCCAAAGGTTGCAGCATTATCTAGCGGGAACTGCCAGGCGATAGTACGTCAGAATTGGGGTTTTATTCTTAGCTTGTCTCGAAATCGCAATAAGACCCCGGTTCCTAGCACTGTGTAGTCAGGAATAGACTAAACCTTTCGTGGCTTGGATTTTGACGCAATTGTAAGGCTCACCATAGCCGCTTCTTGCTTCAACATATAAAGTCGTGTCAGTGATATTGCCAGGAACACGGATACTCGCAGGAGTCTTCAAAGCTTACAGTTCTTAACTAAAGCTAGCATTATTTAGGTAGATTAACATGCAATGAACTTTCGGAAGACTGCCTATCTGACCTCCCGACATTCCTACCTAAACGGCATGCCTCGCGACGTGACTTAAAGTGCCTACCGGTCTCATCAGAGATGTTGCGGTGTCGGTATCGCCTGGGGTGAGGAACTGTGACCACCGGCAGAATAAGTTTGGTTGCAGCTACCATACCGGACCGGTACTCGTAGTCGTACTTGCACTTCGTAGGCATTGATCAGTTAGGAACACGCAGGTCGACGCTTTCTTGGAGAAACAAATGTCGACCGCCCACGCTCTGCATTCAGCCCTGGATCGTTTGTCACTCCTAGAAGTCCCAATTGAGTTCAAACTCGGTAGACAACTGCCGGGGGCTTTTTTTTAGACATGGGAATTGGGTTTATTGATTGACCTTAGGGGTTCTTACTTGAGCTTCAGGTGGTGGAAGTTTAGAATTGGTCCAAGACCGTGATACCTAACTTGTTCTTGATTTATTCTGCCCAATTGATGGAGCTATTTCTGGGTAACTACTTTATTAGCTATTTTAGTGAATGTAGTGGGTCGATAGAGATAGATAACGGGGGGGAGGTTGCACTCTATTGATGAGGAGGACATTATAATACCCAGCCAGATCCTCAGTTATATATCAACACAACAGTGCGCTCCTTGAGACACTGCTGGACAGTTCTAAATGCAATCGCAAAAGTGCCTGCTGCCTGACCTCCATTTACCAAGTTCCGGGAACTACCGAAAACGCCAAAAACATCTAGTACCGCCTTCATTACGATAACCCCCCAGAAAAAACTGCAGGCTGGTCGGTGAGAAATCCATCATCATGCCCAACATATGCACCCCAAGACCCATACCGAATCACACCGAACCAAGTATCGCCCGAGTCATTAGTACCTCCCCACAGCACAGCAGCGCCGTCGCCTGCTGTGTAGAACAAGAAATACCCCTCAAAAACTTGCATGACCCTAGCCCCCATTCTTCCCTCATACACGACGAATCGCCTATCCCGCCTCGTGCCGTAAGCCCCCCTCCCCTAAACAGTAGTTGCTCCCTGGAGTCTTGATGGCACCTTGTGGCGGCTAACACAACCGGTTGTTCGAGAGCTGCGGTTCGGCATTGCCGTGCGGTCCTTATTATACTCGTGTAACACTAATCTTGCTGTAATTTTTTTGTTGGTCTCCAATGTTGCAGCTCCCAATCGCTAACACCGAGGATTCTTAGTAGCACTAGTTTTGGTTATGGCGGTGCGCAGTGGGTGAAGGGCAACTGCGGTCTGGTTATTTATCTGTGGAAATGATCATTGGTTTTTAGGAGAGGTGCGCGAGACTCCAGGAGTAGTACTGTACATGTATTTGGCATGCAGCGCCTGCGCATTTGGGTCTGAATTTGGTGTGGGTGCCCAGCTTTGGATAAGTAGCTTGCCATACGAATTTTTGATCCCTGTGATCAAGTATTTCTTGATGCTGAATGCTTGCGCAGCACTACCCGTACTGTGTGGAAAGGTTCGAGGTGAGGCTATCAGAGGGGAGGGGGGGTTTAGAGCAAAGGTAGTTCCGGCTACTTCTATTGTACAAGTGCTCGTACAATTGAGATGTTATAATGCGACCTGATATAATGTGATTGTTGGCATGAGGTGTCAGAGGAATCGATAGTACTCGTACTCGTACAACACTTATGACTGCAGATATAGAGACAACGCACATTTCCCGAATACGATATCCTGGAACTAAGAGGGGGAGGGGGGAGAAGAAGAAAAAAAAGACAACACAGGGGAATACCAACAATTTACCTTCTGGCTAGCCTTAACTTTAGGCAGCATGGGCCAATAATCACTTTTACAAATACACACTTCATTATGGAGGAGGTACTTTTGTAAGTACCACTCAAGTACCGTGCCCGTCTTCAACCCGGACACCCCCAAACTACCGGGCTGAGTAGGGCACAGAAGGAATCTGCACAAACCTACATCTAACTACCTACCTACCTACCTACGTCCAACTACCGTGTGCGAGAGTGGGGGAAGGGGGGTGGTGGTGGTTTGCTGCGATATACCAACATGTTACACCCCTCTCACTCAAGCCACCAAATAGCTCACATTCTCATGCTGAGAAAAAGGCCGGATTCGCTCTTTATAAAAACCCCCCTCCTGTCCCGCCGTCGGTGGTCCGGTCATTTCGCACCATTCGACAGATTTTGAGGGGAAAAAAAGGAAGAAATCTTTTTCCCAGAGCGGCGTGAGGGATTAGCGGATTCGATGGATTCCTGATGGATGGAGGGGCAGGGTGTACAAGCACTGTTTAGGAGGGCCCACACCTGGCGATACCTGCGGTGGGCTGGGGGCTAGCATGGTGGATTAGGTGGTCGAGAGGTTCTCCGGTGAGGTGCTGCATGGCCCGCCGCACGATACTCGAGTAGAGGGGCTAGGGCCTTGGCGAAGGAGAAGGAGGGGCGAGTGACAAATCCGAGTTTTGCTTCCATCTGCTCGATAATCTGATTTCATGGTGACTTTCCTTCTCTCTTTCTTTTAGTTCTTTGATTATTTCAATCTCCCGTAAGTTATGTGAGATTCCTTTTCACAAGCATTATGTGCTGATCACCTGGATCGGTCGCGATAGGGTGCTGACACTAGGGAATCCGAACAACAGTTGTTTGTAACCCATCAATCAGTTGTCGCTCACCACTTAATTGTCTTGGTTTTCAGCTCCACAGTGCACCCACAATCGCTATCTACGATACACACCAGCCAATCAGATACAGCAGGGTTAGGGGATATATTTTTCTTGATCCATGGCAATGCAAGCATCCTGGGTATTGATGCCGAGAGTGAAAGCGGGGTTGCTATGTTTTCTTCCCCCCGCGGAATGTAATAGGAGCTCTCCCATAAATAATCCTACCCCTCTTCTTAGTGAATTTCCCCTTACCTTGATCTCTCATCATCGCCCTCATCGCTGCACTCGCGGAATAAATAAGCAAACGGACTGGCAAACGGGACAAAAACCAAATTATCATCTTTAGTTCGAAGGTTCAGGTCGTGCAGGCATGACGGGGTCGACTTTTTCTTCTTCAATACTTCTGCCCCTGTGCCTAGTACTTGTTTATGCGGCTCTTCCAGCCCATGCTTTTGGGGCCGGGAACATCGCTTCCATTTCAACCGTTGAGGGACAGAACTGGAGACATGGTGATATTGAGGATACGTTGTTGGGAATTTCCATGGCAGCTGTGGCCGGTGGGAAGAGGTTTAGCTCTATGGATGTGAAGAGAGTGTACTTTGGGAACTGGTTGAGGGATTATTCGCAGGCGGTTGACGTTGGTGCGGTGAAGTATGTTGAAGGACCTACGGTCAGGCTTTTGGTAAGTTCCCCCTTTCGCGACCTTTGGAATGAATGAGTGAGTAAGCGGTGTTGATGATGAGGCATAGTTGTCGATTCTGAGCTTTATGACTTTCGGGTATGCCACGGGAGAGTTCGAAGTTACCGAGGAGAGATTAGGATGTTATCGGCCAGAGGAGCATATTGGTATGGAAAACCCTTTCTAGTCTAGGTAGCATGCTAATGTAGTAGACAATCCGAAGGATTACGCCGATAATGAGGATGCCCGGCGGTATGATCCTCGACTTCGCGGACCTGTCGATGAGGCTACGGAGCTATCCATTGACCCACAGACTGGGATGAAGAACTACATCGCCAACGAGAGAATCGGGTTCTTGCGAAGTGGAGATCTGATGTGCACTAGCGGTATGAGTTACCACCCTGAAGAGATCCTGTGCAAGTGTTTGCTGATGATCCTGTGTAGCTGGGCTGGTCCGACACCTATTCGGAAGAAGTATTCAACTCGCCCGCAGCTACGGACACACTCGTAACAAGGCCGAACTCTATGAAGCTTTAAGACTCATGGGAACCGGGCTTCATTGCTTGGAAGGTATATCGCAAACTCCCGACAATGTGGGACCGAGCAGGCTAGTTACTGATACGAACCAGACTTCTCTGCTCATTCCAACTACATCGAGTTAGCACTTATCGAGCTTGGCGAAACAGATATTTTCCCCCACGTCGGTTCTCAAACGCAACGCAATATTAATGGGAGAATGATATATCCTCTCGTTACCGGAACCTTTGGCGGTGTCGATTTGTATTGAACACTCTCTTTTCCTGGTCCTAACAGACGCTAATGCTTTCAATAGCCTACATAGCGTTCTAGGAGAAGCTTCAGATAAGCTTATCCAATCCGAGGTGGACCAGCTTGAGTCTACCATTACCGCTGCTAGTGTACAATCAAACCAGGATGGCGGCGAACGCAGTATCATTAGGGACCTGCTGAAGCAACTGAACATTGGTGGATCGGATGACTTGGATGCTCAAGCGACAGGTCTTGAGCAGCAGTCGGAAGCTAAAAAGAACGAACCATGGGGGATCAGAGATGGCGGGGCGGGAGTCAAGCGTGAGATTATGCCGTTCTTGGAATGGCATGACAGGATCATGAAGGCTATTAACGACGCTTTGGAGTCCATTCCCGGACTAACCGCGCTGGTCGAGAAGCTGAGCGAAGCCGTGAGCGTTTTCGTGTTCTCACTTTTGGCACCATACATTCTCCCCGTTGTGGCGCAGGCGAAGGGCGAACTCGCCAATGGGTCTGGAGAGGTCATCGGGGGCGCCCGCGCCAAGCAGTTTGTCGTTTTCGAAGACCATTATAGTAGTGATCCGACTCATAGTATGCTTTCTAAGGACCATTTTACCAGTAAGACGGCTTGTCCCAACGTTTTAGATTCACGGTACTAACGATAGTAGATTTGCTGAATGAGCCGGCTGGTAAGATAGCCAGCGAGACGGTCAAGTATGTAGTCCCCTTACTAATGCAGGCCTGGGATGGCAACTCGGACCCAAACTGGGTCCTTGACCAAATCATCCCAATTTTTCACCACCCGGCATTTGTGGACGGAAGTGACGGGCGCGGTGGGCAGGAGGTTAGACGCAGGATGTTTGGCGTGGTCCAGCAATGGTGGGGGGATATGGCCGAATCTCAGAGGCGATCGTACCGCCGGTCGTTGTCCAGGGAGGGCGTTGAGCAAGGAAGGAATCACAAGGAAGGGCACGACTCTGGGCATGGATGTGGAAAGCCGCTTCATAGGACTAAGCCGAAGAACTCCGGAGGGGAGTTTGGTGGAATTGGAGAGGGTCTAGGGAAGGCTATGGGTGGAGCGATTGAGCAGGCTCTGACGGGGAACCAGGGTGGGGGTAGCGGTTTGGGTGGATTTTTGGGTGGAATGGCAGCGACGGCACTAGGAGAGACGCTCTTGAGTGGTCAGGAAAGTGGGGGTAGGGATGAGGGTTATTCGGGGAGATATGGTGGGAACGTCCAAAGTGCCAACAGGACCCACGGCTATTCCGGGGGAGGACAAAGCCGGCATGGAGAGAGGCATTATGAAAGGCAGGAGACCGGGGGTTCCCACGGCGAAGGCGGAGGATACGCAGCGGCTGGATATAGTGCTGGTGGAGGGTACGGGTATTCGGAACAAAGGTACGGTCAAAGTTATTCCCATGCCCCCATTCACGGAGGTGTGGAACACGGCAGCGGGAGCTATGACGGCGGAGAAAGCGCTATAGTGTTGGATCGCCATCGTCACCCCACACAAGAAAGCCATTCCCACCATCATCACCATAGCCATCATGACCGCCAACCAGGAGACCACTCCCACCATCACCACCACCACCATGAACAGCCAACTTATGAGAGAACCGACTCCTACGACAGCACTCACTCCCCCGACGCTCCACTGTATCCCATGGCATACCCATACGCCCCCGAGAGCAGCTACCCAGCGCCCGCTGCCGAATATTCTTACACTCACCCCCGCGGCCAATACCGTGAATACCCTACTAACGCGTCTTACAGAACAGAGACGTACACTGAGAGTAGCTCCTACGGCGGTGAACATAGTACCTACGAAACCTCTACTCACCAATACCCTGGCCGCTACGAGACGAGAGAAGCCGTGTACAGTGGTGAAGGTGACGAGGGGTATGTAGTCGAGCGAAGTTACAAGAAACATAACGACGGAGAGGAAGAGCACAAGTACAGGAGTTATAGACGCGGCGAGGGATCCGAGGACGAGGAAGAAGAGGAAGAGGAAGAGGAAGAGGAGAGGAGAAAGAAGGAGAAGAAGTGGAGGAAGAAACATGAGACCAGAACGGATGAGGGGAGTGGGGATGAGTATTATGGAAGTGGGGATGAGGATGACGGAAGGAGGTATAGTGGGAGCGGTAGTTGTAGTGGGGATGAGAGGAGGAGTAGGAGGTATTCTTAGGTGTGTGCTGGGTCGGTGGGTGGGGTTTTGCTGGCTTTGCCGGAACGAGATGTGAAATCCTAGCCGTTTTTTTTATTCTGATATGGGTTACGAGGAATGGAGGAAGCAAGCAATAGAATCGTGTTACCGTATTTGGGTTTTAGGCAGCCTTTTACGGGAGGTAATTGCGGTCTCTCAAGAAGGCAGCGTGAGGCCCCTGCTCGGGCTATATTCGCTTCCCCGGGAAAGTACCACGAGTGATCTTTGATGAATCTTATACCATCACTGCACACTTTGGCTGTCCGGAAAGAAAACTCAAACTTTGGTCTCATCATGTTGCCCCCCCCCCCTCCCGAAAGTAATACTGGCGAATATCGCTACTGCTTTACTCCTGAATGTAACTTATCACACCCTCAAATAAGTATATCCTAGACTAAACCCTAACCGATCTATTAACGCTTAGCAATTCGAAACCACGTGGATTTTGTGAATAAGCGGAGTGAATTAAAGCGCTGTACAGTACCGCACACCGACATAGCCCCTTCCTTTGTTCGTACCTCCTATCG
Organism: Tuber aestivum; assembly: GCA_900010015.1. Classification (NCBI taxonomy): domain Eukaryota; kingdom Fungi; phylum Ascomycota; class Pezizomycetes; order Pezizales; family Tuberaceae; genus Tuber; species Tuber aestivum. Next base: position 206,229 of record LN891107.1, on the reverse strand, counting down.
TGCTTATCCTCTGGAAGCACATAGTTGAGAATAGCCTGCGTTGGCACTCTGCTAATTACGCCAAACCTGCGCCGTCCCGGCACTCCTCGGCGATCGCACTCCAACCATAGACGCAGGTTGGTGGGTGTAACAATAATGTCTCGAGTAGTTATAATAATAATAATGAGATGGCTATTTAAGAGAAGTACAGGATGCTGCGTTGCAGAAAGTGAAGAATCAAATTGTCTCCCAATTTTCAGCTCAGGCGCGGGTCTGTGGATGGGATCGGGTTGTGATGTTTGTGGGTTGGGTGTAAGATGAGTTCAGGTTCAGGTTAAAGACTGGGTTTTCAGAATAGCGTCACTGGGGCTCACTCGACTCCTCAGAAGAGCGAGTATGATCCCTTCTTGATAGGGGGCCCATGGGGGGTGGGGGGTTTTAAGGAAACACGTAGAGGGGAGATTCATTAGATTTTGGGTGGAAGGGGAGCTCGGCACCGCGTTCATAGGTGTGTAGAATGATGGCCGGCATGGATAGTATCATTATTACGTGGTGTCCTGTTCGAGGCTGCGGTAGAAGTTTGCGGGCGACGACCTCCGCCGGTGTTGGGCGATGTTTGTGCTTGGTGCTGTATAAATCTAGAGCACCGTAAGATATCTTCTGCATTGGTCCGTGATACCTCTGTAAAGTATAAAGAGCACGGAGATTTTCAAACACCCTGAGGTAGATACGATTAAACCTACACAATTTTTTTTTAACTATCAACACATACAAAACTCGTGGAAACTGGGCTCCTGTAATCGGTAACAGAAAATATAGTAGGATATCTCCACCGAGTCGTATAGTTTCCGCAAACTTCAGGCTATGGGTATCTCCAAGAGTTTGAGTGGAATCAACCGAGGCTAAAGGAGGCTCTATATCTCGAAGGGGGTTCGGTTTGGTTCTAATGCTCTGTATCAGAAAATCCACCCTAACACCTTGTTTGATTTCTCGTTCCTGGGCCACGTCCATCGGGGGTTGCTGCTCGAGCACAGTGTTCGGGAAGAGTGGGATTTGAAAAAACAGTTTTCTCAGAGTCCTAGAGCCCCGAAAGCTAGCAGTAGACTCCGTGAGCAGGGAGGGGGGGGGGTGGCGTGGTATTTACGTGCTAGTTGAAGTGGAGGAGTTTGGAGAGGTTCTGTGAGATAGGAATAAAGCGGGCAGTTCCTAAAATAGTGTCATTGTGGATCACTCGAGGTTTTCAATTGGCGTAGGGGAGGTGCGGAGGTGATGATGATGGTGATGACACACTAGAATGCCTTAAGCTGGGATGATCGTTTGAGGCTGTCCGGGGTCGGGTTTTGCTCCGCCCGCAAGAGCAGAAATTGAATGTGCGGGTAAGATAGCAATGTGATGGAGATAGATAATAGCTTGAGTTTGGCTGAAAATCCTAGGATGATAAGATGGATGTGAGACTTGGTACCGGGTGCTTGGCGCCCCGGATATTTGCGTAATACTTTGCAGGCGCGTGCGGTATAAAGCTGCATGGGACAGCCTTTTTTTCTCAAAGCCCGGGTCACACTCAAGACCAGTACCCATATGATCCTTAGCGCAAAGAATATACAGTAGGGTGGATTTCTGCAGAATAATTACCATCTCCACAGTCTTATTTATGCAGAGCCAAGGTCCAATAGGTTGCAGTGGGTTTCATATCAAGAAATCTGTTGGTTGATCGCAGTGACGGATGGATATACCACTCTCGACACTAGATGGCCCGGGGGGGGGGCTACCAGCCTAAGCTGTTCTCACTTACACATAACCCGGTATAGAGTTTATAGGTGTCCCCTCGACGGTGATTCAATTATGGGTTCGGAAGGACCGAGTAATCCATAAAGGTCTTGAGGGCGGTGGCCTACCAATCAGAACCTAAAACTCTCCAATGACAAACACTCAAATTAGTTTGACAATCTTCCCCTCATCTCCCATGCCCGGGAAAAGTGTGAAGGGCTGTCAAGTCATGTTTTTTTTCTTTTTCTTTTCCGTGATCGTACATGACCCTTTCCTAGGAATCGTTAATCGCCCCGAAATGGTACGTGGTGTCTCAGAGACTACCGTCGTGTCGCGAACTTTACCAGAGTCGGTACAAGTATCCTACCTCCATGTCGAGGTCGGACTTTCCTCACTTCAGTCCGATCTGGCCCAAGGGGACGGGTTTCTCGGAGCCTGCTTTACAGTTCGTGGAGGTGATAGGTCTCACCCTTGATCCCCCGTGCAATACCACTGCAAGACAAGGGTGTCTTGGTGCTAATATCGGTGTAAATGGGAGCTGTGGTAGTGTAGCTCAAGTTCCCGGTATGTTGACCTCCTCAAGGGCAATTGCGACCAGGAAGTATCAGCTCCAGGGGTGGCGCCGAGCACCACACCACGGGAACCAGCGTGACATACCCTACCCCTTTGTTCGTCACATTTGCTTGAATGTCTCGGGGGACTGAAAAAAGGAGAGGAAAGGGTTTGAATTGCGTGATTGGATGTCGCCTAACTGGTTGTGAGATAGGAACCGTGTACTCTGTACCTGTATCGCACAGCATCAAACTCCATTGGGGCTTAAGACCCGGGGGCCCAGGGCTGAGAAGGTTGCCACAAATACCGTAACGCTGGCTAGAAGCACCTGCTAGGTAGTGGGAGTAACCGCGCGTTCAAGAGAGAGAACATAACTCCCCTCGGTCTCAGGTCAGTGCACTGTAGGAGGGGTTCAGACAATGTTATTAAATCCCGAAATTCCCCCCCACCAACTTCGTCGAAAATAATCAAATTTTCCCTTTAGTCCTCAGTATGCAAAATGTGTTCCATCTTGGTGCTAACAAAATAGTGACCAGAGAATGGCCCAGGAGGATAAACATAGCAAACCTCAAGGCCAAATCAATTGCATGCACCAAGCAGAACAGCGGACCCCCGATATAAGAACCTGCCACACAAGAAAAACCTCTATCAAACGTGGGAGAGGCGAAGGCAACAGCGACAGCAAAACGGCGAAACGAGACACCAAAATCTCATACACGAAACGATCGCACAACCCGGGAGAGGGGAAAACTCTTCACCTCAGCCACTCTCCTCAACTAACAGTAAAGACAGGAGTATATATCAACAAGAATAGCAACCAAGTCCTGTCCTTCCAGGCATGCCTCCCACTCACTTGCAAACAAACGCTAACAAAAGAAAGACAAACCCCCACCGTCCATACCCTCCGGACATCTGATTTTCCTGCCTTTCCTATTTCCTTCCAGTGGATGCATAAATCCAATAATTCCCGCGCTCTCCCGCAGCCAAAGTGCTTTCCCGAAAGGGTAAACTGCGCCCGAGGCCAAAGTACGCCCGAAACCGAAGTGGGCTCCCAGAGACTATGGGAACAAACAAGCTATAGTGAGAGCATGCCGAGCAGCACCTCGCGATTCCCAACAACCCCTATACCAGTAATCCAATCCCATACCAAAGGCCCCACTCTAACCAGAACTCTCTCTGATAAAAGGAAATTCATTTTACAAATAGGACACCCCCAGCTCCCCACTCTTTCCTCACACTGCAACTCTACCGTACAACCTAGTCTGGTACTAGTGAATGCCCCCCTAGATTACCGACCATAGTAAATGGCTGTCACCGCATTCAAGTGCCGTATCTATTCCTAATGATATTGGTTATTCTTTGGGGAAAAAAAGAAAGAGAAAGACCAAAGGAGAGAAATACTCACCATATCTCAGCCCTAACCCTCTTAAGACAAACATTCGGGAAACTGCTAATAGACCCTTCACAACCCCGGGGAATCAATTGGGCATCCAAAGCAACCAACAGCCAATGAAACATCTCTCCAACACGATGTGAGCCCGGCTCACACCGTCAGATTGGAGATATCGGGTGTTCCTAATACACAAGAACTATCTTGCGTAGGCGGAAATGGGTGAAAATTTTCTATAAAGCACGCCCATATTTGGCGGTGTAAGAAATAGATTATTCTTAAATGAATTGAGGTGTAGTCTGAGGGGTAGCCCGAGGGAGATCACCCCGGGCCTGAAATGTTCTTTGATTGTCTATATACAGAAAGTGGCCATGTCGGCAGAAAGAGGGGGGGCAGAGAGAAGATGGTCCGAAGGAGGGGTATTTATACCCCGGAAAATCCCAGTAGTCACGCACCGTCAGGGGTAGCTTACGCAAACCCACCTATTTCGTAAGCGTCATCTGACGCGTATGGTCAGACTTGGTTCAAACGCCTGAGCGAACTTAGATTGGAGCAGTTACATGGCCTTTCTCCCCCCACGGTATTTTTTCTTCCGCCAACTCACATGTCAGCTTCTACGATTTGTCAGTCATTCAGATTACCTATCTGGTACAAGACTTCCGAAAAGGTACAATAGAGCACCGCGCCCCCGCTCCCGTTAGGAGGGGGGAGATTGGGCCGAGTGCTATATTATGATTTTCTATCTTATGGAAAGTCAAGGGGTCAGATTAAGAACTCTCTTCCCCTTTTTTAAACAATAATTCTGCCATCCCAGTCAGTGCGACACTAGGGCAGAATGCGCTATAGGCTCCACAGAGCACCAGAGCATCCCCAGCTGCCCCAAATCCACTAACCATTCACAGAAAACCCTCTCATACATCAGCTACCATACCAAACAACCCTCTAGAAGACTCAGCCAATCAATAAACCTCACCCATCACTGCTCTTCAATCCCGATGCCGCCAAGTATCTTACAACTCGCTTATCTCATGACTCCCGAAAAAAGAGAAAAAAAAACAGAAACCTAACCCCGCTCGGTGCGATTGGGTCATATTCTCTTAGGCAAGTACAGATTAAGTTCAGGCTGGGCCAGAGAATTTAAGGTTTGGGTGGGTTGGATCCTGGGCACCCCTAACCCAGTTGACTAATCCACCGCTATCAAAAGGTTTGGAGTGATCAAATGGAAGAACGAGTATGTCAGAGCAAAAGTTGTGGGTGCCTCCAACGGCTTCCAGATTATGTTATAAATCTTGCATTGTATGAGCGTAGCGTGCTTTTACCTAGGCACGCTGCGCGCTGGTTTGTCCATCTTTGGTCTCTGGTGTCATGGGTGAGAAGGGACAGCGGAGGGTAGATACGCTGTAAGTCATAGATGGATCACGTGGTATGATTAATTGTTGGTAGATTATGTAAACGTGAAACCTGTGAGAGGGAAGTGCATGGGGGGGGATTCGGTTTTATTTCGGGAATGCACCTCATGCATCTCTTTGTCTGGTATTTAGACGGGGAGAGGGTGTGGAAATGATTATCTGCCGGGTTCGATTATATTTTGTTCTTTCCCTCGAGATAGTGAGGAACGCTGATATAACTCGCTGTGTAACTCCAATAGGGTAACCCAAGTTCCTTCGGAACTTTCTATAAGTTACTTACCTAGTTGGACATGGCGCCGAAGAGCTTATACATATCGCCCGCCACATCCGGGTGAGCTTTCATAAACAAAATTTCCATATCCCTACCCATCCCCGAAAATTGGCAAAAACATCAAGGGAATCGATGCTAAGGTGGCCCTCCTAGGCACCAGCTCCAGTAGCTTAAGCCCAACTATTCACGGACCTGAGCCAACCCCAAGCACATAGCCAAATACAATAGGTTGGCGATTCTCCAAAAGCCCCAGACAAGGCCTTCAAAAACAGCAAGAAAATTATACCCCCTTCAATTTCCTTTTTTGTTTTTTACATTTACCCCCGAAAAACTAGGCTCCGTCGTTCGCCATTAGTAAACACCCTGACGAAGAGAATACTATCATACATTAAACCCTCTCATCCAGCACCTGGAGGGTGGTGGAGATGTAGGGTAGCGCTGATCGGGTGTGTTGTATTGGTAGGCTGTGGGGGGGGGGGCTGGATTTTGGCTATCTTTGTGGGTATGAACGGGATGCATTTGAGGATTATGGTTAAGGTGTTTCGAGAGGTCGAGGGCAGAGTTTCCTAGATTGGTGAGCCTTGGCGCGTGCCAATCGGCTAATTTGTTTCGTTGGCTTCCCTTTCGACCCAAACCTCGTAACAACTTGAGTCGACCCCACCAGCGGGGGCTGGTTTGGCGGGTCGGTTCTCCGCACGATTTGAGATCGTTTTGACCCTGTTTTGCGGGGATTCCAAGGGAGGGTATCACGAGTGATGAAGGATGAGGATGTGTGTAGAATAGAGTGCACGATGGGTACGGTATTTGATTACTTTGCCATTCCCAAAATACCCTCTTTGTTCTCTCTGTTTGCACTTGTAATCCTTAATGCAGGCACCGGTATCACTCTCGTATTCGGCTATAAGAACTAATATCCTGGGCACTTGCATCCACTCGAGCCATCGGCCGCGTATGCTGATACGACACTAGATGGTTTCACAACACATCCCTGCACCTCAACCGCCAACCACGCTGATCAGCTGATATACCGGTACTCGAGTATACTGGTGTACATTCACCCCCCTTTCTCACTCAGCATCCTTCACCCAACACGCCACAACCAAACAAGATGTCGCGGAAGAAGGTGATAATAATCGGTGCGGGGATAGCCGGTCCAACCCTCGCTCTAGCTATTCTCAAGAATCCCTTGCTAAAGGAAATCTATGAGCCCATTCTGCTTGATCGACAAACTCAGGACACGTACGCTCAAGGCGCAGGAGTAGTTCTCTCTTCCAACGCATTACACCCGCTAATAAAGCTAGGATTGGAAGACGAGCTGTGGAAGAACTCGCAAGAGATAGCGGAGATGTCGATTTACCGGGAGAAGCGGTATTTAAACTCGATGGTCACGCCAAACTGGAGCCCTGATATAGGGGGGGGGACGGGGCTGCGGGCTATTGAAAGGGGGGCATTGATGAAGTTGCTCGTTGACCAGGTGTGTTCGAACGGCGGGGATATACGATGGGGGGCAAAGGTCGCGGATCTTGTGGCCAGGGGGGATGGGGTGGAAGTGGTGATAGAGGGTGACGCGAATGTTTTCGGAGATCTGGCTGTTGGGGCGGACGGGATCTGGTCTGTTGTTCGGAAGTCTATTATCGGTGAAAGTTGGAAACCGACATTTATGAACTCGAGTGGGATTTATGGGATTTATACGCCGGAGGAGGAAACACAGTCATCACAGGGGCATATAGTTCTGTTAGATGTTGCTGGTCTTTCGACATGGCCACTCCCGGGTGGTAAATACTTCTGGACCATCACTGTGCCAGAAACTGCTCCGCCAACCGGAAAATCGACGATAGAGCAAGCTGCCGAATATCCGAACGCGACGATAGCCACCGGAGGCTATCCCTTGTCAAGTACCCTTGATATCCTTTCTCGCCTATCCGCCACCCCCCACCCAACCCTCCCGGGAGGGGTCTGTGCGGAACTCTGCCAACGTAGCTCCCGAATTGTTCGTACACCCCTGTACCAGCTCGTCTTTGAACAGTCACAAATCGTGAATGCCACGTCCAACGTTGTTCTTGCCGGAGATGCCGCTAGAGTTATGCTTCCTACAAGCGGACAGGGAGCCTGCATGGGTATCGAGGACGCAACTGTTCTTGCTAACTCGCTGCTCAATAATAGCAGCATCGGGAGTGCCCTAGCAGAGTATGCTAATTTACGCGTTCCACGGTCAAAAAGTATCGCTAGTCAGGCTTATTGGAGCGGGATTGTATATATGGCGGATCGTTGGATAGTCAGGATTGCAAGAGACTGGTTAGTGAGTCTTTTACCGAAGGGCAGGGATGCTAAAGAGTAAGTCATGCTTTTTCCTTCCTCTATATTCATCTCCGGTATCGGCTTTGAGAGAGAGCTAATTGTGTTTCGTAGGATGTGGGAGAAGGAAGGGAAAGTCCCAAGGGACCCTATGGCGTGGTTGTATAGTTTGAGGTTGGAGGTCAAAGTAGAGGATAAGGAGGGAGGTGCAGGGCAGCGCGCGACTAGCATGGCCGAAAAGTCCTCTTAGCTGTACTAGCAGAAATAGATGGATTCAGCCTAAATACCCAGTGTACAAGTACAGTAACTTTGACGGGGAATTTGGAGCCCCCGTATAAATGGTTCCCCGAACCGAGCTCGTTTCGGAAATCCTAGATCCCTAGGCCTAAGAAAAATTTCCGTTGGCACAAATCCAGTCAAAGTGATCCTATAGGAGCTAGCTATTTCTATTCTTGACATACTTTTGAAACTCATGAAGTGCCTGCAAGACAACTATCAATGCCAGCAGCAAATTGATACTTTTCTCCACCACCACCACCTCTGCTAGTAACCCAAGCAAAAATAAGGGGAAGAGAGTAAAATTATGGCATGAGCTAGTGGCTACCGTATTACCACTGAATAGGTATGATCTCGATTCACCTGCAGTCGAATATTTACCCTGCAAACAGATGAAATCGTCGTTGGAGGTAAGAAACACAAAGGGGAGGAAAAATCCTCGCGAAAAGCAAGGCGAAATCTAGCCTAGAGGGGGAAAAACCGATAGCAGTGTCAACGGAAGAGGGTCTTCCCATATCCCCCCCTCAAGGTGACTAAAAGAGAGAGCGAGAGTGATAATGTATGAAGTACAACCACTACAAACTCCCAAGGATCTCAAAATCCATTGGCTACCATGTCTATCATCCAGCAGACCCCACGGAGCGTTCGGGCCCTTCCGGGGAAATTCCAATCAATTAATCAGACTCCGAGAGCACGGCGAACTAAAGTTTGCGGGTGTTAATCAGCTGTACCCAGTAGGCAAAAATAATATACACGGAGAACACACCCCTCGCACTTTGCTCTCTGCTAGAGGTTTAGGACACCGGTGACTAATAGCCGGTTCTCCTTCTATTTCGCTTCACTCATAGTCGGCAAAAGAAAGTGCTACTTGACTTCTATATATATATATATATAGGGTGATAGTTTGTGACTTAACTCCATAAGAAATGCTAATTATGTATACAACGTAGTAGTGGAAAAATTATACACAAAGTTATTTTATTTCAATTAAAGTCTACAAGATACGGACAAAATTTCAGAGTAAGAGGTTCATACTATTGGACAGTGGATTGGGTATGAAGATGTTATATGCCACGAGGGAAATTAGTTGGCTATTGTAGTGATCAGGACTTGGCTGATGGATCAGACTCTGATCCTTCGCATATTTCATTAGATTCTATTACGGGAAGTCCTAAATTTGTAGTTCCTCTACCATGGGGTTAAGTCACAAACTGTCACCCTATAAAAGTAAAAAAAAAGCTGTGTCACTGCCACACTTGCTCTTGCATCAGAGAAGCGTTATGATACCGGTTGTGATGGCATAACGCTCATTCACCTCAGAGGCCCTCCCAAACACCTCTACCTAAGGGTCTCCAGTGTTATTTTAAGGCTGATGGAAAAGCCCCAGGAGAAAGCCCCTTCCTAGGGGAAAATGTGTTATCATGCTGTAGAGAGAGCTCTTCGGATATATGTATAGGCTGGGTTACTCACTGATAATTCGGTTATGAATTTTTTGTTTCAATATCAAAGACTGACGGCATACGGTATTGGTGCCGGTTTCGTTTCCCTTAGATGGTGTGCTATTAAGTACCAAGCCCCGAGTGTTTGTATCTTCTGTCTCGCCCCATCCGGCACAGGGTATTTGCATTTTTTTTCTATTTATTTTTTCCACTATGGTTGTGAATTGTTCAGGATAATTGCTGGTCGATCATCCGCTCTCTCAGTGTTTTTGCCGAGTTTCTAGAGCTTGCAGTGTTTATTTGGACTCCTTGGTATGCTATGGTTTGTGAGGTCTCCTTCGGTTTTTCATAGTTGTTAGTTTAGCAGATATATCCCCCGTCCTGCCCTTAGCACCCTATCGATCGCCCATTTGCGCTTGACTCACTGTTACCGTATCTCACTCGCCTCGCCTCATCTTCGCCTCTTCCATAGACACTCGGGAGTGTCCGCAAAAATCGGAAAAATATAACTCTCGCCTCCATACCGTAAGAACTCGAATAATTGAACCTCGTGCTAGAACGTTCAGAATTCCCTCTCCTGGATAGGGGGCCGAGAGCACAGCGAAAACCGACTCCCTGAGCCCCTGCTTGAGATGAAAGAAAAGTAAAAAACACCGCACCATACCAGCAGAGGCAACACCGACGTCCTAGCTCCAGGTTCAATTATTCGAGTTCTTACGGTAGATTTTTATGGGGCTGGGAGAAATCGATTTGCTATTTCTACTGAAATCACCCCTCAGTGGGGTATTGCTGAATCGCTCGGTTGTAACGCTTGCTCGGTTGATAAAGTGACCCAATATCTGCTAAGTATGCTAGATTCGATTTACACCTCCATAGAAAAAAAAGACTTGACCGGTGAGATCAAGAAGCGCTCCAAAAAGCTCTTAGTCCCTTGACCAGAATCACCTTTGATGTTAAAAGTAGGTTCTCATTAGAACAGGGTAAATCCCTGCTCCGTGCGGGCTACTCGAGTGCAAGCACAAGTACTCGTACCGGTACAAGTATGATCTCACACCCTGCACGTGTATGTCTACCGTCTTGGGAACCAGTGTCACCAGGGTTAGGGCTGTCGTTCTGGTACTCGCACAGGACCAACTTCAAGACTACCGGATGCACAGTACCCGTAAAATCTCGTGAAATCCACTACCCCCGGCAGCCCCCTGAGAAAGATTAGCGCTTTCCCGACATAGTAAAAGATCGGCCGGCTAAGTGTGTTGGATCTCGCTCACCGGTATTCGCAATTCTGGTAACATGTAAAATTAAACCTATAGTGGGATGATAGGCTACCGGAGATAGTGGATTTCACGAGAGTTTATGGTACAGTACGCTACGAGGATGGCGACAAAAAAAAGATGAGCAGTATAACGGTCTTACACTGAAAACAGCGATGTTCACAACCTGCGAACCACCAACCCAGTGAACAAATCCAGACCAAATTCTCACCTGTGAAATAATCCCCCAGGTATTACTTCCTAACCCCTTAGAACTCCGTGTCTAAACCCGCCCAGGAATTGCGAAGAGAACAAAGGTTGGTCCATTGGTCTTGGCGTATTTCGCAAAGATTTTCTATGGGGAATGGGCTGGGTTGATGCTTTTCTTAGGCCCCAACCTCACTACATTGCTTACCAAAGCAGCTAACAACCCTTTAGTAATCTGTGGGTTATTGGAGAGATATTTGAAGGAATCCTGGTCCATACCATCAATGCCTCAAAAAAAATTTAGAGCTTTAGAATTTATTGAACGGAAAGAGTGAAGTAGTATGGTTCTCAGTTGTTACATACCGTTCTACCCACCTTTTTGCCAGCCCAGCATTCCCCAGACCGACCCGTCCAGCTCAGGAACGGCGGTTAGAAGTCTTTATTCGCACATATGGTGTGCGAGCACTAGTACAGGTGCCCGGGTCTGCCCAATGTTTGTGGAACCCCCTGAACCCGGGTAGGCATATACAGTATAGGGTATGGTTCCAGGAAACAAAGGCTGGGGGGTAAAAAATCTGTGCGCACTTGAACATCGGTAAAAATATACTTCCAACTGTTTTCCGGGCACTCCCTCCCTGGAACACGCATCGGATAACAATTTGGCCTCCCAGAGCACCTTCTGACAGTACCGGGATCCCCTCTCTGTGGCCGTAACACACACCCACGGGAATACTACCGGCGCACCTAGATACAAGTACTCGAGCACAACAAATAGCGCGGGGTGGGTGCTCGAGTACCGTACTAGTACTTGTGAAGTGCCCTCGTGCATGGATACCAGCACACCGGGGATGGTCATCCCCGCGCAAGTTGTCAGCACAGCACGGCACAGTACGTTACAAGTACAAGTACTCGAGGTGAACACAGCCTTGTCAATCCTTGCTCGAGACCAACGCATCCGGCTGTCCCCAGATAAGGTAAGCGAGTACTGGTACAGCCTCAGCCTTGTTTGTTTTGCGATGCAACCCCCACGAGACAAATAGTGGACCTCGGCGTGCAGAAATGAGCCCTCCAACCTTCACACGTCTACCAATTACGCCTCTCAAGTACGGTATCGTACGGGGTACAATTCAAAGCTTAGAGATTTCTCTCAAGTTTTGTACCCCCCCGGATAAGTCGGTTGCCATGTCAGGATGAAATTCACCAGAATCCCCACACCTTGCCACCCCGACTTACGGCAGCCCACAACAAGGCGAGAGCGCTCATAGGCCACGATGCTCATACAGCCCCTATATAATAGGTGTCATTTGCACAGGTATTCTTGTTATACTGCGGGCCCACTCTTCCGTTAGGCGCCACGAAGGCACGTTAAACCACTACGTGGATAGTGATTGTGGGAGGAACAATAGCGGGTCACCTAAGTTACCGAGAACATGAGAAGTTATAGTGAAAAAGCCCAATCACTTGCCCAATCGACGCATCCTCAGCCTTGGGACTGGGAGTCTAAGTCATATCTCACGGGTACATGCAGGTGTTGCAAAACAAGTACTGTGCTAGTACCAAATGGATAGTTCCGAAAGCCTCGCATTTCCCATGCTGCCAGCGCTCGAGTATCCAAGTACGATACACCAAAACACCTAACGGTATACTGCAGTAGCACAGTGGGAGAAATGTTAAACTACCGTATAGCACTGGCAACATCCAACCTACCGGTACCCGGTAATACATGCTAACCGATGTCAAAGTGCTCAGGTTAAAAAATCCCCCCACAATACTGGTACTACAAGCACTACAGCCCGGTACAATACTATGTCGGCTCCTAGCCTAATACCGGTAATCAATTTGGCAATGCGCGCACCAGGTCCTGCGCTCCAGTAACCAGGTTCGTTGTTCGGCTAAGAATACCGATACCGGTACCATAAGTTAAACTTTGTTTCTGCCTGCACCTCCTGAATCACTACCGTGGAAAGTAGTTCCGAGGACTATTCTCCCCTCAGTGCCATCACATACCCCATACTACTCGAGTAGTAGCCCTGTCAAACCTGCATCGCCTCCATCGTAAGTTCCTTACACTACCGTGTTAAAAGCAACCATCTAAGACAATTTGGAATGGGACTGTCCGCCGTGGGCACCACTCTGTTGGAGGCAACCCCGAAAAGGGTGTTGTGGCACTGGAAAATCCTTCATCGCGACGGATTCGGATTCGGATCACCCGTCGGCGTTAAAAAACTACGGTCTGGTGTTACGGCTGGTTGACTTTTTATCCTTTACTTTTTCTTCTTCATTCTGCAAGTACTCGTGCAAGTGCTACCGTACGGTACTCATATCTAGGCCTGCATGATTACAAAAAAAAGGCCCTAGCGTTATTAACGTAACACCATTCATACTTGTACCAGAGTTGGATAGTGAAAATATGACATTTTCGCATTCTCCCAGTTCAAGAAACAATATTTGACTCCCAGATGCCGAATATGCACCCCCCTGAACCGGATAACTTACTATAGAAACCTGTAACAGATCCCGTTGAAAAAAAAATGATAGGAAAGCACAACCGCCAAGGGCACATTAATGTTGGTAATATCGTAAACCCTCCCCCCACCTAGGTTTGGCCATGTACGAGTACATCCGGCAGCTCGCGTTCCACTATCTGGTCCTCATCAAAAATGGCTGCCACCGGTTTTATTCTAAGAGTAGCAATGTATCGAACCGCCTCCATAAAAATCAGGATAACGAGTGTACCAACAGCGGCATAACCCCCCCCTGCAACGGCATCCAAAAGCTGCCACCTGTGCAGGCTTCATGTTAGCAGTATCATAAGGTTCTAGGAAAATAAATCGTACCCGATCTGTTTCCCGTTTCCATTTAGACCACCGCCTGGGATAGTTGTATATCCGTCGAGGTGAGCAATATCGGCCCTGCTGTTCTATTAGATCACGTCATCGGTATGTACGCTCAGCCCAACCTACCGTGCGAACACACCGGTTAGGAACATCCCAACGAAACCTGAGACCCCGTGGATTGCAAATATATCGTTCAAGTCATCTATATATCTGCTAAATGCATTGGCAATGTTCGAGAAAACTGCTCCCGCAACCCCGAAAAATATAGCAGTATGCAATGGTACCTAAAAATCTCCGTCAGTATAAAGGCTGTGAACGACAGAGGACGAAAATAAGTTTATCATACGTAACCAGCAGCTGGTGTAATTGTGATAAGACCAGAGATGACACCATTACAAAAGGCAAGAATTGATAGTCTTCTTGGTAAGAATTTCTGTCCCGAGCATCCTTGGGGCTCACGCTCGGGGTTGTATTTGGAGAAAAAGTATTCCCAAAAACACCACGTCAGTCCGCCTGAGCATGCAGAAAGGTTAGTGGAAATAAGAGCGGACACTGTTCTCAAGTTGACTCCTAATGTCGAGCCTCCGTTGAAGCCCATCCACCCTATCCAGAGCAAGGTCGTCCCAAGCAGGACGTGGAAAACATTGTCTGGGTTTTCATCGTCTGGGGGGAAAGCGGTGGCTCTTTCAGGGAATTCCACTCCACTCGGGGCAGGTATAACGTTAGGGCCACGCAATTCCTTGTGAGTTTCCGGTTCGTGACCTTCCTCAGGCTCACTTTGGCGATTCCGCCCCACGGTCCCTTGCCTAGTAACCAAGACCCACTTATTGAATCGGTATCTCCATCTAAAAAATACCGAGTACACCCCAGCACTGAATGCTCCACTCATATGGACTGCGGTCCCACCAGCATAGTCCAGTGCACCCAGTTTATTGGACCAGCCTGACGGACTCCATGTCCAATGTGCAATAGGTGCATAGACAAAGGTAGCCCAGATGAAGATAAAGACCAAAAAATGTCCTATTCGGAACTTTTGTACGACAGCTCCACCTACCAATGAAGCGCTAAATAAAAGTCAGCAGGAGCCAAAGAGCATGGAATGCGTCCCCAAGTGGTCACCAACGTAAAAGAGGCGAATGCCCCATGATATAGAGCAAAAAGTAATTCTGGGATAGGGGGCCCTTTCTGGTTCCCGACTGGTCTGGTAAGGACCTTATTCAGAGCAATTCCCTCAATACTACCCCAGAGTGGGTTGTCTGAACGTCCAAAAGCTATACCGTAACCTACAAGATACCACTAGTATTATCGGGGTTACATTAGTGTGACTTCGCCGAACCAACCCAGACTGTAATTGAAGTCGTCAACTTACCTGTATTCCTACCACAGACATTGCCAGAAACGATATCCAGATCATGGACATGGCAGATCTCCGCTTTGATATCCCCGAATGAAAAAAACCTATTCCAGCCGGCATGAGCATCACCAGAATAGTACAAATTAACATCCAAACGACGTCTGCGCCCTATAAGATTGGTTAATTTGTATACAACATGAGTCAGCTTGCAGCTGGGAAACCAAGAGTTTAAGAACCTGAAACCACGCCATCGGATCGTGACCGATCTCCTCGGAGTTGGTAGCAACATTTAGCTTTCGCTCATTGATAAAGTCGAATGTGTATTCACCACTGTCCGCCATGTCGACTTCCTAATACCGATTGAAAGGTATGGGTTCCCGAGAAGTGGTGGCCACGGGAACCGAAGCTTATATCCCCCGCTCTGAAAACGCCAGCATCGGAGGCAGCCGATTCGTAAAAGCACCACGGATTCATGCACCGATAGACTCAAGGATAGCACCCTGGGTGGACAGGGTCAATGTGGACGCAGGCCTCAGCTCTCCAAACTGTCTCCGGGAATCGGCCAGGCATGCCGGGTGCTCGAATACCTTACCCAGTCATCCCCCCCCGCACAAGGCTCCAATTTTCTATTAACAATCAGATGGGATACGCCTTGTAAGTTGCCGGCATGAGTTAACCTTGTGATTCTCCTGAATGAGCCTTACTGGCCCCTTTCGCCGATCACCTAACCAGCACTTTGTTACACCATCCTTTTCTATCACCGTACTGCGACATATGGTACCGGCGCTGCGCTGCTTTCCTCTAGTCCAATCCTAGCAGAGCTAGGCCCCATAGAGGATGTGCGAAACCAGGCTGTAAAAACACTCTGGGCTACTCACCAGACCAACGGTGTTTACCAATGTCACAACGCCGCACTCTCTACGAGTAGTGAGACACCCTACATCATGGCAAGACCCGTTCGCGGTACAAGCAAATCCCATGGGGCCAATAAAAAAAATATAGCTTATCGAGGTGAAGCGGGGGGGCAAATTCCCATTCCCCCACGGCGGGATAAAATATTCGGCCCGGACTGTACTGTACTTGACGTGTACTGGTAGATCAACTAGTCTGTTCGATCGCATAGGAATCCGTATGTTAAGGAAAACGGATCGTCCCATCACCTCGCCTTGTGTCCCGGGAACCGCTCCCCACTCCGCCGCACTCATAGATAAAACCCTTTACCGTACTCCTTGAAGGCCAACCTCAAATCCCAACCCAAACAGAGCAAGACCAATACGCCGTGCTAGGCGTGCTACGGCCCTTAAATCTTTACCTCTTTTGATCTTGCGTAAGTATCTAAGCTTTATGATTCGCCTTTCAACTTTGTGTGGTACGCTCATCTAATCTTGGATTTCTCTTTGGTAATAGGAAACCCAACCCAGGCCCCGACCTTACACAGTAAGTCGGCTACAAATCAAGGACGCAATCAATTACCCTAACACTCGAATAGAGAATACCACGTTACCGAAAGTCAATACTATACCTCCCGAGGGTATAGTGAAGCTCATTAACGAGCGAGCCAGCAGAATATAAACCCTCGTCACACTGACAAAGGGGCCTACCACCGTACGTGTGCTACAAGCATTTGTTCGTTAAGTACGCTGTAAACCCTGAAAAAAGACTATCCCGCTGAAGCAGGATCTGATCTCTAACAATTGGGCAACTTGGAATGATTCCATTAGAACCCCTCCATCCAAGCAATACAAGGGAAAGGCTCCGCTTCAGGGGAACGATAACCAACATTTGCGGCCACAACCACCGCCATCGAAAGCGCTTTTCCCGCGAGTTCGAGTTAAAAGCCCAGCACGTATGACAACTGATTCTGAAAATGGCGGTCCATCCGGGACTTCCCCCGATGCCTCCGATCAACAGCCCACTATTCCTCCAAGAAACCAAAAAAGAAGGCAATCCAATTGTCCCCCCCCTCTTAGTTTCGATACTGGTAAGGAGCATGTACCGGACTCTATCGCACCTGAACCTCCCAACCAGCCACCCGCACGCGAGCTCCATGCTCAATGGGATCTTGAAATGGGCCTGACAAGACAGGGCGAAGATCGGACGCATTGTACAGTGCTCAAGGTTAATTCTCGGATTATATGCGAATTGTCTCGACAATTGGGGGAGGAGGTGGAGAATTCAAGAGTCGAACTGGAAGCAGAGAGCGAAACCAACACCTCCAAAGTCTCTATCCGAGCCAAAAATCCAGAAGCTTTGGCAGCAGTAATATGTGTCGTGCACGGAGCCAACCCGAACTGGAGGATCAGGTGTTTTGAAGACTTTGTGATTTTAGCGATGACCTGCCGGGATTTTGGATGCTGTACCGATAGCCTGAGGCCTCTCCTTAGGGATCGCCCAATGTTGTCGCCAAACGATCCAGACGAAGACCAGGATCGTATCGGGAAGTGGATATTTGCCGCGCTGGTTTTCAAATTACCGGAGACGTTCGAACAGGCTACCCATAAGATGGTCATGGACTTTAAGAATATCCCAGAGGATCCTGAGCATGCGGAGCTTCTCCCGGTGGATTTGAGGAGTAAGTCCCATCCGTTTAAATAAGCAATGTGACCACACCACAGTTACTAACATGAGCGGGGAATTTCCACTACAGGAAATATAAGGAAAAAGGGGCACGAGATCCTAGAGGAGATAATGGTTTTTGTGAGAACCTGCGTGATCGAGTGTCTTGAGCAAGAGGACCCGGCTGGTGCAGGGGCATTCATAGCAGCGATTCACAACTCTTTGAAAGGCGTGGGTTATCACCTCATCAATGGTGCGGCGGAACAGGGGGAAAACCAGGGGGCAACCCACCTACTTAAAGCCCTAGAAAACCTTCCACTTCAACCACCAGCAACGAATATCGGTACCGTCG
This sequence comes from Tuber aestivum, assembly GCA_900010015.1. NCBI lineage: Eukaryota > Fungi > Ascomycota > Pezizomycetes > Pezizales > Tuberaceae > Tuber > Tuber aestivum. The sequence goes on along the minus strand of LN891107.1, from coordinate 188,295 downwards.
AGATTGGCCTTTGCGTCTCGGAACAGGTGCCAGACAGTCCGACCGCAGCATCTCACCGCTCCGGATCCTCGAACTCCTCTAGTTCGCCAAACCATGCAAGGCCCATGCCCCCGAGGCGAGCAAGGGCGCCGCACGTGATAGCGAATGTGGCCGCGGATCTATGGGATAAAAGGGGAGCCCTTGCGGGAAAGATACAGACTCTTGTTTCTCGAGACTTTAGGAAAAGGTCAGACTTAAAAGATATGAATCAGAAAAAATACGTCGAGCTCGTGCAGAGCTTCCAGAAGAAACTCGAGGAGGAAAAATCCAAATGGAGCTTTAGGGGGCTTGAATTGAGGCAGTTCCAAACATCCACTGACAACCCACAAAGGCCCCCAGAGGCGGGGGCTGCGGAGGGAAATGGGACGCACTCGCACGAATGAAGCATGGCTACTTCTCTCAATGATGTCTATCATACTTATCTGAGGAGAAGAAAGACCCGTCCGGGTGATCCAACTCCTGTCACTGCTATCTATGAGTAAACCTTCTCCAACGCCTTTACCCTATGAAGTCTACTTAAAAACCCGGCTTAAAACTGTATGCAGTATCGCCCTGCGGGGACACCACCGGGGTTTCTCATTCCTTCCCCAGAGCGCGGACACCTAGCTAGGCAGTGATCCGCTCGAAAAAGAAAAAAAAATACCCGGGGGTGTAAGGTATACAGCAGTTGTCCACGTTAGAAAACCCTCGCTTCGTCTTAATTTCTTAATTTATACCAAATTCCTCAGTTTAATGCATCTTCTTAAATTCTCCCAAATAGCAGTAGCCGCGCCAATCTCATATCTCTTGTTTCTACCCTTTATTGTTGTCTTTTCCGCTCGCCTGAATAAGCATTATCAGGATTCGAGGAGAAATAAAATATATACATAAATCTCTCACAACTAACTTATATATTCCGGGGCACATATTTATTCATTCATTTTACCCCATAATGGATTTTGCTGTCTTCTCCCTCGAATATTCCCGATGCTGAGAACAACTGGGGAGTAATATCCGTTCGTGACGCTTACAGCCGCAATTAACCGTAGGATAGTACCGTAGTGAAAATGACAGAGCACAGAGGTGCCAGGATCCTCGGATCTGGGCACCAGCTCTTGGCATCTTTAGGTCTTCCGCGGACTGTCCAGCATCTCCGCTCCCGGATGATTGGTCGTCTAGCAAGATTTCAAAGAGAATGTGGGGAATCAGAATCCCCCCCCCCTGTAACATGCTCCATCACACCCATGAAACGAAGTTCTCCGGCACCTAACCCGGATCGAAAACACAATAAAAAACGCAACTAACTGCAGTGTTTCTTTCCCTCGACTCCCGCCCACAGGCAGGCATCACCTCAGGAAAGATGCCCCCTCTCGAGACCTACGTGGGCCAAATCACTCGCTAGTTTGTATATCAAGGGGAAAGATAATGTTCACTTCATCCGCCGCGGCGCAATAGTCGGGCGAAGTGGTCTACTTGTACAGCACGACCGGTATACTCCTCAAGTTAGGGAGAGCACATTGAACCATTCATGCGTCGACTGCCCAAAGTTTTCTCCGTTATCCCTCGAACCCTCCCTACCCAATGCCCCCTCAGGCAGCTGGGAATGGACATGTCATACAAACAACCTATATTCCGACCAAGATTCCCCACAAAGAAACAAGATCGTTAACCAGAATCACCTAACCCCACCCTAACCCATCCCCAGAAAAACATCCCCAATTAATACCAGGAAACGTTCAGGCAACCCCGGGAGCTATTGCATGAGGGGCTGAGTTACTTGTCGACCCCCAAGAGCGGAGTTTGCCGTCCACCAAAAATATGATACGTGAAATCGGCCTCCCAGTGATAGGCCACGAATCAAATAACAGGGTCCAGACAAAGCCCTGTGGAGCTCTTTTGGGGGCTTTTAGCGTGGCTGCCTGTAGTTGACAAAATACCTCAAAGCTAGAGCTGGAGCTACCTCATGAATGCTATTAGTAACCCATGAGCCCATCATGAAAAATCCACGACCCGGTCTCCAAGGCTGACAAATACCAGTTATCTCAACCGAGTACCAGTAATCCTACCTCTACGCTTTCTATTTCACTCCTGTCCAATTACACTTCCGGGTCCTATTTCATCCCCGAGAAGCTTCCCTCGCGCCCTGGTTTTGCGTTCACCATCAGCCACCCAACTCCCTACGGGAGTGGACCCACATGCCTACACGGCAGCGCTTTCTAACACAAGGTGAAACGAGCTACGATATCGGCGCGGTAATACACCACTCTAGCCCCTCTCTGGGAGAGCCCGGGGCGATTGAGACCTCATGCTGCAAGTAGTAACACCTCGCGAACCCACCCAGCGACAGAGTACTGTACGCTTCAAAAGAACGGGCTCCGGGAGCCGAGAACCAAATACCCCAAACCCCAAGCAACCTTTATTACATTACTATCATATCATAATAATATTATTATGTATGATAAAGATAGCTAGCTAGGTCTAAGGCCCAGGGGTTGGGCCGTGGTCGGATATCCCTATCATACCATATCATACTCTGATACCGGTACACCACATACTCTCCTTGCCCCACTCCTATATGCTACCCCTCCAACCCTCACAAGATTCCTCCAGAGCACTAACCCTCATAATTCCATTGTTGTAGGACCCCGTGAGAAATGTATCATATATCAATGGTTCAAGACCCTCCCACTAAGCCTGCTGGTGGAACTAATGTTTTCATCCACCGTTGGCAACAGTTGTGACCAGGTGAATGCTTAGCATGACCAACCCCCCCCCCCCCGACTTCACACAATAAAAAGACAACGGAATAGGTTAAAAGATAAGATAACCGTAAATATAGCGCACCCGAAGGTGAAAAGTGGTGGACTAGGCAACCAACAGAGAAGCTAG
>LN891107.1:170936-184866 GCA_900010015.1 Tuber aestivum | reverse complement strand
CTGAGGGCAACCACAAGTCACGAAGCATATACACCCCTGAGCAGCCAACTCGGGAGGCCAAACGATATTCCATGTGCTCAAGGAAAGAGGAAAGAGAACTCCGATGACAATAACCAGAAAAAAAACTGCTCCCAAAAAAGAGAGGGATGATACAATACAATACTGCTCCAAACGCTTCATTGCTGCCACTGTTCCGCCCGAACCGTGAATCACCCGTCCCACGCCAAAGAGCCCCCGATGGAAACACAATTAAAAAACCTCTCACAAACACACGTCCAGCACACTGGGACATCCCATGCATCAACCAAGTTGGTGTCCCCGATATCGTATGGGTTTTAAACGCAGTAATACCCCATGAACGCAGACATAAGATCCCGGCACGACCGAGGAGGATGTCTAAGAGGCGCAGGGGGGATTAACCCAGAAGCCTTTTCCAGGAAGGCAAGGGTAAGTGAAGCTTTACTATTAGACGTGGTAGGGCGCTTCGCTAAGAGGCCTATCGAACACATCAGATCACCACCTCCGAACACCGTTTCCTCCTGATAACATACCAGCCTCGCGATTGCTATGGGGGGCTATGCTGTTCGTCGACAAAACCGTGGGCTAAGGTTCATCTACCATGGTTCTCTATTACGCGGATGCACCTTCAAAAATAGCCCACAGGTCACTTTGCAAATTTTGAGCAGGGTGGCCCGAGCTCACAAATAAACCCCCTTTGCAGACTGCTGGAAACCGCTGATTCTTGGGATCCAATTACCAGTAGTTGGCCTCATCATATACTTTTAGTATATGGATGCCGAGATGATGTCCTCATTAGTACCATAGTTGTCCTGTGTGAGCGCTATATTCTTGTAGTATATTAGACCTCCCCCCTCGCAGGAAATTAGATGATTGTACGAAGGAAGTTTACCGTCGAACGAAGATATTTTACAACACAGACCTGCGGCCCCCCGACGAGTGATATGATATGAACCTTGTCTAGCTAACGTGGCCACCACCATACCACCACACCCGAAAAACTGCGCACAGTTGAAATATCAAGGATACGGATTCCAGTGGCCTGCCTTTCTCAGGATATACATCCTAAAAAACAGAAAGTCACAGTAGCCATACACCATCCTCATCTTCAAATGGATACCGGATGTAATTTCTGTATATAAAACTCATGTTTATTGCTATATAGATAGAACTAACTAGCCACGAGCAGAAACAGACGAAGGGAAATCGGTCAAGAGGCCAATACATAAGCGGTTATCATGCCGCCGGGGTTCGCGAGCATACTCTCAACCCATGCGCATCCCACACCCAACCTACCCCCGCATCTCTGTTCCCTCACCAACTTCCCCCCTGGGGTCCTAAACGGCCCTCTCATCCCCCCAAGAAATCGCAGCAGTGGCATGGAACTCCTCCACATCCCCCGCACGCTGCTTCATTACCAAAACTTTCACCCATATTTCATCTCCAACGGCGACCGTACCCCCGCCCTCAAGCCCAAGTCTGGCAGCTCTACAGGCAAAGCGAGTGATGTAGATGTGTACGCCGCGGGCTATACCACGTATACCATTCTCCCCGATCTCAGTGACTCTCATTCTGACCTCTTGGTTGGTAGCCAGGAATTTCCCCTGGTCGGTAGCGCCATTGTTCTGAACCCGGGTGTAGCCACCTGACCAAAGGCCTTCCTGGGAGAATGGGGATAAAGTGGAGCTTTGGTTTGAGGTCGTCATTTTTGAGTTGTGCTTTGTTTCTGCTTTTCTATAGTGGTAGGGTTGGTGTGGTTTCAGAAGAATGGGTTGAGCAAGTGAGGACGACAGCTATTATATCCACTTTATTCGCCAGCTCTGGATATCTGAAACTTGAATAGTAGGTTGATTTTCGGACTGCCTTACTTTATTTTCCAAGAGTGTCGTCCGCTCTCCAGGGTTTCAAGATTCGGTGTTCACACTTTCAAGGATACAAAAACCGCCAAATTTTCATGCTTCAAGATGATACCTCGTCCTAGCAGAGTAGCCCATACTCATGACAAAAAAAAAATTTACTTAGGCCCTGTTTGGCATGCCACCATAAAAGAAAATGCCATATTTCTAAAAATAGCATTTTTTTTCCAACAACACAACTATACTAACTCAATAGTAGAATTTCGGGCCATAGTCAGTTAGAGGGAATCACACTGCTCATTTGGGCAAAAATAAAAGACAATTCGAGTACTTCTAGTTGAGCAGTTTGAAAAATACAGATGTTGCAAAATACAACATCTCCAAGACCTCCATATTTCACAACATCACTAGTTTTCCAACCTCTCAATTAGAAGTAGTGAAATTGTCCTTTATTTTTATCAAAATCAGCAGTATGGTTCCCTCTAACTGACTATGGCCGGAAATTCTACTATTGAGGTAGTACTCGGGTATGGACGTGGGATACCAGACAGCCAGGGATTAGAGGTGTCAAAGCTTCTTGCTTGTTCGAGCAATTCTCATGCCAGACTCATTCCTTTATTTCCTATGAGGGCAAGGACGGTCAGGCCTCTAGAATCCCTGGCTGTCCCGTATCCCACGTCCACACCCGAGTATAGTTGTGTTGTTAAAAAATATGCTGTTTTCAGAAATATGGCTTTTTTTTTACGGTGGCGTGCCAAACAGAGCCTTAATTAGTTGAGACAAATTAGTATGTCGGAAATTCAGTTCTCCCGCTCACCCGTTCTCATCAACAAAAACCACAGTCCGCACCTGTCCGGGAAGAAGCTTGAGTGCCAACCAGTCTCAGCCACTCTCACCCGCCCGCTCACCCGCCCGCGGCAATTACCGGCCCTAGAAAGGAACATACCAGTACCCTAGGACGAGCTTGGCGAATTTCAACATTTTCTCTCCACGATATTCTGAACTTAATTCAACCTTCAGCATATTTTTCATCCTCCCGTGTTTTTCAAGCATTATAAATTTACCGGTAACAGAGGGTATCACCTCAAGTTAACCCACAAGCCGCGTTAATAGTCTTCCGCCGCATTCCTCGCCAGGAACTCTCGCGGTGCACGATATCATATGAGGCAGGCGGAAGGACTATAAGCGATCTTCAATCTACCAGCGACTCCTCGCGATTTCTCAAATCCTGGAATCATGGCAGGCGCCGACCGATGTCGCCAGGCAAGTTTGATCCCGCAGATACATGTAAAAGGGCATCCCACGACGTCGGTCATGCAGAGAATATATTTTCTTGTGCTGCTCCGCACATCTCCAATGAGCGCCACGGGTGTCGTAGCACCACCAACCAGGACTGGTGTTGTTGAGACAAACCTCGCGAAGGCTGATCAGACGCAGTGCCCGAGCAGTACCGGTTCTGTACCGGTGCTCGAGTACCGTATGTGCTTGATGACAAAAGAAACTGAAGCCCACATGGGGTTTCCATACAAAATGCACCGGTTTAGCCAACCACCACAAAAGCACACTCCGAATTTTGTTCTCCAAGAAGTAACCGGGCGGAGGAGGATCATGGCAAATTTGGCATATGAAAATCGCCAAACCCTTTCTCCCTATGCTGAACACTGACAAGAAGTGAAGTTTAATCCATTTGGTGGGCGTGGTTGCTCCACGGAAATCCTATACAAATTGTTACAAACCCCCCGTTGGCAGAGCATTCAGGCTCATCTCGCAGAACTCCAGCCCTCAGAGCTCTTAGAATGGCTTCCGAAACCTGGCCTTCGATTATGCGAACCCTCATATCAAGTTATACTATCTAAAAATAAAATAAAATCACTGGGCTCTCCTGAGGTTATGGCGGTAATCAGGCGCGCGTTGAGAGCGGACATTCCATACAGGAAACCCCTAGGTACAATACGGTACTTGTAACCAACGCACCAGTCCTACCACAGAAACCAATACTATGGAAAAAAAAATTAGACGCGAATGGGCAGCCTTTCAGGGAGTGCCCCAGAATCGGATGTGAGGGCGGCTATTCCCTGTCCGATGGTGATCGTGGCAGTATTTGGGGGGTCGCCATGGGTCAAGTCTGTGGGTATAAGGGAACACCCTTTGTCGGAGGGGATAACAAACTATCGATCTTGTGTTGAGAGATCGGGCCATGTGTCCCGCAGGTTCTTGTACCGTATGCTAAGGTAAAGTGCTAGTACGGGTATCGTAATTGCGCATGGGGGCTCCCGCACCGTACTTGTACTGAGTACCGGTACGTTCAAGCGATCGAGAATGTGCCTTGTTGGCGCCTTCTCCAGAGACACCGCGTACAAACTTCCCGCAGTTCCTCCCCCTCGAGTTTCAGATGGGCCCTAAAATGGAATTGTTCATGGCTCAGGATTTATTCGTAACTTATCCTTACCGTAGTCTCATCATTCCTCACAGGAGGCCCAGCCGGAGCCTAAATGAAATGCTAAAGATATATTTAGAGAATATCAGTACGAGTAGATGGGCGGAGCCCCATTAACCGGAACAGACAGGGATATATCCAGCAGGTAACGCCAGGGTAACCGTTCCATAACTGCTCGCGGGGCCCTAACCCTAGAGCCGCAAACAGATGTCCCCTTCAGAACGCCTTGCTCTACCGAATCCGGGAACGATCTTCTCCCCCGGACTTGCACCCTGTCACACAAACCTCGTACTGTACTAGTGCATCACAGCCGCACCTCTCCAAGTATCGCCTCGCCAGGAGGTCTGGACACCATGGACATCGAAAATATAAAACAACCTCCCCTCTTGCTCCCTTCTTCCCCTCTTCTGTGTTGAACATCCGATTAGCAATAAAAATGTCACTTCTCCACTTTCGCAAAAGCACAATACCACCCGTGTTCGCTCCCGCGGCAACAAAAAAGGACACACCCGCCATCCCGGACCCTCAGGTGTTCACCATCACGACGCTGCAACCGGCGGTGTCAGGACTACCCACGGTTTCCCAGTGTGCCGTGCACTTGGAATTGCTCGAGGCCTTTGCACGGTTGCGCCATCGGGTGTATAAAGAAGAGGCCTTCTCCGAAATATTCGGGGAGGACCCGGAGAAGAATCTGTGGTGGAGAGCTGTGGTTGAGGTTGCTGTCGGCCGGTTCGGGATATGGTGGAAAGCTGTGAGTGAGGAATTGGCGATCCGGGAGGAAGGTGAAGCAGGGGTGGCGAATAACGGCAGTGGCCTGAAGTTGTTGCCGAGAGATTTGTTACCCCCGTTGGACGTGCTGATGGTTTGGCACTCCTACATGCTCAATCCACGGAGGTACAATGAGGATTGTATATGGTTCGAAATGAGCGCGATGATGAATGTTGCTTTTCCTTATGAACATGTTGTACGCATGCCCGCGGTCCCGTTTAAAGAGTAGCCGGCTAATAGCGAGCAGCACGAAGCCATCGACGACGATAAATGGGATTACAAACTCTCTGGGCATGCCACGCGGTATTGGGAGAGGGTCAGTTCTCAAGCGCCTCACATTCTCGAGGAAATTCTGTGGAAATCCCCGCCGAAAAGGCTCATAAGGTGTCCGGCGTGCGCGAAAGAGATTGACGTCCTCATCTGCGAAGTCGAGCCCGAGAACCGGAAACGCGGATGGATCAGCGAAGAATTCGCAGTTGATTGTGAAGGCTGTGGGGTGGGCATAACTATGGAATCACTATGCGCTGAGAAATTCCGAAAGGATATCAAATCACTCATAGAGGGTGGGGAAGGTTCCCGGATGAGGTTGGCCCCGTGACACCAAACCCGAATGATAGGAATCAATGCTAACAGCCCCAGAATCACATCCCTCGACCTCCAGGGCGCAACCTATCTCCACCCCTCTTCGCCCACATCGTTTGACGTCCTCAATTCCCTAAACAACCTCATCTGCACAACTTTCCCAGAACCCCCAACCCTCCAATCCCACCCCACCTTAACCTCAATAATCACCGCGTTAGGCACACACCCCGTCCTCCCACTCTTGCAATCCTGTTATGCCGAAACCCCAACCCCCTACTCTCTAAATCTCTCCCTTGCCGTCCTCCGCCAAGGTTCCTTCGTGGACAAAATGCACCACCAGCTCTGGATCCGCTCCCCAGCACTCATGGGTCGCTTGCCTCTAGATAGCATCCCGCTCGTCCGCGCGCGTCCCGAAACCCGCAGCGTAGTGCTAATTAACCCCCCGGACACCTCCGGTTTCCTCCAACGCGCAGTAAGTAGATACGAGTCTTACTTTGCGCTCTTCAAACTCCACCCCGGGAAAATCCTGGTCCCGACCATCGACGTGGACCTGGTCTGGCACACTGCCATGCTCACGCCCCTCGCTTACCGCGAGTATTGCAAGAATGTGGCGGGGAGGTTCATCGATCATAATGACAAGCTCTCTGACGATATACTGGACGATGGGGTCGAGTATACTAGCACCGCGTTCGAGGAGGCTACTGGCGGGGAGGAGTACAGGAAGTGTTTGTGTTGGCATTGTGAGACCGCGTTGAACGAGGGGGTGAAGCCCGGGGGTGGGAAAGAGGAGAGGTGGAAAGTTTGGAAGAAGGCCTCGGGAGATGGCAAGGAGAGGTGGAAAGTTTGGAAGAAGGCCTCAGGAGATAGCAAAGAGAGGTTGGTTAGGGTTAGAGTAGAGTATTATCGGGAGGTGGAGAAGAGGAGGAGGGATGGGATGGGGGGGCTGGAGAGGGAGGGGTTATTTGCCGCTATGAAGAGGAAGTGACGGTTGTGATGCTTCTTTTTTTCTTACTTTCCCTTTTTCCCCCATTCCTCTTTCATTAAATTTCCTTAGCCTTTCTTGGGGAAGCAACGGGGCGTTCGGGAGTGGTGACTTTTTCATTGGAAATTACTGTTTTTCTTTTTCTCTTTCTTCCGGTTCTTTCGCTAGCATAGAAATTTTTATCTTTAATAACCTGACATTCTTCCCATACTCTCCACTTTCACCAATTACCAAAGCCAACACAGCCGCCTCCCCAAGACTCCCCGTAAACTTGAATGGCCAGAAACCTCTTAACCCAAAGGCAACAGATTCACACTCCATCACTCGCTAATTGTTCACCCTCCAAACACCCCCACTCCCCTGCACTCACCCCGCTCAAATAAATAAACCGTCCGTCCCCCGTGTTGGAAATAGCAGTTGATGGCCGCACATGCAGGCTACAGTGGTATACGTACGCACTACTGAAAGTCGCCCAAGATGACAATCAATCATGGTCTCCATCCCCAAGTCAAGCCTCATGTCTCCACTCAAGCCATTCCACTCCACTGCGTAAAACACTCACCTTCGATCGCTACCTCCATAGCAACATTTCCAACACCCCGCAACAACCTTTACCACTCACCCACAGATAGAAACCGCGGCCGCAACGCAACCCCGCCAAGCAAGTCAAAAGGGCGAGTAGAAAATGACATCAACATCAACCTTCCGCTTCCCCCGGAAACCCCCCGAGAAGTCCAAATCCCCCGCACGAGCCGGAGACCAAACCCAGCCCACCTCTAGAGCAGACCGACTCCCCTGCTGGAGGAGGGCACAGATGAGATATACCCACTGGCGGTGGAGCTGGGAGAGCTTATCCCAAGTATGATATGTATCAAGTGGCAGCAGGAAGCCCAGACTCCAAAATGCTTCTTCTATAATGACTTTGCGGGGCCGTCCCCTAAGACCCTCCGAGGGTATCCCGTGGAGCTCACTTGGCTAGTTCGGAACTGCTCACCTGAAATTTGCAGGGATAACCTCGACTTATCTAGTTTTCCCGTGGGTCGGAGAACTCCCATCAATCCCCTATTCTCACCCATCAAATATAATGTTTCCCTGCTAGACTACTTGCCGCCGGGAATCCTATCCTGGGAACCAAATGACAGGAGGCGCAAAATTGCCAGCGTTGATAATCCTTGTGACACCCAGGTCCTGTATACTCTATCATACCTTGCCTCCAGATGGAAAGATAAGAGCACCCAGTCAGGGTAGCCTATCAACCAAGGGGTTGGATCTCTTTAGAGTTTACCAAATCTTTATTTGGCTGATGCGTTGTATCTTGTCATGGCATGTATCATACCTTTGCAAGAAATGATGATAGTGACCTTTTAGGCCTATTGGGCGCTGTCGGAGGTCACACGGAAAGAGGCGGTATTGAGGGAAGGAATATAGCTTGAAATATATAGAACTCGGCGGTTGAAAGATCAACGCATGAGCGACTTTTGTTTTGTCTTTTTTCCAGTACATGTACCCAAGTCCACCCGATTCATACCATACCAACGGTCTGATCCAGATACATCAAGATGACTCTTATCATTATCCATATCACGATCCCTCAGATTGGGTAGTAGGTATGCTAACACGCCTGTCCTTCCCATCACATTGAAGTGACAATCTCGAAAGGCGCGCTCGGTTCATGCGAACGCGGGATACAGTACACTAGACCACATCGCCACAAAAGTCCCCTGAAATATCAATATACTGAGCTATGAATCTAGCCATTCTTCACTAGCCCATTCCCTACATTTCCCCCACCGTGCACACCCTCCTCCGTAAACAAAAAAAGGGATAAGAAAATAAGCACTCTTTTACTCGTACAGTTTTCCGGGTCCGAACCCCCGCCATTAAATTTCCTGGTCGGGAGCCCACAGATCTCAATTTACCTTATGATATCGGATCACTGCTACTTCCGGAAAAATACATCACCACCACATCTTGGAATTTGACATGTCTTGATTCGATCTCGTCAGAGTCCAACCGGGTGTACTAGATGCGGTCACAACCAATCACTCGATATTCTGGGTTAAGATATTGTTGAAAAATGATTGATATGGAGGTAATGATCAACGGTGAGGGTTTACGGAGTGGAGTAGAATCGTGCGAGTGGAGATACGAGGTTTTACTCGGGTGAAGAGGAAGACCATGATTGATTGTTCAGAGATGACCGAGAGGGAGGAAGAACTTGAGGAGAAAGGTAAAGTACAGGAAGTGGTTGTCTCGTAAGAGAGAACAGAAGGGAAGAAATGACAGGTATGAGAAAAGTTTTCATGGATTACGCGTCCCTCGGTGGTGCGAACATATACTACTGAAGCCTCCATGTATGAGCACATCCCGCACCAAGTGCGGCTATCCACTGCTATTTCCAACAGATATTAAAACCCGCAACGACGTGCTAAGGTACGGCGAATCACGCCCGATAGGTACAAATCACCCTGCATGCTAGAGCTTCTCGCAGAGGGTAAATCCCAGCCTATATCTCAGATTCCAGGCCAGTTTTCCCAAGTATCATCCAAGGATACTGTTGATCCTAATTCGCACACCTCTCTAATCGTCCCCCCCCGCCTTTTTTTTTAAAAAAAAAAATATTGTCAAGTCACCTTCACGCATTCCTGATATCACTAGTGTCCCGAAAATAGCCTACATGACGGTTTCCAGATAGTTTTTCTCAAGTTACCTTCCCGGAGAGTGCCGCGCCGATGCTGAGTAAACCCATCATCCAGGTCTTTGCACGACACTCGACAGAATGACTTGAGGACTAGTTTTTGCAGCAGGGATGCCAGCGAGCGAGCGTATACGTACACGTCCAGAGGCAAAAGAGGGGAAAAGTGGAATAAAATATGCCCGGCCCATCCGCTACAAAGCCTGCGAAAGAAATGAAAACCAATCCTCTGAATGTTACAATCAGCCGCCGCGTTAGGTTTTCATGCCCCTTTCAGTGATGGACCGGTGATAGACGCTCAATAGGTTCGTGGGGTGGGACGTGCAGCACGGGGCGTCAGACCGCCGGCTAGGTGCGAACTAGTTCCAGACTAGACTAGGATTGCAGGGCGGCAAGTTTCACGCTGCGCTTCGGAGATTGGAGTAATTACGAAACTAAATTTTGATCACTGTGACTGAGTATCATACTATACCATAGAGCTGTGAGTATCATAATATCATAGGTGGAAGTATGTGCCATGGGGAACCTCGAAACTTGCCTTTTGCACAAAAATTTCCCACCCGTCACCGGCACGCACTACGGCACTCGAATCTGACCGAAGCTCTCGCTTTTCAATTTCGGGTCGAGCACCCCCGTTTCACCCTTCTCCAGGCATATCATGGGATACAGGAGATTAGCGCCAAAACGAGAAGAGTTCCGAGCGGGTTGTCTATGATGGGTTCCTTCTCGTAACCCTAACCCTGCAGATCACAAACGAACCAAGCTATGATACGATACCGTAAAAACCGGAATAATGTCCCCTTCCCCTCTTTAAAAAAAAAAAAAAACTGTGATATACCGTATAGCCATGAATCTCCACTTCGGAGAAGGGCGAAAAGTGTATGGAAAGGAGGAACTATTCGGCTTGCTGGAAGATAATGGAAAGAGGAGCACTGGCTAGGCCCTACCGGATAAGGCAGCTCAAACAATATAGCACTACTTTCGAAATACTCGAGTTACTATGATACTGTATCCCCTCCCGATCTCCAGCTAGAGCGCGAGTGAGAGCCCGAACAGAGTGATCTCAGTGAAGTCCACACGGCCCACAAAGGCCAGAAACCGTCAGCTGCATGCTGTGGCCTGCAGGTCATTACCCTTGAGCGGGACCTCCACGCCCCACGAGGTGATTCAGGGCTAGGTGCCTGATCCCGTACCATATGGCCCTAGGGGAGGGATGGGGGCGAGGGTAAGAAGAGTGAAAGACCGAGATACCTTTATGGAAATGATACGATAGCAATAGGCAGAGAAACAGCAAATTGTACAGCCTGCCAGCCCTTCTTCTCCCCGTCAGCCTGTGGCTGGTATTTCTCAACCTCAAACGCTCCCACCACGAGCCCCGGAGGCGTATGAATACTAACACAATTAGGGGCAGCTCGGGTACTGCGCCAATTAAAGAGCGATTCGAATTTAATATCGGCACCTTATGTATTGGACGAGGACGAGAGCTGAATGGCCGGATAAGGTCTACAATTCTGAATGTGGCCTAGTCTCCGCCAACTAACAAACAATAGATGACTATTTGCACACATAACCCTAGACATCGTAGAAGCAATAAAGCTGGGATAATTGACTCCTGCGTCAGTTCTGACTATCTAGCCTTCTCTTTCGCCTTTCCTATGCCCTTGAACCCTCATATCTTGCCCTGTGCTACTGCCAAAAAGAGGGGAACCGGACGTGCACGCCTATCGTAATAGATGCTATTTGTATCGGAAAGTCACACCAGTGTTGATCTTTAATTTCGCCTTCGCCAAAGGCAAGGCCTAAAGAAATACTCTAGTCATAACTTTACACAATCATAGATAATCACTCGGTTAGAAAATTTGGTACCGGTATTTCTCAGCCTCGCCCACGCCACAAGCCTGACGCCCCCCCTCCCACCATCAGCAGTCGACTCCCTGGAGCACTCAACCTCGAGGTATCGCTCAAGGCTGCCCACCCAAGCAAATAAAGGCCTGAACACCCCTAATCTCTCACCGCACGTTATATAGAAGCCTTACTGCGCGAGAAAAACTGCTTCGACATCTCCCGTTCCGGCAATCGTACCCTAGAATACGCAACACAATAGCAATGTCCGCCCTTTCGGAAGCCTAATCAAGAAATGAAGCACATGACAACCGCTCAACCTACTGTAGAAAAATCACCTCACCCGTGGCCCCAAACCCACGGTCGCAATGGTCGACCGCTGTGTATTTCACCATCGACTGCGCCGCCAAGGAGCTGTCTCTGTGGGTGCAGGCCTTGAGGCTCTAAGCCAAGTTAACTCCGCAGACTCGTATCCCGTGCGACCCGTCGAACACCCCGCCGCGCAATAGCCCCGCTCGGAAAGCCTCGAGGCTGCGAAACAAAGGGCACACCGGTACAGTACGCGTAAGTCGCACTCCGAGATGAAACGTCAAACCAAACACACCCACCCGCATTGTATCATCCGGTAGGATCTGCAGACTAAGGCGACAGGTGGACTTCCCGCCGTCGAACAATTCCCTATGCCACGCGCGAACGGCAGGTACGGTGCGATAAGCGAAGGCTGTGGTAAAGTATTTGAACCCATTGTATTATCAAATCTTACCTCCCGGCTGCTCCCACGATGGGTTGCCGTGATGCATCAAAGGAAACCACAACCGCGCACCAGGCACCACTTCCCCACGCCCAAAGCTGATGCCAGGCACCCAACGCAGCAGCCCCACGCCAACCCTTCCGGGGAACAAATACCTCCCGTTTCATCCGCCTCATTGTAGCCCTATCATATTAAAACATAGCGCAAACAAAGTGCACGTAAAGATTCAATACAGCTCAGAGCTCGTCCGGCCAGCGACCCGAGAAGTACCAGAAACCCGCCGTAGACCTTACCTGCATATGGTAGCACCGTTGGCACGGGTACAGTACGAAACGAGTTTTACCACATCGCAACCCTTACGGTAGGTTCTGTTGATGACATTGGAATTCAGCCTTGTGCCGAGGGCGGAAGGAAAGAAAGATGTTCCGCAAAGCCCCTTGTTAAGGGTAAAGGGCAAACCCGTCTGAACAGCAGAGCCCCAAACCCTGAGACCACTAAATATTTTGATGGTCCCTCGTCGGAAATTTGCCTTCCGACTGGGGAAATGGAGAACGCGTGCCCGGTCTGTGCTCTGGGGAGCGGGTGCCGTTGGAGGGGGGGGGGGGTTCTGGAGTTCTACGGCACCGGCAGATGGATGGATTTTTTTCGGGTTCATCGATGAATGGGGGATGGAGCGTTCTTGGAGGAATGGCTTGGGAGGGTGTTTATTTCCGAAGGTGTTTTTTGTGGGGGCCAGCGCTAGTACTTGTACGGTAAGTGGAAGCTCTTTTGGGAAAAGATATTTTTTAGGTTGGCCGGGACAGGGACACACATTCCCTTAGGGGTATAGCCATCTTAATCCCTACCGTATTTTTTTCCTCCACAGCTGGACCAGGGCCCCTGAGACCACTGAGAACACAGGCACATTTTTGCCCAGATATCACACCGGTACCTTATTGCTAAGTTGGGGAAGCCCTAGCCCCTGGAGCCTGGACCGTGCTGAGCTTAAAAGTTCCGCCAAACAACTCAAATGGGACTCCGGAAAAGCCACAGTCAGTTGGTGTTTTGTTTCATTTTAGAATGGTTTGGTTTGGTCTGGTTTGCTGGCTGGGTTGGCTATGGTAGAGAGCTAGAATCTAAGCCATGTCCTGCAATGCCAGCACTGTACAGTGTATGAGTGCGATACTCGTACTTGTACCGGTAGGCTGGCGAGGCGCTGAAAATTTCGCGCAGTCCCTGCCAGGGCTTGAGACTGATGTTAATAAGCAACCTTTTCATCGATGAGCTAACCAAAATTTTGCCGATGTGTTACTACCGGTGGTACTATCGGTATCCGTACCATCCAAATTCCCTAGCTAACTGGAGAGGCACCGCCGACCCGTGATCAAGCTCTCGGCGCCCAGATGGTGTCAGCCAAACCTCCCCGCTATACTTGTACTACGGTACCGGTACTCGAGTGTAATACCGGTATTAGATATATGACCACACTCAGGCTGGTGGTGGCTGAGGAATACTGAGGCAGAGGTCGAACACGCCTAAGTCATCCGGATCTCGGAAAAACGACGGGGGCGGCACGAAGTTTTCACTGTCTTACTGGTCCGGGTGACAATACAGTACGGTACCGTAGATTGCTGACTGGGAATCGAATGAGTGAGGTTCTAAAGTAAATTTGGGTAATTTTGGTGGAGATTACCGTACTTGGCCATCTATAAAGTATTCGGACACCTTGGCCTTAGTAGCACCTGTATGTGTGCCAAGCGTCCAAATACTTTCTAAATTGCCGAGTAGGTAAGGGTTGTTTCGGCCTCTTGGGGGGGGGGGGCTTTCCATCTTCTAAGGGTCCCATGGCTTCCACAGACGAGAAACGGGGACCGGGGGCAGAATCGAGATCTGGTATCATATCATAGCTAGCGGTGGAGATCGCTGTATCATAAGAGTGACATTCTTCTCGGGGCATACCGGTAGAAAAATGGAATCGTACTGCAACCCATTATGACACGGCCATTGCCCTGTGAGGATC
>LN891107.1:136846-170916 GCA_900010015.1 Tuber aestivum | reverse complement strand
GATTGCTGACTGGGAATCGAATGAGTGAGGTTCTAAAGTAAATTTGGGTAATTTTGGTGGAGATTACCGTACTTGGCCATCTATAAAGTATTCGGACACCTTGGCCTTAGTAGCACCTGTATGTGTGCCAAGCGTCCAAATACTTTCTAAATTGCCGAGTAGGTAAGGGTTGTTTCGGCCTCTTGGGGGGGGGGGCTTTCCATCTTCTAAGGGTCCCATGGCTTCCACAGACGAGAAACGGGGACCGGGGGCAGAATCGAGATCTGGTATCATATCATAGCTAGCGGTGGAGATCGCTGTATCATAAGAGTGACATTCTTCTCGGGGCATACCGGTAGAAAAATGGAATCGTACTGCAACCCATTATGACACGGCCATTGCCCTGTGAGGATCTATCCCACCGCGCAGTACCGTACATTTATCACATTTATCTGGATTACGGTATCCCACTGCAAATATGTAACGGGCTAAGGCGCAAATAGTGGGTTACCATACACTCCTGCAAAATCCACAGACGAAAATAACCGCAACACGATACCGCACGATACAGTGCAGGTATGCCTCCGATTGAGCAGCCGAAACTTGCTGGCACCTCCATAGTGCTCGAGTACGATGCCGCGCTGCGCAAGCACTCTACTCGATACATGGGTAATGCTCTTACACGCGAATAGTATGTCTAGCAGAAGAAGGGCAAAAGGAAATACACCATGGAATGGCGTTAAATATCTCAACGTGAACGCTTTGAGCCTCACCACGCCTGGGCTCTGAGTTGTCCATCTGTGATCTCGCTCGCACCCACTTGCAGCAGGCGGTAAAGAAATTAAGCAATCAAGCAGGAGCAGAGGTGTCTTTGCTTGCTGCCGTAGCTACTCAAGCTAGCGGTATCGGTATGAACGCTTTGGGGATCCTCCTTCTGTCTTGAGCTCTTCTAGTAAGGATTTAAATCCCCTAACCCGCTTCCTTGGTAACAAAGTGAGCTGCTGTATCCACCAGCCACCGCCACGGAAATATCGCCACTGGCTAACCGAGCAGATGGTTCAGGAAAGGAGGGGAAGGAAGAAGGAAAAAAAAAAAAGGTATAGTGCAAGTACGAATAAGTGTGTACCTCATTTAGCAGTAGTTTTAGAGCAGTTTAAGCTACCAAATACTGGCTAAGATGATGTAAAAAAACCGTAGAAGTATAGATCAAGTAAAGCAGAATAAAAGTACGGTTTTTTTATTTTATACAATTAAGTAGAAGTGATGATAAACATGATTTAAAAGGCCCAGATTTTGGTGTAGAATTCATGGTCTTGGCATTGAAATGCAACATCCCATGATGACTAATCCTGTGATATTGAAAGTAAGAAGGATATCAATAGCATAGTAATATAAATATTATTAGAGAAACAACAGAGAAATAAAAGTCAATAATGTTATAATGGTCAGAGTCAGTAAGTAAAAGTGACAAAGCCAAAGAGTAGGTCACCTAGGTGGTAGGCCTAAAAAAGCAAGAGATGGTAGTGGATTCAGTACTGATAAAGCTGTAAGTCAAGAAGAAGTAGCAAATGAGAATATAGCAATACTTCAAGATAAAGTTCTATACAAGTCATGTTCAAATTATCACCTTAAATAAAATCTAAATATCTAATAGTAAGAGTTGTTAGAGATTGTTGAAATCATATCTCATACAGGAAAAAGAAGTAAAACGCTATATCTGCAAACCATTTAGAGAAGGAGAAAGCAAGTTGAAAGATAATAAAGCTTGCAGAAACTCAGTACAACTGGGAATTCTATAAATGAAGCTACACTTGCACATAGGATGTGAGTACAGGAGGACTGGGAGAACCAGAAGGAGCAGGCAGAGTAGGAGGATTATAGTAGTAATGAGATGGGTAATTTAGCTAAAGTAATTCAATGTTGGCCAGTTTTATCCTAGTATTAAACTATTAAATTTAAGTCTCAGATTCTCACAAAAGGTATGTATTTTATATTATTCATACTTCTTTGTTGTCTATTATTGGTGGGCTTGGCAATTTTGTTGCACAGCCGCTGTTGTTACTGCACAGCCACTGTTGCATTTTATACAGCCACATGGTTCACACTCTTCTGTTCTTGAACCATACCATATGGCACAAGCACTCGAGCATCATATCATACGAGTATCATACCGTAGGACCGGTCACGGGACGGGGTTGAGAGGCCGTTCATCTTTCGTCTCGCGATTTTGCTGCCATATACCGGTATATGTGTTCTTTTCTCTTTTCCTTCGTCCCCCCACATGAAGGAGGAAGGGTTCGGCGAGCTTGCATGATACCGGCACGGTAAACTTGTCGCCCTTCCGCTTTCCCGCTGCCTGAGGATGGAATCCCCATTTTTAACCCATTTTTTAACCCATTTTTTTCCCTTCCTCGCATAAGGCTTGCCGGGAAGGAAAGTGGTTAGTGATGGGATGCTATTTTCTTTTCTTTTCTTTCTTTCTTTCCTTCTTTCCTGCGGTGCATGTGGATGAGAGGGCATTCGCTGTTCAGTCAAGCTCGGGTTCCGGGATTGGTAGTTCTTTTTTTTTTTTTTTTTTACTTTGGGGGTGCCTGGTGCTTGTCGTTTGTGTCAGTGGGGCCAGGATTTGCAAGGGGGGGCGGGGGTTTATTGAGATTTAGACGAAGGAGATCTCAAGTGACAGGTCGATTTACTGAATTTGACACAACAGGTTTACTCGAGTATCTCTGATGGTGGCACCGTAGCTCTTTTGGACTGGCACCTTTCCTCGCCCATCGAAAGGGAAGGGATGGGGGTGCATGTCCGCATGAAAAGGTCACGGGAATTGGGAATGTGACAGTAGTAAATTGTTTGGTGATCTTGTTTATAGTGACCATGTGGATGGGGGAGATGATGGGGAAGGGACTACTTGGTATGGTACTTGTATGATGGGTGGTCTACTTGTGGCTGTGTGATGCTTGTTAGATTTTGGGTAGGTGGGGGAGGGAGCCGGTCGCTGGAAGTTGGCGACGAATGAGCTGTTGTCTTTTGACAGCAGAGGACAACCAGTTCCCCCGAGGCACCGCCACTTGCGCTTTCTACAAGTATTATTTTTCTCCCCTTCAGAGGCACTTTCTTGACTGAAGCTGTCGGAATACGGTAGGCAGTGGGAGTATGGATGGTATCATGAGGAGCCGATGGGATATGATCATCTACTGCTAGTGCTGGAGTGCCGGTAGCGCGATTGATAGGTACAGTGTGCTGTATCAGAGTCCGCAGATGGGTGGAGGGATGGATCCAAGCCGACATTTGGGACGTTAATCCGTTACGGTACCCTACATGTTCTTATCTGTTGTACGGTACTGTGCTCGAGTACTCGAGTGTGTCCAGCATATGTAACTGTAGGGAAGAAGGGTCGAGATATAGGATGGTCCAGGCGAGGAATTGGCTTCCCTCCTGCTCCATGTAACCTCCATAACCTTGCCGAACCCTCCAGACAGAGAGGAACGATGGATTTTCTGCGTGCGAGATATGTATGGACAAGCTGCTCGGTCGTGATTCCTGTGCAGTTGATTCAGGTAATGTCCGTGCGACAATTTTACTTGTCCCTTCTCTTTCGGATGATCAGAGACATTCTTCCTGGCTTGAAAGGTGTGTCCATTGCTTTTTATCATTGTATTGGCCATCCTTTTCTTGCTTTCCCTTCTGGATTTGAACCGGTTGGAGACACAGCTCCTCCGCGGTACCCTCTTTCAAGAATAGAGAAACACACTGACTTCTTCCAGGCCTTTTACAAAAAGCCTCCCTCTTGGATTTCTATTACTCGAGTGGATGATGATTTGAAGAGGCTTTTTTCATTTTTCATTTTATCTCTTTTCCTCCACACCTACATCCCGCACCGTGCCATTTCATTTCATTTTTTTCATTTGGGCTCCACGTTGGATGGAAATTTCCCTTTGTAGTCTATCTTTCACCACTTGTTCCGTTCTACTTCTTCCTCCCTCCTCCCTTCCCCCTTCCCTTCTTTTCTTCGATAGTATCCGGCCCCGCGTCCTCATCTCTGGGTTCATCTCTTCCCTTCCCCCCTTCCCCCCTTTCCCCCCCCTCCCTCCCTCATCTCTATCCTCCTTACCCGTGTTTGGTGATCCTTATCTGTTTACCGTATATCTACGGTGCTGATATCGTCATCGAGACACCCTCCGGGCCAGGCCAAAAAGGTTAGGAAAGAAGGGACTAAAAGGAACGAAACGAAGGGAGAAAAACAACCCGGGGAGGAATCTGGTTAGCGGCATAATACTACTTCTCGGGAAAATACGAGTTTGCCCTTGTGAGGAATTTTTCGATTCGAGAGGCTGAGCTCTCTTTTCTTTTTTTCCTTGCTTCTTTCTTACGGTCGGAAAAACGCTGGGCACACTGGGGATTTGAGGATTACAAACACGGAGGCGGAAACATACCATCGCCGCTTTTTATTGTGTGGGAGCGAGGTGAGAGAAAAAAAAAGAGCTACCTGTATGATAGCCACCCATTTCCCCCACCCATTCTTTAATCGACGCGAGGAGATGATTGATTGATTTTAACTCTTTTGAAAAATTTAGGTCATTTCATGGGTTCAGCTGATACCACCGTTACCGGTTGATAGCCCCGCCCCCTCATTACGACGTCTTTGTTTGCGTATCCCTTCTCTTGTAAAGAGAGAGAATATCGCCCACAGCCTCTCAGCCTGAGTAGTTAGTCGAAGAATTGAGCCCATTTAGTAAGCCACACGGGGAGATACCGGTACACTTTTCGGGGCTGCTCATTTGGTGTTTTTTCACTCTTCTTCTCACTTCTTGTCTTGCTCTATTTTCCCACCTACCTTTTTCGGTTCCCCTGCCGCGCGGGGAAAGGGGGAAAGGGTATCCTTATCCTGGGTTACGAAACCCCCCTCCCATCGAGCACTTTTATTAGTTGCTCATCTCGCGTGGTTATAACATTCGACTCACAAGAGCGGGGGAGAGTTTGTGCTTGTTTGCAAACATCATTCATTACTGGACTCCTTTGCCTGCTCCCATCCCCCACCCCCCTTTCCCCTTCACATACGGAGAAAGTACGAGGAAGAGAGGAGGGGATTTTTTTTTTGGTTGGCTGAGGTCGTGTTTTGTTTATGCTGGATTTGTTTACGGTCGGGAGGATTTATCTCGGCCGCGTTGTTGACTGTCGAGCTCAAGTTCGACTTGTGTTTGCGGTCGCATTCTGTACAAAACCGGATCAACAACGCCACGCACGGAGGACGTATCCGGGATCTGTAGGCTGGAATTCTTTGTTTTATTGTTTCCAGCATACCACCAGGCGAAAGGGAGGAAAGGGAAAAGCAGCAGAGCAACGAGCGGCAGCCACACCGCACGCAACCAGGCAGCTCCGTCATCTGTCACCAGCGTATTTCACCCCTACTTCGCCGCGAAGATCGGGGTAAGGCCATCGCGTGCACCGCCCTTCGACGTAGGCCTTTCTTATCTGACCTTGCAGAGGGGTCCTCTTTCGAGCACATCCTCTCTCTGTTTTATCCCCCACCTCCCCCCACCGTCGACGGTACATTCGCCTTTTGTCGGTTTGCTTCTGAACACCGTCTACAACGTCTAACAAGATGGCTTCCGTTGCGCCCCCTTATCAGTATCATCCACCTCGGCATCCGGGATCATTCGTCCCCACTACGCCCCGCTCCTCAACGTCGTATTATCCATCCTCAACATCAACCGTACCCACATCTTACTCCATTATCGGTCCGCCATCCTCAATATCAACTTCTTCATCACCTCGTTTGAACCTAGGACTTGCCGCCGCACGACATGCTACGAAGACTCCTGGAAAATTACACAAACGCGGGCGGTCGTTTTTGAAAAATAGGGAAGAGACTGTCGACGACGTGGATGAGGGATTTTTCTCGGGTCCTGGTTCGCCTCCACCGTCGTTTGATCATTACGACCACCCCTCGCATTCACACTCTCATCCGGCTTCCGTATCGGTTGCTGCGCACAGGGCTCGAGGAAAGATAAAGCCGCTTTTGAAGAAAGTTAGCGGATCTCGTTCAAATTCTCTGGATCTGTCCCGATCGGACGGTGGTCTTCCAAATGGTGTAGGATTGGGCATTTACGATGGAGCTGGGTATGACTCGAGTGGGATCGAAGATGATTCGCCCTTCGCTTATCGACATCGAAGAAATTTTTCCCAAACCAGTGGGAGCTCTCCTTTACTAGTCGGCGGTAACCAGACATTTTCTCACCCCAAGCGGCAGCTTCCAAGAAGGGGTGGATATACACCAGATGTCACTCAGTACAGCACGTCGAACGAGTCGAGTGACGAGTCAGACAACGAGCATGCTCCGGATAAGCCTCGGAGGAACGCGTTGGGAGGCAGCAAGTCGCCAGTTCCGGGTGGACTTCATTTGAATACAGGCAGGAGTACCCCCATGTTACCTACCTTAAGCATGACGGATCTACACCAGAGGGCAAGGACCCCTAGCATCCAAATGACTACACCTATATCACCTGTATCACCTATGGATCTACCTTCAACGGCATTTCCATCCAACGTATCACAACATGGTATTAAGGCCTCCTTCAAGCGCTCTCATAACAGGGCCCGGTCGTCGCTGGACAAGTCAGTATCGGAAACAACCCCATCATTTGAGGCATCTGTTACTGCAGCACGGCTAGCATGGGAGGCGAAGGAGGAGAAGAAGGAAGAAAAGAGGGAACGCAAAAGGCGGCGTTCTGAGGCTAAGGAGGGGGAGCGATCAAGGGCTACATCGCGTTGTTCGGGTCGTGGACGAGGGAATTCCGGGTCGAGCAATCAACAGCACTGGTCGCATGAGGCGGATTTTGGCGATGACGATATTGTCATTGGTGGTGCCATGAAGGAGAAGGTTGGAGGGTTTGATGGGTTTGATGGGAGCCGTACCAGCAGCACGTCACGTAATGATAGTCGTGGTCGTCACGGGACCGGCAAGAGGTGGGGATTATCTGGAAAGAGCGAGGCACCTAACCCGAAGCGAAAAAGGCCTGGATTTAAGAAACGCTGGTTGGGGTTCGTTGTCTGGGTACGGATCGGAGTGGTTAGGATGCAGCGGAGATTGGGCTTTTAGAAAAAATGGAGGTTTCCTGAGAAGGAAGCTCCTTTTTTTAGTTTTTCTTTTGTTCCATTTGTTCTTCCACGAGGTTTCTGTGAATATGGGTTCTGATGCTTGTCAGAGTTTTTTTTTTTTTGGCTCTTCTCTTCTCTTTCGTCTTGTCTTTTGCTATGCTTATAGACATGGACTTTAGCGGGGCTTTTTTTCCCTCTTTTCTTTGCGGCACTGGAGAAACAAAATGCCAAAAAAGAAAAGAATCATTTTTCTCTTTTTATTATGGCTCTTTCCAACGCATTCTATTATGTCATTTACGAAATGCCTTTTTTGGGAGGGTGGTTTCTCACTGGAGGGGTTTTTTCTTTTTCCATCGAATTTTGGTCGGCTGTTTATGGTTCATCTTCCGTTTTCACTTTTTTCGCACTGGGGGTTGGGGTTTGGAAATTTGCTTTGAACACGTGTATATTGGATTTTTCTTTTCTCATTTTCTCTTCTGATCCATTAAGCCCAGCCACTCCAGTCTGTTGGGAGGTGTTGGGGAAGTTTGCAGACTTTGGAGCCGTTGTACCTTAGTTAGCCCAAGATGGGCTAACATACCATGGACCGACCGTTCGCTCGTTTGCGAGTTTGAAACGAAGCAAGGAATTCAATGGATTATCGAAGAAAATCAGAAGAAAAAATATCGTATGATAACTTAGATTTTATTTTATTTTTGTTGTTCAGCTTGTTGGAGCTTGTAACTTGAAGAAATGTGGGTTAAGTTGGATTAACTTGTTTATGTCTTCATCACGTCAGCAGTAAGTTAGTGGAAGCAGGACAGAATGGAGTAGGGAAAAAACAGAATAGAACAATTTGTTCCTGGCCTAGCCAAGTCTACCATATCCGGGTACTAATCAAGTCTTCATCTGGACTATCCCCATCGCGATTGATATCCATGACGTATCATTTACTCGCATTCCTCCCACCGAGCCGTTTCAGAATTCCGTTACCACCGGTAGCTTGTTTATCCATCGGGGCAGGGTTGTACAAGTGGATGTGATAAGCACCAATGGAACAAAATCTTGGTTGAGATCTACTCGAGCACTCGTGCAGCAGCGAACGCTCCGGCCAGCCGGTGTCCGGAATGGGGGCATTGAAGGGAGAAAATATGAATAGTGGGACAAGGCCGGTTGGTTACACACCAAAGAGGGAATTTTTGCGCACTTATGTCTACTAGGGGTTTGGCATTGGGCTGAAAATATTTCTTGCATTGATCCTATGGCTCACTTTACCTCACCGTGTTTGGGAATATAGATATCCTTTCTGCTCTGCCATCCTCAAGTGGAATCACGACTCGGAAATCCTCTCATTGCCGTACCAAACAAATGGAGGCGGTGCTGTTGCAGGGTGATATAAATTAGTATAGATGGGTACGGTACTCATTTAGTGAGAGATTTCTAGAATCTACGGTGGTACCTCTCCGGGATAATTGAAGCTATCCACATAGCTTTTGGGCGGTTGGTGATTGTTCCGAATCAGGCCGTTTTTTGACGGGGAATAGCGTTGCCCCACTACGGTAACTTATTTTCTTCACTTGGGGGTGCTCGGCCGGACCCGTCAAAGATGGGGGGCCTTAAAACCAGGCTTTACAGGATCTAACTGGACGAACGTGTGACAAAGCCGACAGGGTTGCCCGAGGTCTCTTTCACTTGGACTTTTGCCCTGAGACTGCCAGTCTTTCAGTCTCTTCTCCTGGTGAACCGGATTTTCGAACCCTCCTGACAAGCTCGGTCTACCTCTGCTGCGAGATGGATTCAGGCGTGGAATTCCTTGAGCTCATCTTTTCAGAGAGCCCTAGGGGTTTTAGAAACGCATACGAATCATTGGCTGCCAGACCTTACGAGATCTTTGACCTTCTCTTGAGGGAAGAGCGTTTCAAAAATTTCTTCTCAAGAATAGAGATTTACGGGAATAATCTTGCCTCCTTGTTGGGTCAATTTTCTAGCTTCGATAAATATGATTACAATGACTCTTCATTACGAGAAATTATTAGGGTCTTTACTCTCTCACTACTCACTGAACGGTTCGATGACACGAGATCTAGGAGTGCAATTGCGGGAATTGTCCTCTCCGTGGTAAAGCTATCGGATCCAAAGACTTTGGGGGTGTTTGGTGTGAGATTAGGGGCTCTTCCGGAGATATTGCGGATTTTGATTGCGGAAGGGCACATAAAAAGGCTAGCCTCGGGTCACGGACAGTGTTTTGAAGGTCTCATTTCTGAGCCCCGGGCCAGGGAAAAGTGGGCCCAATTTATTATGGATCTCTGCAGGGGATGTGAGGTTCACAGGTCGGGGCCCAGGGGGACCAGCATCTCGGAGTTGGAGAGGTTTATTCGCGCTATTCCTTGCGGATCCTGTACGGGTACTTCTAGCGTACCTTTGGATTACGGACTCAACCGGGATTCTGGGGGGGAACCTGCGCGGTCCCGGGACCACTATTTCGGATCAAACTTGCAGTCAAATGTATTCAAATCCCTCTTAGGTGAGGCTCTAGGGCCGTGGAAGATAATACTCTCCCAACAGGCCATGGAGAATCTGGCAGCGGTGAACGCCCAAGGTGCTCCTTCCAGTAAACCAAAGGCTTTTCAAAATTGCTGACCTTAGGTAGGTAACCTCGAGACCGTTCGGCGCAAGTTTTCCGAGCTCGCCTCTGGAGACTGGGCTGGAAAAAAGATACTCCATAGGGCAAGGTGGGACAACTTACTAAGCTATCGAATCCCGTTATTTAAAGCTTTCTATAAGACCGGGCATTTTATATTATGGCAAATCGACGCCGCTTTTGATGAGAGGTTTGGCGAAGACTATCAAGTTATAAAAGGTGTGGATACCTGAGAAATTGGTCTCATTAATGGAGAACTAACGACAAGTAACCCCGGTTTAGTATGGGCTATTGGAAAACCCCAAAATGTATGTATCGAGTCCTGGAATGATGTAGATATGGCGATGTTAACATGAAACAGCTGGATAGGATTGGTGTGCAGGTTCATCGGGCACAACAGGTCTATACAAAAGCTCGGGTGGAAGCTTGCAACAGAGACGATTTGGGTAGGTCACGGGAGATCAGCTATCCAGAGAGGGTATGCTTGGACGGCGAGGAAGGTGGCGTTCTGGTGGTTGATGACACAAGCAATGGGGATTTCGATGATTCGGCTCAGTTAGGTAAAGAAGCTGGGGCGGCCTTGAGTTGTTCTCGGGGATGCTAAATTCGCGGTTAATAGCAAAGTTTTATAGCCTCACTACGACGGTCCTGGATAACATTTCTTCTACAACTGGAAAGGTGGCATACCCGGTAGACGTATCGGCGGAGGAGGCCGCAGTGGTAGATCACTTTCTAACCCCAGCATTCATTCTCGGGAGAAGCGGGACTGGGAAAACCACTTGCTTAGTTTATAAACTAGCAGGGAGGTATATAAATAGCACTGAGAATGGGCTACCGTTGAGACAAGTACGTGACCGTAAGAAGCCTGAGATTGGGCCACACTCCGAGAGTGTAACGTTGACTGGGCTAACAACCATAGGTCTTGCTCACGAGATCAAAGAGATTGGTGTCGAAGCTACGAGATAATACCGACGGATTGATTGAAGCAAAATTGGGCGAAAGGAAAAGAGCTACTGAGGGTAATTATGTCAATAGTGACGATTTTGATGACAATACAAGAAAACAATTCTCATCACTCACCGATGCGGACTTCCCGCTGGTGTGCACTTTTGACTACTTGCTGAGACTTATTGAGAATAGCATTAGGTTTGTTGCTCCACTACTCAAGATGTTAATATATAGTAGGCGTGCTAAGCCATCCTTAGAGAACAGGTAAACCGGCGGAGATACATCAGGATAGATAATACTAAATGCGATCGCGTGATCGACTTCGTGAGGTTTAGCGTTGAGTATTGGGAATATATGTCCCCAAGATTAAAGAAGGGTATTCCGGCAGATTTAGCGTTTCTTGAAATCATGGGAGTCATCAAGGGATCAGCTTCGCCAGCCACAGACTTCGAGCCTCTATCTCGCGAGGAATATTTAGGGAAGCGCTGGAGGCTGGCCCCCAACTTTGCCTCGGAGTGGGAGAGAGGCGCTGTCTATGACATATACGAGTGGTATGAGCGGACTAAGAAGAAAAATGGCGATATTGATCAGGCGGATAGAATCATCCGCGTTACAAAGGCTTTGGAGGAATTCAGGTCTTCGGAGATATTTAGCATACTGGACGAAATCTATGTGGATGGTTAGTATTTCTGGATCCTAAATAATGGCTTTGTCGGGTATTGAAAAAAAGCCAGAGGTCCAGGATCAGCGAACATCAGATATAGGAATACTCTTGACCTTAGTGGGGTCTCCTCTGGGTATCCATTTTGGTATGGTGCCCACTATTTTCCGACATACCCACTTGGAACTCGGTTCTCATTCGTGAATAGCGGGCGATACGGCCCAGTGTATATCCAAAGACGCCCTTTTCCGGTTTGCAAATGCGAAATCCTTATTTTATGAGCGCTTTAGAGATACCGTTGGTAGGGCTAGCCAGCTAAAGCCGGTATTGCTTCCTCTATCGCATAACTTTAGATCTCATAAAGAGATTTTGAGGGTTGCCTCCTTAGTGATGCATCTCTTATATAGAGGTGCGTTGCTCCCCGGTTCACACTACTGTCTTTTATCATACTTATGAAGCAACTTAGGCTTTCCGGACTTGGTGGATAAACTACCTCCTGAGGTTGGAGATAGTCCCGGTCCTAAGCCTACACTTTACAGTAACCCCCCCCCTTACCAGAGCTGCACTATATAGCTAATTGTGAAGTTGGGGACAATATTATAGATGTCTTGAGGTTTGAGAAGGAGGTAGAGAAACCCCGGAAATCGGGTGGCCAGAGTAGTAGGTTCAATGAATACGGAGAAGTGCGTGTTGTTCTGGTGAGGGATGAAGAAACACGCGACAAGCTTGAAGGGGAGCTTGGAAGGTCTTCATTGGTATTAACTATTCTCGAGAGTAAGGGCATGGAATTTGAAGATGTTTTCCTCTATAATTTCCTTAGCACAAGCCCTTACAGCCATAAATTGGATATATTGGAAGAGCTTTTTAGATGGAGGCATGGTACAGGTGAGCTATACTTGATCGAAATATTATTTTGGGAGGACGGTTTGTGTCGTGTGCTAACCCCATCGATCCCGAAAGATTTATCTCCGAAGGACCATTTAGGATTTGGAGGAGAAAGCAAGCTTGAGCAGGGAGTGGGGCTAGGAAGTGGATATAATACATCTGCTCATCTAGGGGGCCATGCAGGCTGGGCAAAGGAAAACATCGTGAGTAACTGGTGACTTGTATCGTGAAGGAGATGTTGATACCGCCGCAGGCCCTCTGCTCAGAATTGAAGGTAGTTTGAGAATCGTCCGCTTTTTGTTTTAAGCTCAAATTATTTGCTAATCCCACACGGGCGCAAAGCATTTATATGTCGGAGTGACAAGAGCTCGCAACAGGCTATGGATACTGGAGAGTGACTCATGTATCTTACGCCCGGTGCGACGATTGTTCAATCAAACGGCAACTTTGTTGCTGCCTCGCGAATACCCGGGCCCCATATTAGAGATTTTAACAGAGCAAGATATAGGAGTATGCCCTGAAATTCCGCTGGATTACTCGCCCTGACATCCCTAGGTTTCGGAGCTTCATAGGCGGTTGTCTGCAGGGAGGACGATTAGCGCTTCTAGGTGGAGAGAAATGGGGTATCAAAGGATTGATGACCGACAATACTCTAGAGTTCGCTGAGTCATGTTGGGTTTTCAAGGAACAAGGCTGATTATTTATATTCTAGGCTCTCCGCTGCTTCGAGGATGCCAAAGATCCTCATGGCATTGCATTGGCCAATGCGTATATTACTGAAGAAATTGGGCTCACCAAAAGAGCTCGTGGGTCGTTTGAAGCAGCTAATCGTCGTTTCATGGAGGCATCAGATTCTTTCTTACAAGCTGGTAGCATCGCGAAGGCAGTCCAATGCCGAAAGGAAGGGGGCGATCCAAAGGGTGCAGTTAGTGAGTAAATCTCAACGGAGTTTTTGAATATTAAAGTCTTAAATGATGCAGGAATTCTTGCCGATAATGGAGCATACGAAGATGCTGCCTGGCTCGCAGCAGATGCTGGCTTGTTTTCAGAAACAAGCGAGATATATACCAAACTTAACAAACATGAGAGGGCGCTGGCGGGGTATGCTCGGGGGAAACAATTCAAATGGATGCTTAATTATCTCAGAAGGTTGCTGCCGGATCTCCTTTTCTGTTTAATCCGAGTTCTTGAGGCTCGGTGGCGCAGTGGGGTTAGCTAACCACCGATAATAATAGGTTTGAATCAGAAATTGAGCCTTGCTGTTGGAAACAGTATGCATTGTTTGGCTACTTGACAGAATTTGGAGGGAACGACACCACCCCCGGCGAGCTTGAAAAACGGGCTCTCAAACTTATTGGATACCCGGAGGAGCAGGAAGCGGTTTTGACAAAATTGAATCTGGTGAACAAGCGTTTTGAAATGCTCAGCTCTAACAGGAAATACATGGAAGCCTACGGGGTTGGGGTCGATTCTGGGCTTCTGGGGAACTCTGTTCAGCTGCTTAGTGACAAAGCCTTGTGGACAAAGTTAGATCTGAAACAGGTGGCACAGCTAGACATGGTGTTTAGATTTCTCCAAGCGGAGCTTGTAGCAACCAATCCTTGGCCAAGGGCCAAGAAAGACGGGCGGATCCACAAAGTACTGCTATCGGCCGTCAGGAGGGGGAGCCAACAGATCAATTCATTTGTCAAAATGTGGGAAGATATTAATCGAGCTCTCGATAACTCTGCTTGGCGTGGGGACACTGTGCAGATAGGAAGGTTCAATGATGTGCAGACTGCTAGCTATGTGGACATACTGGTTTGTTCCCGTCAGAAATTTATGCGGTGTTCACCTCTAACCCACCCATAGGTAACGAGGAGTACACGTCCGAACAACGAATTACGGCTTCCACTTGACAATATCGAGCGCGCGCTTGAAGATTTGAGGGATATCTCTTCGGATGGGGGTATCCCGTCTTCAGCTCAAATATATTGTGGGGTTTACGAGATGCCACGTCAGCCTGGCGAATACATCGTTCTGGAGTGGTCTCCGCTCTCTGATAACCCCAAACCACGACCCCCGCTTAGGCCGGTGGATATTGAATCGCTGAGGGACAAGATATTGAGGCATATTTTAGGGGATATCATTCCTCCTCTTGTTTCACTTGATGAAGGATTGCGAGAAGTCTGGAAGATAAAGGCGAAACCCCAAATTGTGCCCCCATTGAGGCTAGGTAGGGGTAGTCCTAGAGAGTCCATCTTGATTGAGTATATTGCTTTACTTACATGTAACTTAGCCGAAATCCACTCTAAAAAAGTAGACGTAGGTTCTCTACATTGAAATGCTTCGCCAAATTACTCATGTTCAGCGTACCAGTTCCTGGCGCGCCTTTGCCAAATATTCTCAGGATCTTCTGCGCTGGTCAAGCGCAATAGACGGCCTAAAGATTCCTTGCCACGGAATTGTGAGCCCTATCCTACCCGGAAATCTTCATTTCTAATACAGGACAGGGGATTGGAGATTTTGGAGAGGAGCTCTTCTGGAGCAAATGGAGTTTATATCCCCGTACTATCAGAAACTTGAAGTTCTATTTAACCTCAAGACCGATCTCGTGAGTCGGGAGGGGAGGTATCGCGCATTATGCTCACTTTTGCTTGAGGATGACACAACAGAGTATCGGATAGAGTCTGCTGTTCAAATGAGTGTAGGGGCTTGTGTGTCTTCCCTTTTGGCACAGTACCAAACATCGATATTTCTAGGTATGGGGAACGGCGCGCAGAGATTTTCGCGGGGAGAAGGATTGCCTTCTAACCAGTAACAGGCTATAAAGAGGAGTGGAAGTTCGTCCTCAAGGCAATGCGCGCTCGGATAATAGAGAGGGGGAACCCGAGCCTTAGATATGGCTCGGAAATGGTAAATTTAGTTAATCAGTTCGTGTCGGAGACTGAAGTTGGGGATTTTCCAGGGAGATTTGTATGTTTGGCTCAACTACTCACATTACACTTGATTTTGCTAACTTTAAGATAGTGCGAGAATATCTACAAGGTCCTGGGTGCTCTGGGGAGAGGAAAAGACTCGCTAAATTTTTACTCGGCTTCCATCATTTCTCTTTATGAGGAATTGGCTTTATCTTTGGTAGGCGGGTGTTTTATTGATATTCGGGGCTTGAGACTGACAAGTTTAGATTTTACTGATACGACCCTATGAGTTTCTCATTCCGGAATCGTGGCATCGGTTGTACTTGCATAGATGGGACAGAAAATACAGTTCACCTTCGGCTCTAGAGCGTTTCCGGTACCAGCAATGTCTAGCCAAAGTTTGCTGGACCTTCTGCGATATGACTGTAAACATCGGCCGAAGGCGTATCAGAGATATTTCTTTAGCCCTGCGGAGCGTCACCTTGATTGTCATATGTCTCATTAACCTGGGAACCTTTTTCCCGCGACCGCGGGAATATGCGATAGCATGGCGGAAGGCACAAGAGGTTTGCTTTTCCACTTAATGGGGACTCGGGAGTTGCGGTGCGCTTATCATCTACTCAGGTTTTCGACTGTGAGGCATTGGATGCTGCCGGTATCTGGGGGTTACGGGCGAACGAACTCGTAGTGTGTTTGACGGATGCCTTCAAAGACTATGGGGGGAACGATTCGATCCGCCTTGTGAGGGGCCACGAAGGAAGGGTCGACTGGTTTGCTGGGTCTCCATTGGGGAGGAGCGGGATCTTTGTGGTAAAGGGCCGCATGGTTGAAGAGAAAAAAGGGCATCAGTGGGCGACTAGTGGCAGCCAGCGTGGAAGGGAGCTCAGCGCTGCGCATATTTTGACGGCCTTTTGGAAACGGGATGCGAGGAGGGTTGTGGAGAAGATTAGGGAGCGCAAGCGGTACTTGGCTCCGCGGTACAAATATTCTAAAAATTGTTGTTTACTGGTTGATATGGGAGTGGGCAAGAATTGGGTGTATTGATGGCAGGCCATTGTTTTTACATTTTTTTTTCTTTTTCCCCCCACCTTCAAACTCTTGTTTAGTTAGCGATTTGGAAAATGCGCGTTATGCTTTGATCTCTTGAGTCACATAGTTTAGCGTCTTATTGACTGATTTTGACAATGGGAAAAGAAAAAAAGGTGGGGAAAAAAATACTCGGAGAATTGGCTTGAATGGGTTGGTACCACCTTTTCCCCCTCCCAAGATTTAGGCGGATGCACTTGCAGTGTACGGTGCTCTACTCGAAGACAAGCACAACTTCCCACGGTATTTCCTAATATTTGGTGTAGCAGAGTACTGTGCCGGCGCAATCGCACTCACTCGGGAGCCTGTTTGAAAAAAAAGGGACCCGTGATTTGATCAAGAATGCTTCTCCGTCTAAAGTTTTACCAGTATGTGGGTAGTGCTAGGTGCGGTGGTTTATGGTAGCGGGCAGAAGGGAGATTGCAGGAAATAACATGACGGGAAGTGGTTAACTTTGGGGAGTAGTTGTGGTGGGTGGTGGGAAACTTCTGCGCAGGAGCTGTCCAGCCGGAGTATTTACAGTATATAAATTGGACCGGAGATAATTCGAGTCGGGACGGAAAGCTCTGTTGTGACTGTGGCTGTGGTGGTTGGTGTTGGCATGAGTGTTGGCACGGGAATGATTGAGAGCATAGGAATATTGAGAAAGTCGGAGGTGCATGGATGGCAGGAATTGGAGGAATGAGAATCGGGGTGAAATGTTGGACTCCCGGGATGGCGGAAGCTGCGCTGGGCTAGGAAGTTTGTATAATATATTGATCACTATTGCTGGTGCTCCGTTAAGATATCGGCGGTAATATGTGATGCTTTCATGTTAAGGGTACATGTTCTGTGTCAGGACAAACGAGTGACATCCCGTGAAATTGCCTCCCGAAAGGTTTTCGGGTCTGTTATTGTACCGTAGTTAGACCAGTCGTCCGCTCCGTCCAAGGCGGGCTGAGGGCCACTAAGGTGGGACATGTCTGGTCCTTTGACGGAAGGGGTGGGGTCAAGACGGGGTGGACGGCTCTCGATTGGGGGCCGCCGCTAGGGTTGGCCAATACACCCGGGAAGATACCCACCAGTATGATACTACGATAGGTTAAGATAGTAAAAAGGGTAGAACGGACAAATGATTCAATACTCGAAATAGAGTAATACGGTATACGCCGATTGTTTCTTCCTCTCCCTGGATCTATGCCCGAAAGAATAGATACGCTTTAGCCGAGACTATACATTGAGCAATAGGTATCGTACTCGGGTATGGTCCAGGCCTTATTCGAATAGGCGGTTTGGCTTCCTTGGTGCCCCATGGGAACAGGCGTCTGTGTCTGGACCCTTGGCCGGTTAGGGTTCCAGCGCCGGTGGTTTCCCACTGGGAGGGTGTTCTAGGGGGGTACCGATATTAGCGATAGGGGATCCATGGCAGCTGTAGGATGGCCCTTAACTGGACATTTCGTTCGGGATTGTTCGGGGGCCGGGTGGCTGTTCGTCATCAAGAATCACTCGTGTCCAAGGTGTGGTTTGTGTTGAAAAATGATGCTACGGAGGTAGTGATTGATGGTGAGGGTTTATGCAGGGGAGCGGAATGGCTCGAGTGGAGACATGAGGTTTGACTTGGGTGAAGATGAAGATCATGATTGATTGTCATAAGATGGTAGGAAGGAAGAACTCGAAGAGAGAGGTAAAGTGCAGGAGGTGGTTGTCTCGTGAGAGAGAATGGGAAGGAAGAAAAGACAGGGATCGGAAAAATTTTCATACATACGCGTCCTTCAGCAGTGCATATGTATAGCACTACAGCCTCCATGTGCGGCCATCAGCTGCTATTTCCAACAGTTTGAAAGGGGTGCGAACGGTGGGTCTTCCGGACTTGCCACAAACTGTGGTTGGCCTAACGATAAGAGTACCGGACCTCGCGAAGTGGACTTCCGTAGGGGCAAATCTTGGAGTTGAGGGGCTCTGGAAGGTATGATGTAGAAGACCCCGTATGGCACGCGGGAAAATGCCATTTTTCTCACTTTTGTAGTATTTTTTTGTATGGAGTATTTTTTTTTAACATTTTTCAGCATAAATCACTAGGCGAGCACGGTGGGGAAAAACTCGAATAAAATCAATCACACCACCAGCGATCGTCACAGGTTTGAAAGAAAGCACCTCAATTTAGGGTTCACGAATCCAGCTATGATATCACCTCTAACAAGTTTTTAATTCATCTCTACAGGTGCTGGGAAATGGACACCATTATTTTAGAGAGGTTCTGCTTTTCAAAGTGGGATATACTCGGGTATGCTGCGAGTATTTTCAGGAAAGATGGCGTTTTTTATATGGTGGCGTGTCAAAGGGGGCCCAAGTGGTTTAGGAGATGAAGCATCCCCGTCGGAAATCGCCCGGAAGAATGGGTGGCTAAATTATCCCACTCCTCATGCTCAAGCGTGGGACTAGCTCCAGGGGTGCACCCGAAATACCGGTAGGGCATAGCATCGGCACGGAATTCCTCGGGCAATATAGGCTTAGTGCTGGTGTGACAGCCCAACGTGGCGTTTTTTTTTTTTGCTGGAATCCATCATCTCCTGGAGATTTTAGTGGTGTACTGCACGTAACTTATGGTGGGATTTCCACGGTACTGATAATCGGGGTACTGCACTTGAGCCATGTCGACACCTATTGGTCTCCCCTCAGGGCCTACTCTGCGAGCTGCGATGAAGACATCCAGTCCTCGGCTGGGCCCTAGGTCGATAGCTATTCATATTTCTCCCGGCGTGTGCACGACATCATTGGGAAGTTCCTAGGGCTTGATGGTAGTAGTTGTAGGATCACCTCTTTTAAGTTTGCCGTACTAAGCGGGTCCCCGCAACTCACAACCGGATTCTCAACGCTGGCGAGCCGCGCAAGGTCTTTTAGCCGGATATCCGAGGGCGCTTTCAACCCGGTTGTTATGCGCCGGGGGGTCAGTGCTTTCTACATTGACTCTGGCTTGTTTTCCGGGGTTGGATTAGACGAGTTCCTGAGCGCTGATGGCCACCATTAAGAACAGATGGCGTCCTGGAGTGATAACGATGAAAATGAAGTCCGTGACTTGTACCTTTGGCATCTCATTCGATGGCACGGTATCTTTGTTTAAACATCGTTGGGAAATCGTGTAACTACGGTATTCAACTGTTCAGGATTTCCGTTTCCGGCTGCCACGGGTGAAATTCACCACTCATCGGCAAATGACTAAGCACCGCGGAATGTCACTCCTGGCGCATCATTGGCTCACACTCGGACCATCACTCTACCCATTCCTTTCCCCACGTTGTCCCCGCCCGGGGAAAGAATTTTTTCCGAGGAACACACTCACACACTATCTAACATGTCGTCAGCGCGAAAAGCAAACAACGATGTTTGTGATACCCTTTACCCTCACACGCCCGCGCTTCACCGGATGGCTGACTACCCATAGGACCCCCGATTGAGCCGTATTCGCGAGAACCAGCGCCGCTCGAGAGCTCGAAAGAGGGAATATATGGAGGATCTTGAGAGGCGCTGGCAAAAATGTAAAGAGCTCGGTGTGCAAGCTAATGTCGAACTGCAGCAGGCTGCGAGGAAGGTTATTGAGGAGAATGTACTGCTGAGAGCGGTACTTTCCGAGGCTGGAATTTCCCAGGATGAGGTTGAGAGACGCCTACAAGTTTTGAAGGACAAGAAGGGGGATGAACTGGCGGCGAGCGGAGCTGGGAGTGAGGTTGCGTGCGAGGATAATGGGTGCGGAGGTGCTGGCGGGATGTTGGTTGGGTTGGAGGAATTCTTCAATGAGTTTGAATTGCTGCCGTTGCCCCAGGGGACCTCCAGTGCAGCTAGTCTCACCGGCGAATCACTGGATTTGGGAAGCCTCGGTGACCCCACCGGTATGGAGGGTAGTGGAGCTGCTTCCTCGGCCTCCCAAAATCTTCAAACGCCCGATTGCAACGCCGGAATCTTGGAAGACTTCCCGAACCTCGACGAATTGGATACCAGCGAATTCCTGGAGAACGTATAGTCGCCTTCCCTCCCGGTTACTTGATTGGCCCAGTGCTAAGCGTTAAGCAGCTTGATCTTCCGCAATCACTCGACTGGCCGCTGCCTGATCATAGCTCATCACCGGCACCACCGGAGCCCCCCACGCCCGTCGTACCAACCCCCGAACAAAAGCGCCTGGAGCCTGAGGGCACAACTAATTGTATGGAAGCATATCGGCTCCTCAAAACATTGAATGAAAGACGTCCGGAGCTGAGGGATATGTTCGAGATAGTGCTGGAACTGTGGAATAGTTTTTGTCTACCCGAGCCAGGGGGCAATGGTTGCCGACTGGACAGCGAAGCGCTGAGGAGGGCGATTGAGTCGCTAAAGTCAATTTTAAAAAATTAATATGAATCTTGCCCTGTGCTTAACTTGAGCGCTTGATGTTTGTGTTATTGAGCGATATGCTGTGATTGAGGGATTTGGAAACACTTTGCTCCTTTTGTTGCTGGTCTGAGACCTTCGGCTTAATAACTGGTAGCTCGCAGCCGTGGAGCAGATCTGACAGGAATCTTGCTTTCGTACTATCCGCCATGTCACGGGTATCCATCGACTCCGCCCCGCTCTCCCCCCTCCCTTC
Organism: Tuber aestivum; assembly: GCA_900010015.1. Lineage (NCBI taxonomy): Eukaryota > Fungi > Ascomycota > Pezizomycetes > Pezizales > Tuberaceae > Tuber > Tuber aestivum. Next base: position 150,142 of record LN891107.1, on the reverse strand, counting down.
CCTCCATTCAGCCTGGATGGCTAAGGTGGCGCTTGACGTGCCATATGGCCCCTTTGATTTTGAAATAAAAAAGTGTTTGGCGCACCCTGACTTGAGTCTGATTTCAAAATCAGACGGTAATTAATATTTGAACTCCTACTTTTAACCTATCAATTAGCGTATCAACGATATTTAACATTTGTTAGTTATTACAGATAGATACGAATGTAATATCAAGTAATATTCAGAGTTAAATATCCTGATATCCCCTAACCTATCATAAAATACCGTGGTTTTCCATTATGGTTCATGTATGGTCTGGGAATGGATGAGTGTCAACCTCATTTATGGGCGTGTTCAAGGGAGTGTAATTAACTCCATCCTGGTCCAAGGTTTGGTATGGAACTGAACCCCCTTTGGTACAAGTATCGTAATCCAACACCAAACTGCTGACTAATCATATGGTGCATACCGGTAGCTGAATAGACTTATAAAAAGCAAATTAAAATTGGAGCCGAGATACCGCATTAATTGGTTAAACTGGAAATGGGGCTAAGACTCGGGGATTGACATCTGACGCAAAAAAAGGGGGTGGCAATTTAAGCGAATATCAGAATATCAGAATTAGATCGAGTGATATGTGGTGATGACATGAATATAAAGTGCCGGCTGGCTTCAGTTTTCATTCCCGATCTACAAACTCTATAGTATCATCGTGCACAACCTCAAGCTCACAATCTGAATGCAATGCCGGACCTGCCTCCCCTACCCCTGTCATATTTCCCTCCCTTTGCCTCCAATCGCCTATCCTTAGTAGTCCTGAATCGATACCTTTGACAGCTAACTCATTATCACATGAGCCATCAATTGGGAGTGTAAGTCCTAATTTGCGAAAGGTGGTAATCACTAACTCTTGGTGTGATTGGCTAAACTCCTCCCAGGCTTGACCTACAGCATGAGTAACAAGAATGCGCCTTTCAGCAATTGCGGAGGTGTTGGAGTGGTGAAGCTCGCATAAATCTAGCTGGTGTTCTGCTTCGTAGTCGTCAAGTAGGTTTTCTAAAATAGTGCGAAGGAGGTTTTTGAATGGTTTGTTGACGGAGACATCAAGGGGCTGTACTAGCCCAGTACAGCCAGCCGGAATGAGTGAAGGGGTGATATTATTGGAACGCAAAGTGGTCAAAACCTCTGCTGTCGAGTGAAACTTTGCCATATCCAATGCGAGCAGCCGTGGACCTAAGGGAAGAGCCGGTACTAGAAACTCCTTGATCCACTCGACCAAGAGACTAGAATCGGCATAGGCTGCCTCATTCCACTTGATTCCTACCCGGGAATCATATCTTTCTGCTTCTTCCTCTCTCTTTTTTTGAAAATGTACTGCCCGGGGTCCCTCGTACTTCTCTTTACCTCGAAAAATGATTAGCGGCCGAATCCTTGCCTTTCCACTTCCAAATACTGCCAATAACAGGGTAGCCTGCCTCTTGTCCCAGCCGCTATTACTAGCTTTAGTAACTTGGACTGAATGGCTACCCTTGTCAGTATAGGTCTGGCCATCTAAATATTCAAACGGGAGGGGGGTCTCGTCGAGGTTACAAATACTATCAAGTAAGTACCGACCAACCACCCTTTCCTCATCATGACTCCCCACACGAATCTGTGAGTTCCGCCGATTAAAGCGAAACCAGGAAAGAATACTTTGTAAGTAGTTCTCCGGCACCCTTTGGGACTTGTTTGTTGTGAATCGAAGGGTAATCAAATGTCGAGAAAGGAAGCCCGCCAGCCAGCCATTCGAAAAACTGAATTCCGAAATATCCCTCTCGGGATAGCAGTTGGTAAAGATCCGAAAAGCCTCACGTCGGAGCCACCCCCGCCGTACCGCCTTCCGTTCATCTCGTCTTTTTCGATACTCATCATAAAGTTCTGACTCCAACTCTGGCCAAGCACACCTGCCTGCTTCAGATCTGTTTTTTCTTTCTCTCTTTCTTCCTCCAATTATCTCACCCCGATGCACCCTCCAGTTATGCAGTGTCGTGATTGGTACCAAATACCTTTCTGATACCTCCTTCATGAGTGGTGCTCGCAGCACCTCCAGTTCCTCATGCTCTGCTTCCTCTCCCATCCTTTCAGCTGCTTCCTGAGGTATTCGGTGATGAAACCACCACTGGAGTACCTCAATTTTGAACTCACGAGTGTAGGAACGTTGTATTCGCTTTCTTGCCCTGGAAAAGGATCCTTCCCGACGGACTTCAATCGGCTTGGATCGGGGGCCTGGCCGTGGGTAGTAGCTGGAGGTTGGTGGACGCATTCTGGGAGGGCTCAGAGGCAGAGTCATAGGACTATGCAGGCCACTGGTGCTAGCTGGCTCTTCAGATAGCTGGCTCAGACTCGGAGGTGGCAAAACAGGTAGTATCCTCTCTTCCGAAGCTTGACAGGGAATTGAATTTGGCATATGTTGTACTATGAGCTCAAGCTCTGGATTTAACAGGTATTGGATATTCATCCTTCACGATTGCTCACTTGTGTACACTCGCCCTCCACTATCCCGGATAGCCAAAATGCGAAGAATCAGTCCAGTTTAGCAACTGATTTGGGATATCAAGCTAGGTTTTCGTGGGAGAAATTCAAAGTTTACGGCGATTGATAGGGGGCAGCGAGGTGATTGATAGAGGACAGCGAGGTGATTGATAGGAGACAGCAAGGTATCCAGATTATTGGGATCGGGGACTGCGGGTGGTGAGTGCACTACAACTTACTTGAAGTATAAATCTTTTTCTTCTATAAATTGTTCTCCGGATCAACATATGTGAGTCAATTGTGGTTGAAATAAAAGTGAGTCATCCATGGTTGTGGCTTGAGCTAACAGTGGAGCCTTGCATTTTTCTTCCTTTTTCATCCTAGACTCATTTCCAGTTTCGCCAATTAATGCGGTACGATAGAGAGCAACAAGGGGCAAGGATCTTGTGATAGTAGGAATAAAACTCTTATAATTTGGGCATGGTATGCCAAACACCCCCTAAAAAATCATTTCAGGAGAATTTTCAAGTATACCCTAAAGGGTCCAGAATTTAAGGCAAGGATAGTTGTATTTACAGTTATGGACAATAATTTAATCGTAATTAGGGACATTTTCTATCATTTGTGACTAGGAAATTGTACCCTATATCTATACATCCTGATTCGGTCTACTTTAAATCATGACGATCTGAAATCATAGTGCGCCGGATACCTTCTAAGCGGGCTCACTGTCACTGGGGGGCAAGTACTAGGACGGGAGGAAGCAGTCTGATAAGATCCGATATCTAATAGTAAGGCGTACTCATGCAGTGCAGTGCTCTACAGTTCCGGTTGCGATAAACCTGTAGACTGCGATGCGAAAAAAATGGAAAACTTTCACTACCAATACTAGCATCCGAGATGACTGAAGGTGTGGAAAGTGCAGTATTTGGAACGCAAAGAACGAGTGATAGACTCATCCTATCATTTCAAAACACGCAAATCAGGAAAGGAAGGGGGTCAAAATGTAGTACGGACATGAGTGGTTTTGTATGGGACAGTATTAGATTGCCGGGCAAATTCGGGAATGAAACGAGCCAAGAATAGGTCCTAGCATCACAAATTATCACTCACAATGTGAATCGGGGGAACTGAGATAGCGCATAAAGGAACAATGTAGAAAATGAGTAAACCAAAAAGAACAGATATATACAAAAAAGCAGTGGTTTTCAATCGTCGAAGAGAACATATCTTACAACTAGCAACAGCAGGGAGGAGCAGGAGTGAAAGGGCGAAGGAAATTGTGGAGTCTAATTTATCTGGGATAGCGAGTACTAAGATTGATAAAGAAATACGTCAACGGATAGTTCCACCCACCCCGCAAGACTAGCTACCCCAGGCCCACCACGGAGGGCCCTCCAGGCAGCCTGGGAACAAAAGATATACAGTAGATACAAGGGTTAGGTGGAGTGTCGTTACGCCTTGTCCATCCCTATTCCGAGCGGCAGGGATTGGAAGAATTGGTCTAGTAAACAGAGTGACTCTGGACAGCAGGGGGGGGCCCCTGTGGAAGGAGTTCGGGGGTCGTGGGGTTCGCTTGGGAAAGTAATGTATTTGGTCTTCTGAGATCCAAGGCATCGGGGGGTGGGGGGTGGCGATGCCAAGTGCCAGATGTTCGGCGGAGAGGGAAAGGGTAAGCTGTTATGATTCTTGAGTGGAATTTTTGCCCAGACTGGTCTTTCCGCACATTCGCTCATATAATCGGAACCCAGGGGAAAGGGCATAATAGTAGTCGAACGGGACTAACAAACAATCCGAAACAAAGATGACGATCTTTTGAGGGTTCAAAAAGTCGAAAACATGAATGAAGATAATGATGAGATGGCCATAAGAGACGAAATGGGGGAGCAATGATCAGCTCCATAGTAGCTGCCCCACCTTCCCACTTTGTCGATTCCAAGCAGGTTGTCTAGGAGAAGGGGTGCTTTGGCGGGCATCGCAAGGAACCTAGAAGATTATTCACAAGCTGTAGAACCAGGGACAGTCCAACCTCCTAATGACTGACAAGGTAGTGCCTTGCGTGAGCTACGCGGGGCGTGGGAAAGAGAGAGAAGAAAAGGGCTGAGGGTTCCATCCAGAGTCCCGAGTTGTCTGACCCCCTCCCCCCACATCCCTGGGACAAGGAAAAATGTGAGAATTGAAACGAAACTAGAGGGCGGCTCCGGAGGAGGTGAATGCAAAAATTGATAGCTAAGCTGACTGATAACATGCTCTATTGCCCCTTGTTACCTGAATAGGATGAGGTAGGTGGTGCGCCCCCCCCCAACTAGGCATCCGCCATACCGGTCTCGGGCCGGACACATACTCGTTCAAAGGGAGAGCACGCAATGGATACAATTCGGCTATCCACCAATATCTATACACTGCGGACTTCTTGAGGAGGCCCGGCGGGTGTATCAAGTGGTGAGTGGCTGAATGCGAAAGGAGAGGTCGCGACTGAATGTGAATGAGTGAAAGAAAGTGCGGTGGGCGAGGTCGGGAGCTGGATGTGAATGGAAGAGACGGGAATCCAATGGGAGATGAAAAGTCGGGACTGAAACTAGTATCCTCTCTGGAACCCTCAGCTGGGCCGTTAGTGAGCCTGGAACTGGAAGCAGAAGTATGGTAGTATAATATTTTCCGGCATGTGGGAGCCTAGGATAATGTGCGAAATATGAAATGTAGCTGAGGCAATATAACTATTGTTATCCCACTGCCGGGGGTAGTCAGTGCTGGGGTTTGTCAAGAGATTTTTTCTTTTCCCTGGGAATTGCACCCCAGAGTCACCGCCGATGTATTGTTTGTCATTTGGAAAACCCGGTGGCCGAATAAGCACACAGTGCTTGGTAATGTTCTCTCTCAATTTGGATCTGGACCCTCCTTGCAATATCGGCACCCTGAAACAGGGAGAATGGATTGGAGGATAGAAGGAAAGCTCACTGGGAGGCGGCGATTAAGTGCAGGGGGAAGTCGCTGGCGAAGGCAGGGTATCATAATACAGGTACTGCCCGTGCCGGGGGCCCCGCGCTTGGAAAGACCTTACGTGAGAAGGGAAGAAGGCCGCATTCCCCGGGGGTGCCTAATAAATTAGTTCAATGCAAGTAAGAACTCCACGCGGGCTCCTGCACCACCCGCTGTGCGCTCAATAGCCCCATATAAAGATGCAGAACTCTGGTTCTGTACTGAACTTAAAGGTTTATGATATTTAGAGAGGGGTGGAATGCACCAATATTCACGGATGAAATAAATCTCATGAAACATCTTATGCCAATATCTGAGCTACCCCAAGTTGTAGAAAGCGGGAATGGGTCCCGGGGGACACTCAAAACTTACGGGCGGCCAAACCCATCCATGCTACAAGGCAAGCATACGATATATAGCAAACTTAGGAGGGCTGGGTTATAGATATTCAAACAGATGGATGGACAGTTCTGCGGAAGAAGCCTGAGGCACTCAGAAGGCTAGTTGAAAGAGATGAGCAAAGACTGGATCAGGCAGGAAAGGCAGCCACAAAAAAGCCAAAAAGCCGTGGAATTAAATACAAAGTACCAGGATAAAGTGGCAGAGGATAGGAATAAAAGTCAGGAGGTTTATAAGCATTGAACCCTTGCGTGTGAGAGGGGCTGGTGCTAGGCTGGAGTGATAGGCACTCCCGGGAAGTGCTGCCTTCGAAGGTGGCGCAGCGAATGTTGAAGCGGTGGGGGCATTGAGACTGATGGGGAAAGAATTCCCGCGCCAATATCCCGAACCCAACTGAGCTCAATTCCTAGATGTTGGCCATTCGGAATAGCACGATGCAGCCGTGAAAGACCATCGATTTTTCACCAAGGCTAGTGGCTGCGCCTTATATCTAGTGAAACCAGTGCCGGGCTCAAGATATTAAGGTAGGAAGAGTTGCCGACTGTCTGTTAGACCATTTATGGCTCCTGCTTATATTCTAGGTCGCTAAATGAAAGCATGTAATGGTTCTGAAAAGGGGTTTCATTGTGGGGAACCGGCGGGGGTGTGGAAACCTGGATCAAGAATCTCGCTCCCGTCCACCCGCTCCGTCAGTAGTGTAGACCATTAAATTCAGGCCTTTGACGGGAAAAAAATAGCTGGGATTGATTATTAACATCAGTGACCTCTTCCATACCGAGGGTATGATACAGGTCTTATTAATTTTGAGCCCGCTTGATAGCCCAGTGGAATAGGTAGGGTAAAGGTATATAAATAAATGGAAAATCTCAGAGTCCTATCACCATTTGGTTATCACCGAACCCAACGTATTAAGTTATAATTTGGATAGTTCTTTCACACATTTTGTTCCCTGCATAAGCGGTGAACTTTTTATTCATTCAATCCTACGCACCGCTACCCGTTTGCCATATTTCCCACTCTCCACACCATCTATGTCCTCAATTTCCCTTTGAGAAGTGTGCCTATCGACTCCTCCTTTCTAATATTCCCTGCTCGTAGCCCCCCTCTGGTACGTGCGCTGTTTGGTGGTGGTTGGCTGGGGTGGAGGGCAGGTGGGGGGGAGTAATCTATTCCAGATGCATTGTAAACAGTAAGGTGTACGGGGGTCCAGGTCTCGAACCTCTATCTGCCGAGTCTATTTTCTATGCAGGTAATTCCTTTCTCGCTTCCCCTGCCCACCTATAGGCACACTCATACCGAGTTCGCTTCAAACACCCGGCCCAGCAGCCTGAGAACCAGATTCCATAGAAACGGAGGTGTGGTTCGGGAGGGCATTGTCGGGCCCTCCCTGTCGTTGAACTTGACGGCCGAAATACAAGCCATCCGTCCAGTAAAGCGAGTAGCCCAGGATGGGAGGCGGGGCTTTGGTGAGGAAGAAGTTCAGGGGCTGCACGCCTCATTGAGGACGGTGAGGTAACTGGTCCTGCGAGACCCGGGATATAGAGTGGTAGCGCGGCTTGACCTGGTGGAGGATTGGATACTCTCGCCCCAGATAGGATTCCCGGCGAACGAATGGCAGAATTAGAGGCCCAAAAGAAATGGTGAAAAGCACTGGGGCGAATAAACAGTCTCCAACTTAACAATGGCGGCAAACTCTTGAGGCCATGAAAAGAAAAAATCCAAACAACTAGAAGGAGGCATAGCGTTCAATCGTTATCGAGATGTCGAAATCCTAGTGAGTGTGAGCAGGAGAGGGGGCAGATTCGGGTCTGTAGCGATTATCACCGCTTTTGATGTCGTCAGTTCCAAAGTTCCCCAAAGATTTTTTTCCTCCTGACGGCAATTCCTCCTTCTCACGAATTTCACCACTGTCGGCTAGAGAGCTAACCTGGACACCTAGCGGCTTCTAGGAGGGAAGGGACTCGAGAAGTTGAAGGACTGTCAAAGCGACAACGTTGGGGAATATGGTTGCTGGGAATCGATGCAACGCTTATCATTTAGAAAAACCAGGGTCTGGGTAAGCGAGGGCGCAGAGCTCAGCGGCGCTGTCGTGAAAATAGCGCTAGTTCCGAATCCTTCTTCCGCTGTCGGGGCCTTGGTGTAGGGAGTATCTGTTCGAAAGTAGGGGAAAGGTTCCCGGTTGATTGCGATTGAGTGCTGAGTGGAAATCACGTGGGGGAGGCTCTGTGATATGCGGCTCTGCGCTAAGCACTCTCCGGCCCCCAACAGTATGAGGCTCAAAAACTGCCTAAGTTTCATTGTTGCTTAGGGCGCGTCTGGTTGTCCCGAGTTTTTCAAACCTTGATAATCACAAAACCTGATTTCCAGGCTGCAACTGAAATAATTGCAAGTTGTTATAATTGGGAGTTTTCATACTCCCAGAGGTGTGTCTGGTCACCTGAAAAATCAATTCCAAAAAGGTCACTCAAAAAAAACCAGAATAATTAATGTGCAAAACACATTGGCACCTGTATTTCAAAACTTAATTTTTTAATTTTTTTGCTCCACTATTGGTAGTGGGAGTGGGTTATTGTAGCCAATGCGTGCAGCTCCAAAATGAGAGTTTGTGAAATACTGGTCAGACCAGTATTTCAGAAACCTTTCATTTTGACATCATTATTGCATTTTGAATATTTTGTTTTGGTGTCGACCAGACATGCCGCTCAAGAGCAAAATAGCATTTTGTGACAAACCTTCATAACGGGGGTCAAAATGAAGGTTTGAGGTGGCAACCAGACGCGCCCTAATACTCATAGTCTGTTCGCCTCCCTGCTGGTACGAGGATGTGGGTACTTGAGTACATTACCGTACAGTACGGCACTTGTACCCATGCTAATGCGTGAAAAAATGAAATGTAGATCCGGGTATCATAGCTATTGGCATCCCTTTCTCGGGGGTTGTCAGTCCTGGGGTTTGCTAAGAGATTTTTTTCCCAGTTGGGGATCCAGCCTGAACTCCGACTGTTTTCACGGAGCAATTTTTTCTTCTTCGAATAACTCGAAGAACTGAGCACTGGAGATTTGCTCCACATTGCGGCTGCGTCTGTTTGTCATATGGAAACCAGGCAGTGTAACAAGCATACGGTACCTGGCGATGCTCTCGTGATCTGGATCTGGGCCCTTCTTGGGATATCGGTGCCTTGAAAATTTAATGGGGAAAATGGGTGTAAGGATAGAAGGAAAGTTCACTGGGCGGCCATTAGGTGTGGGGTGGGGGTGGCGGGGGAAAGCTGAATATTGCGGGCGCAAGTACCATCCATGCCAAGGGCCCCCACACTTGGCAAGAAGGCTACGCAAGCGGGGAAGAAGGCGGCATTCCTGCGGGGCCCCAAATGGGGAAGCAAAGCCCGCACCAATAGCCCAAACTCCTGCATGAGGGTCCATGGAGCCGCACAAGATTCGTTGGTCACTTGATAGCAGATTGCCTTCTACGGCACAATACTGGTACTGAAGGAAGCTATTTCAATACTGGTCCTTGGACAACACAGGTGTGGAAGTGTATCGGTCAGCTGCAAGTATTGGATAGCACGACCGAGGTGCATCTCATGGAAATGGTTTGTTTGTGATCTTGCGATTTCCCATAGGATACTTGTTTCGTGTACAATGCAGATAATTGTCCGGATGTGGTGAGCGTGTAACACACCCGTGAGGGTAAAAGCAAAAGAGAAGAGCTCAATCCAATCAAGATGGAGAGTAAATGTGGTCTAGGCTACCGGTAATTTCCCGTCGATATGCTGTGCGCGTCATCCTCCTATGGTGGGTGTCAGATGTGGGTGTGTCACTCCTCTGTTTATTTTATGATACCCTGGATTTTACCCTTTTCTGCAAGTGTGCGTTTGTGTGCAAGACGAGAGTGCGAGATGAGAGAATTGAGCAACAAACGCCAGAGTCCAATCCACCAACGCGAATGGACTCGAACGATTTGTGTGAACTAGAGAAACCAGGGTATTTGAAAGCGGAGGAATTGTGAGTCGAGAACAGGCACAGGATGGTGCTGCTATTCCGTTTCTCCATCCATCTGGGTATCTGCTCTCTTTTCCTGATGTGAGTGTGGCACATAAAGCTTCTCCTTTGTTTCTTTTTGTGGTTTGAAATCAACCCGGATTCGACCTTTTTAGTACTCGTACATAGAAGAATATGCGCCAGGGCACCCACCAAATGCAATTTAAACAGTAACCTACGGCAGTACTCGTACAGTAAACCCATGCCCCCTCCACACTGTTACTCGAGTAGAGGCCTCCAGCTCTAGGGCTACGAAGGGTGTGTAGATTTCCCCATCGCCTTTTCAACACGGCGGCTGAATACCTCTCATGTTGCTTTTGTTAGGTAAACCAGCTATAGTGGTAAGTGAACTGGTCAGGAGCCTGTCATGGTAGTTCTGGTACCGATAGAGGTATTGATTCCGGCTCGACTCAACTTTGCAAAAACAGGCAGCGGTCGTTTACGCTTTCCGCCAATCTTTGTAGGTGAGTGCTGTACGGTACATGTACCGTACAGTACAGCACTTGAGTCCTCGAGTGATCCTTGTCTTGCGGTCACACCAATCACGACTCCGCATGCAGTTCCAGTTCTTGAGTGTAGGTGCTGGCATTCTGGAGCCCCGCTCTTGGAAATCTTAAAAAAGACACCCTCTATGAGCAGTCTCCCACCTCATCCTCAAATCCGCTGTCGAAAAGCATAACCTAAAAGCGCCCGACGCTCCAAGGACCATCCACCTTAAAACCAAACACCTGTTTTTGCCTATCCTTCGCTACTGAAAGATAGCGATCTATCATATCCACACCTTTAAGCTTCCCCTCTTAGGCCCACAGCATCCGTTAAGAAAAGAAATGGCAGAACCCTTTTCTCTAGCTGCCAGTGGCGTTGCCCTCTTCCACCTCGGCGTGAAGGTTTACAAGCTTTGCGATGACTACCGCAATGTAGTCAAGGAGAGCGATCAGGATCTCAAGAAACTGAGGGACGAAATTATGAGTATTGACCGTCAACTGAAGGAAATCCAAAGCCTTGCTGCGCAAGGCGATGAGGATAACCCGAAATACCCTGAGCTTCTTGCATGGACAAAAAATGGAAGTTTGGAAGACTATAAGACAGCCCTTGAGAAGCTGGAGAAGAAGTTAAATCCTCCGGAACAGAGATCCTCGACCAAGTTGCTTTGGCCTTTTAACAAACCCAAGATGGAGCATTACCTGGGCTTGCTCGAGGAGCAGAGATCGAAACTTCGACTGTTATTGGCTACAGCCACAGCGTATGTTATCCGTTCTTCAATCCCCCGAGGATCTGGCTTCTCTTCTTCCTTTTCTCTTTTCAGACGTCAAGGCTAACTGGCTGTTCAGGGAGACTGTAACAAAGATGTCGCGGAAACTAGATGGTACTGTACTTGGTTACACCATTCCTAACCATACCCGTTAATTTTATTGCTAACACTAGATCTTTCTACAACACTAGAGAAAGAGTTCCGAAAAGTACTAAAATGGCTTAACGTTGTTGATCCTGGGGCCAATTATTCATATGCACTTTCTGTTCGTCAACCAGGCACAGGGAATTGGCTGCTTGAGGGACCTGAGTACATCGACTGGAAGGAGGGCAGAGGGGGGGTTCTCTGGCTCTATGGAATACGTAAGTGTACAGACGAGTGAAATCTTAATATCCCTAGAATGTCACTAACATTCGAATCGTGTAGCCGGATGTGGCAAGAGTGTACTAAGGTACGAACTTAAGTGGATATCCGGAGGCTCAATATGGGTTCCTAATTGCTAACTCAATGTTTAGTGCTACTGCCATTGAAGATGCCAAAAATGTGTGCAACACGAATGACGACCACGCATTAGCCTATTTTTACTTTACTTTCAGCGATTCGGAGAAGCAGAATCTGCTCAATATGCTTCTGTCGATCTTGGGCCAACTACTGGAGGGAATTTCGGATCGGATTCTCCCCGATGAGGTTCTGAACCTGTACCACAGTTCCGAGGCAATTGGAAAATCAGTAGATATCAAGGCTCTAAAATCTGCATTGTTGCAGGTGATAAGGATTTCTAAAAGGACATTTATTGTTCTTGATGCTTTAGATGAATTTCCCAAGGATACACGAGAGAGCCTTCTATCCTGGATCACCGAGCTCACAGTTGATCATAATAAGGGAGCACTTTCCATTCTAGTCACCAGCCGCCCTGAGGCCGATATAGTGAAATCAATAGAACCGCTTGCTACTTTCCCAATACCGCTGCAATCGAAAACTATCGATCCGGATATCCGGGCATATGTACGGAACTCCCTAGACGGCAAGGACGACTTCGAGAAATTTACCAAGGAAATTAAGAGCGAGATAGAGGAAAGACTCGTTGCTCGTTCACAAGGAATGTAAGTTATTCTCTACCTTTTGTATTTTTGACTTGCGCTGATACAAGGTTGGATATATAAAGGTTCCGATGGGTGTATTGTCTCTTGCGAGTCCTACAGGAATGCATAACGCCAGAAGACGTGAGAGAAGCATTGGAGGAGCTCCCGGAAGATTTAGACTCCGTCTACTTGAGGATCCTGGATAGCATCCCTAAGAGGCAAAAGGAATATATTCGACGAGCAATGAATTGGCTCGCATTTTCGGTAGAGCCATTGACATTAGGCCAGCTTGCGGAGGCCATTGTGATCAAATATGATGTCAACAAATATGGCCACGATTCGAAAACACTTTTTGAGCAGAGCTCCCTCCTCAGCATTTGCCCTAGCCTAATTTCCTTCGAAGACGCTAGGGCCGGTGAATCATCCCCCCAGGAAGACCGCCGATTACGACTAGCACATTTCTCGGTGAAGGAATATTTGGTCTCCGACCGGGCGGCTCAGGGCCCTAGTGCCTACTGTCATATTTCGGACGATAAAGCTAATTTACTAATGGGGCATGCTTGTCTCAGCCGAATACTGCGACATAGTGCACCGGGGACTATAAGCGGGAAAAGGGTTGAGAAAAAATCATTTCTCTACCACAGTGCTCGCTATTGGTTTGTGTATACCAGATCTATTGAGGATCCGGCACCCGCCCCACTCTCCGACGCGGTGGTGAAGGTTCTCGAGCTTGGCAAGGAGTGGCTAGATATATATAATCCTGACGACCTTTACTCCCCCGACCCCGAGCCCTACCCACCAGCAATCTACTATTCCTCCTTGTTAAATTTAGTAACTGCCTGTGAATTCCTAGTCAATAGAAAAGCGGATACAGTAAACGTGAATGCTCAGGGTGGCAGGTATGGCAATGCACTACAAGCAGCTGCAATTCAGGGAAACGAATCGGTTGTGCGGTTTCTCCTCGAGCGTGGGGCAGAGGTGAATGCTCGGGGTGGCTATAATGGTAATGCACTACAAGCAGCTGCAATTCGGGGAAACGAATCGGTTGTGC
>LN891107.1:115528-131946 GCA_900010015.1 Tuber aestivum | reverse complement strand
TACCTGGAGGGGGGGGGGGGGATAGGGCTTATTGTTTGTCGCTCGTGAATGATATATACTCCTGTCATTACCGGTGGTTAGTTGAGAGAGAGTGCTGGATAGTTAGTTGAGCGAGAGAGTGTGAGAGAGAGAATAGAGAGTCTGTGTGAAGTTTTTCCTGTCTGAGTTGTGTGATCGTTCGTTGTGAGTAAGCTCTTGACGTTTCACTTGGGCTACAGCTAGTCACTCGTTGGTTTCCCCCGTTCGCTACGGACTGCCGACAGAGGAAATGCGAAAATCACTCCCGTATTACCTCCTTCTTCAGTTGTGAGCATGATTCCAATAGGGTTTTGCATTGGCTATCGGGCCAGCTTCATTCCTCCTCAGTTGTTCGTCCTTGTTTCGGAAATTGCTCCTCATTTGCAGAACAAGCCCATGTTGGGCGAGTTGTAAGGTTTTTTAGTGCAGAGGGTTTAGAGTTCTCTCATATCCACCGTATATACTGATAGTACATACCAGGCTTACGCCTGAATGCTTACCATAGTAACTAGACCTTCATGACGCGCTGGATCAAGGAGCTACGGGGCACCAACCACAACCAGCATTACATCAGAACACCTAACATGTTCCATGTTGCATGTGGATGTGGATGTGGAGGAAAGATTTGTCTCCAGCAATACCGGAGATAGAGGTTACATATACACGTGTCGAGCCTCCTCTCTTGGTACACTCCAATCCTACAACATAGCCCTATAGCCATCAGGATAGCAGCTGGTACTCACTGCCAACCTCCTGTGCCCCTCGTGGTGTGAGCAGATTTTTTCACCCGCGGGTTCCAACTGAGTCCGGATTCATGACAATAACAATTTTGGGTTCAATTCGCGTGCCCTGTGCGACCCGGGTCCGGAAGACCCTAATGGCCAGATTCGTAAAGCTTGAAGTCCGGAAATGAGCCTTAAGCTGGTAGGATTGAGGCCAGGCCCGATAGAGAACTTTGTCAACCCGAGGAGACGCTGAGATAAGTAGTTGATCGATTGGAGTGCTCAAGAACTGATTTCGCACCACTCCCCCACTATATTGTCACTGACGGGGACTGAATCAAGGGTGGTTGAGGGGCTTGAAAAAAGCGAGACTTCTAGAGTACCGGGTGAAAAGAGGTTTGTTTTGCACGCGTTATCGGATAATGAGCTTGGGAAATATTTGGAGTAAGTCATAGCAGGAATAAGCTGCAGCTTATATCTGGTCACCTTCCCTATGGGCAACCACTGCCATTTAGGTAGTCACTCCTCATGATATAGATCTGTGCTACCATACAGCATTTTATTCCCTCTTTAGCTAAGCTGAGGGATTGGCCTTGCTTGGGTTGGGCTGGTTTGGGATCAAGAAGCCCGCTGTCCCCCAAACCCGGGAGTATGCACACGCGCCATTATAGCTGTCGCAGTGAGAGGGATTATCTATGGCGAAGAGTACCGAAAGATATATTCTCCGGTGGCTGAAAGCTGGTGGAAATGGTGGAAATTGGGGTGCATAAGCTTCTACCCCAAATCTAATCTTGAAATGTCACTCGTTATAAATCATTCGAAATCTCACTACATGAATCCAAAATAAACCCCTTACTCCTAGTACATGTGGTCAAGAGCTTTTTCCTCTCGGCTCTGCCTGATTTCTTTGCCGATGAAGCTATTAGCTGGGGACATGGATTCCTCCTCTAATCAGTGTTCGCAAGTGTCCAGGCCCGCCCGCAGATAGCTTATAGATACATACTTTGGCCAGGCTAGGTCAAAGTGAAGCTGACCTGGGGTTAGTAGGTCTGGTATTTACAAAGCCTGCAGGCATTGTGGGTGTCTGGCGGTGCCGGCGGGCTTTTGGTACGTGCCGTGTAGTTAGTAGCTGTTTTGTCAATGCTTAGTAGATACCTGAAGATAGATGCAGATGTCTGCAAATCTCTGGAGATACTCATAAATCCCTGAAGATACCTGCAAATGCCTGAAGATACCCACAGATATCCGACGATGCCCACAGACATCCTTAGATTTTAGCGGGTGCCCTCTATTACGATCCAATATCTGAAACTACCTCCCACTAGACCAAGCCCGGGAAAGCATTGAAAGTAATTTCATGTCGCTCGGTATCCTACTATATATTCCTAAATTGTAGGGTAGATAAATTGCATTGATGTTAAAAATTATTATTTAATTACAAAGTAATTTCTTCTGCCACTTCAGCATTATCACGGATCTCGAATTCTCCCGGAAACCCCCGTCCTGACTATTTTGCTGCCCAAATTATTTCATTTCTCATTATCCTAAGGATCCAGTTGAACACAACTATTTAAGCGAGGGTGTGAACCTAGACTCCAGTGGTACACTCTGATTTGCACCCCGGAGCCCTTCGGGACTGGCTGGCTACTTTGAAACCTGTTCGGTATAGACTGGGATAATATGATAGAGAAAACCCCAACTCGAGAAAGTAATATAAAATTCGGACCTATTAGAAAGTGTTGTTGAGATATCATAACATATTGCCAATTCTAGTACCCCACATGCCGAGGCTGTTGACATATACACTAGTCCCGTTTAATCCATGGTATTGGAACATGCCCTAAAACCTACCGGAATGGGGGCAATCACCTTCAATCACTCGGAAGCCTGCGGATATCTGCTGTTGTGACATCACGATGTGATAGCCATTGCCATGCTTCATCACCAATAGTTAGCTTCTCTGCGGCCTTTTGCTTATTACTTTCTTTTCTATTTTTTATTTTTCCTCTCGGGTACATAGGAATCTTAAGAAACTCGACCCAAATCACAACAGGTTATGAGTCCAGCGTGATTTTGCTTCTACCTTATCTATTCTTACAAGCCCATCTATCTTCTTTATATCTCTACAATTGTTAAGAATCCTGCTGGGTGGGGGAGTAAGGCAACAGGTAACGATTCTTACTTCGTACGAGGTAATAGTTCTTTAGGCCTTATGCCTAAGACAATATCGATAGCCAAGTCCTTTGACGTCTATCTTATCGCGCCTATTCCTCTTTTCTTCTTAAGTCCTTGCTTAGGACTTAGTCGTTCGACGTGGGAGGAGAAATAGTTTTCTTGCTTGGGAGGAAAGACAATTCTTGGGTTTCTTAAGATAAATCTTAAAGAGCATAAAAGTAGGTTTTTTTTATTGTAAAACTTAAAGGTAGGAAATAAATAAGAAGAACGTGTGAAGAGCTAATACTAGGGGTCCTAGTGACTCTTTATATAGTAGCTGTTCACCTGGCGTGACTCATACTTTTGCATCACATGAACCTTGTGACTCATAACTAGGAGTCATACGAAATCCATCAGCTGACTCCTATGAGTTGCTGCGCAACTGTAACGACCCTAGGTTATAGAGCTATGGCAACCTAAGTCTACGCCCATATGTAGGGCCAAGAGGTCATATAGTAGACTAGGCGGGCATGCCTGAGCATGTCCGGGAGATATCCGATGGTCCGGGTATCCCGAAAGAAGAGAAGGTACTTAAGAGATAGGTGTACCCAAGTAGTGGAAGTGACGTGACCACATCGGCTTCGTCCTAAGGATAGGTCGGAAGGCCGGGTGAGCTTATCCTGTCTAGGTAAGTCACGTTACCCTACCATGGAGACTAGTTTCGTGTCACCATGGACACACTTACCCTACCTTTGGGACACTATTACCCTACCTTTCGTCGGAAACGTTCTCGGAAAGATTCTGTGTAATGTTAGGATTGTTTGTTACGCAATGACGATTGAGGGGCACTTGCTTGCACATTGATTGGAAGACTACGGGAGGAGCTAGAGTGCTCCAAACATGCTGTAAGTTGGCAGAATTATTCCTAACAGGTACCTGCGGCCCCAGGGTTCGCCCCGGGCGTCATGGGCCAAAATGGGTGAAGTTGCTGTCTTACTAGTTAAATGGAATCATTGAAGACATGTCCATAACACTGTATACGTCGCTGCCGTCCGTCCGACCGGAAGCTGTTCGCAGGATATAAAAGGGGGCCAAGGTGAGAAGGTCAAGTACCTTCTCCAAAAAGAACGGAGTAAAACGGACCAAAACTGACGGAGTTAGCGTGAGCTATCCGGAAGGGTCCCCAGAGTAGTCCCGGGTAGTGCCGGAGACATCTGGGAAGGTTTTACGCCAATCATACCTACACATGCCCCTTTGCCGTAGGCTCTTTATGGGTTGTTGGAAGACTCTAACAGCATGATACTTATCACGCTGAGTGGTGTGCCGGAGGTAAGGGACCATGGGTAGCGCCCACGGGTCTCGCCACTAACACAGCTCTACGTGCGAGCGTCGTAGACCCCGTAAGTTCACAATCAAGAAAGATAGAACTTAACCGGAGAACACCTGATGTCTACGGGTGCTTGCATAGATCATAGCACATGGGAAGAGAGTCATTTAGTTAGGCTTCCTAGGAGTCTCGACAGTTAGCCACTGGCGAGACACCGATGTGCAGAGTTTTTACTCCGGCAGGTGTATTGGTAAACACCCCGCAGGAACTGAGGTGCATAAGGGAGATTTCTGCTAGAGTGCACTGACACCTTAAGCCCTTCAGGGATGCGGTAATGGTGCCAGCAACCCTTACGGAGAAGGGCATGCTCATGTTGGTCGGGGCGACCTGATGGGGGAGTTTTTGGTATAAGTTTGACTACTTGAAGCTTATACGAGAACTCTCCTGCCCCGACACAATCAACATCCTCTCGAGAGACTTTAATTGAGATAAGCCAGAGCTTAACGATATTAAGTTTTACCGTTTACTTTTATTCTTTACACTTTACAAGAGTTGTGTTTGAGAGATTCGAAGTTTGGTGCGGTCGCATCCTTAGGAACCATCTACCTGAGGGAGCCCCCGTTACAGCAACCTACCTAAAATCAATCAAAACTTAATAACCAAGTCAGGTGCGCAACTCGCGTCACCTGGGTGAAACCCATGACTTATAATTTGAGTCATGTGCGAAAATCATAACATCGTGTGACTCACAATTGTGAGTCATAAACAGGTAAACATAATAACCTATGGCGCACTAGTGTGGATCATGTGAAATCTCAATATACCTATGGCTCGGGATCCCGAGCTATGTGAAATCTGCCTTGCTTAGTCACAGTTCGTGACATTAACTCCCCTCTCCCTTAGCCCGAGTCCCATCGGGCTTCACTCATATCTCCATCCCCCACGATGGTCCCTCCAGCTCTTCTCCCCGTGGTAGTAGCTGCGATTAATCCTTCGGACCGCTCTTGCAGTCCTATCTGAATGTTTCCGAGCCTCTTCCGCCTGGCTCTCCAACTCTCTTTCCAACGCACTCCTTGCCCCTCTTTCCCTTGCTAGCTCTTTCTGGAGTTGGCTTATCCTCAACTTAGTTCCTCTCTTCATTGTCTCTAGCAACACTTGCATTAGCTGAAGGTCTTTTTCCAGTTCTGCTATCACTGCCTGTTGGTCCTCTGCCTGAGGCAACCTCGGTGTAGCTTCTTCCATCTCTTCTTCCCAGGAGACATGCCTCGTCTTCCTGGGTTTCATCTATTTTTGTTTTTTCGCCCCCCTCCGCTTCGACTCTGTCCTCGGAGTCGGTTCGATGTATTGTACCAGAGCCACTGGCTCTGGTATTGGGGATCTCGCGGGCGATCTCGAGGGTGAAGTCTTGGGTGGCCATCGGTTTGCTTCCCGAGGCCAATATCACGAGTCTTTCTTCTCGCTCTAGTGCATATGGCACTCGTCGTTGTAGCATCCTGTCCATGACAGGTTCGCGTGTTCCCTTTCGGGTGTCGGGGTTCTTGACAGCGGTAAATCTACCAGATTTACCCAGTCTTCGTCCATTGGTTCTTCCTTGACTAGTGTTGGGGTTCGATAACCCGGGCTCATTAGTGTAATGTGTTTGAACGCGTTGCGTTCCGGAATGTTCTGTAGGGCCGACAGCATCGGCATTGTACCCCTCTCCTTAGGATGTTCCCAATAGTGAGAGTGCGTGCGGTATTGTGTGGGCGTGACACACCCTGATTCGGGTATGTCCTTGACTGTTGGCTGTTGGTTTGTATGGGTATCATTAGCGGAATTGGTGGACTGCATTTTGTGCGTGTTCGAAATTCTCGGCTGGGTACCAAGTCTTATCGTATTCAACAGAGTATCCAGTCTACTTCGCTCTGTATTGCAAGCGACCGTAGTGTAATTGAGAGTCAATGACTTTTTCGAGTTCGTATTGTGATTCACCGTCTATTTCAATAGGCGATAGTAGGGGTTTTTCTGGAGATGGTAGAGGGTTGTCTTGATAAAATTCGAGGAGGCTGATGTAGAAGGTGTTGTGTATCTCCATCGACGGTGGAAGGTTGAGCTTATAAGTGCGGCTTCCTATCTTTGCCAAGATCTTGAATGGTCCGATTTTCTTGTAGTCCAATTTTTTCGTTGGTCGCCTGGTTCTGATGTTGCGTGGTAGTAACCAAACCATATCTCCTGATTTTAGGTTCGAATTGGGTTTTCTGTGGCGATCGTAGTCTTCCTTCTGTCGTAATTGTGCCGTGACCATTTCTGTTTGTAATATGTCGTGTAATTGATTTATATCTTTTCTGTCAATTATCTTTCCTTGGAGCATATGACCTATGGTTTCGTGTTCTGGATGTAGGCCATAGTTTGCAAAGAAGGGGGTTGTCATGATAGTTTCTTGTTTTCCATTGTTGTAAGTGAATTCTGCCATAGGTAGCCATTCGCACCAATCATCTTGTTGATAGTTGACATAGGCCCGTAGGTATTGTTCCAATATGCCGTTTATCTGTTCCGTTTGTTTGTCTGTTTGCGGGTGGAATGCTGGACTCATGTGTCGTTCGATTCCAAGTTTTTCTGTTATCTCCTTCCATATCTCAGAAGTGAATAGTGATCCTCTATCACTAATGATATTTTTTGGTAACCCATGCAGTCGGTATATTTCTTTTAGAAATACTTTTGCAAATTGTATTGCCGTCATATCTGTTCTGCAAGATATGAAGTGACTCATTTTAGTCAGGCGATCAACCACTACTAGGATAGTATTTTGATCATCTGACTCTGGTAGGTCCGTGGTGAAGTCGAGTGATATTGATTTCGATGGTTTTCCAGGTGCTTTATTTGATTTGAGCAGGCCATAGGATGCATGTTGAACCACTTTAGTTCATTGACATGTGTCGCAGTTTTTAACATATTGTTTGATGTCTTCTGTAACGTGTTCGCACCGGGGTACTAATCATGCGTCCGGGTACAATAGGAGTAGCGCACAAGTTGATCTACAACCTATGGGCATACTGTGCTAAGGGAGGCTCCGAGAGAAAGATATAAAGAATGGGGACTTGAAGAGGTAACCGTTCAACAAAGTATATTAGAAAATACTCTGTCCGTCGAAGTCTGCTGTTCCTCTGAGGGAATCAGCGGTCTTTAAATACAACCTTCGTCCATGTCCTGCATGAACGGATTTCCAAATCATCCTTAATAAAACCATAAAACAACATGAGTATCAAAGGATACTCGAAACTAAAAATAAAACACTAAGTATCAAAGAATACTCGAAACCAAAAGTAAAACAAACTGAGTATCGAAGAATACTCGAAACCAAAAGTAAAACAAACTGAGTATCAAAGAATACTCGAAACCACAAGTAAAACAAACTGAGTATCAAAGGATACTCGAAACCACAAATAAAACAAAACATAAAACAAATCCTGGAACGGAACGGACTGAACTCCAGTTCTGGTTACATTCCCCAAAACAAAACATCTGTTTACCTAAACAAATCAATAATCTCGAAAATCAAAATCCTCATAAAAATCCTCGTCATATTCCTCATCAGCTAGCGCCCAACCTCCATCAGCAATACAAAATATGCATGTCCGAAATTGCAAAAAACAATTTGAATAAAGGAAATGAAAGTCACAGTAATTGCGGATACCTGCCTCTCTTTCCCATACTTCCACTAGTAGGTCCTCGCAATTCGGGCAGTAATCAACTAAGAGGGTATCAAAGTAGTTCTCAAGTAGGATAGCACCGTGGTCCACCAACAGTCCTACAAGCTGATGGCGTAGCCTCACATTCAGTTCCTCATAGTTTTCCATCTTTAAGGTATTGGGATAGGGAGTGTGCCGTTAGATAAAGGTGTCTATAACATCTGTCATCGCTTGGTCTTCATCACTGCTGCTTTCAAACTTGTTTGCATCATAGGGTGCCCAGAAAGCCGGTCTGGTAGGGTGTAACGGGGGCTCCCTCAGGTAGATGGTTCCTAAGAATGCGACCGTACCAAACTTCGAATCTCTCAAACACAACTCTTGTAAAGTGTAAAGAATAAAAGTAAACGGTAAAACTTAATATCGTTAAGCTCTGGCTTATCTCAATTAAAGTCTCTCGAGAGGATGTTGATTGTGTCGGGGCAGGAGAGTTCTCGTATAAGCTTCAAGTAGTCAGACTTATACCAAAAACTCCCCCATCAAGTTGCCCCGACCAACATGAGTATGCCCTTCTCCGTAAGGGTTGCCGGCACCATTACCGTATCCCCGAAGGGCCTAAGGTATCAGCGCACTCTAGTAGAAATCTCCCATATGCACGTCAGTTCCTGCAAGGTGTTTACCAATACACCTGCCTTAGAGAAAACCTCTGTGCATCGGTGTCTCGTCAGTGGCTAACTGTCGAGACTCCTAGGAAAGCTAACTAAATGACTCTCTTCCCATGTGCTATGATCTATGCAAGCACCTGTAGACATCAGGTGTCCTCCGGTTAAGTTCTATCTTCCTTGATTGCGAACTTACGGGGTCTATGACGCTCCCACATAGAGCTGTATTGGTGGCGGGACCCGTGGGCGCTACCCATGGTCCCTTACCTCCGGCATACCACTCAGCGTGATAAGTATCATGCTATTAGAGTCTTCCAACAACCCACAAAGAGCCTACGGCAAAGGGGCACGTGTAGGCATGATTGGCGTAAAACCTTCCCAGATGTCTCCGGCACTACCCGGGACTACTCTGGGGACCCTTCCGGATAGCTCACACTAACCCCATCAGTTTTGGTCTGTTTTACTCCGTTCTTTTTGGAGAAGGTACTTGACCTTCTCACCTTGGCCCCCTTGTATATCCTGCGAACAGCCTGCGGTCGGACGGACGGCAGCGACGTATATAGTGTTATGGACATATCTTCCATGATTCCATTTAACTAGTAGGATGGCAACTCCGCCCATTTTGGCCCATGACGCCCGGGGCGCACCCTGGGGCTGCAGGTACCTGTTAGGAATAATCCTAACATGTCATGGAATCTCTCCGAGAACATTTCCGATGGAAGGTAGGGTAATAGTGTCCCAAAGGTAGGGTAAGTATGGCCATGGTAACACGAGACTAGTCTCCATGGCAGGGTAACGTGACCTCCTTAGACAGGGTGAACTCACCCAATCTTCTGACATATCCTTAGGCCGTAATAGATATAGTCACGGGACTTCCACTACTTAGGTACACCTATTCCTTAAGTACCTTTTGTTCTTCGGGATACCCGGGCCATCGGATATCTCCCGGACATGCACATGCCTGCCCGCCTAGTCTACCATCTAACCTCTTGGTCTTATGTATGGGTGTAGACTTAGGTTGCCATAGCTCTATAACGTAGGGTAATTACATAGTGGGGTCTTCGCGTATTCGTTGTGTGGTAGGTAAGGTAGGTGACCAAGCTATCGTGATGTGATTGATGGTGGGGGGTAGTTGTTCTCCGGGCATGTTGGTTTCCCACCACTCATGCTCAAGGGTCATTGTATTCTCAATTCCTTCCACTGGTTCTCAGCTATTCTCCGAGTCCGGATAACCTTTCCATTTGATCAGGAACTGATCGGTTCCATAGCGCTTTCTGTGGTCAAGAATCTCCTCCACTTCCCATTCCTCCTGGTTGTGGATAAGTAGTGGGGCTGGCCAGGAGTGGCTGCATCCTGGGAATCTGCTATCATCATTTGGGTGCCATCTCTTAACTGTAGTTGAATGAACTACTGCCTTGCCACGCCGGTACATCCGTCCTTCCAGCTTGATAGTGTAATTTTTGGTATTGCTGTCGAATTCCAGTACTTTGAGTGGACCTTGCCAGTGGGGTTGGACCTTCTTGCTGCTGCCGGTCTCAGGACTGAACAGGTTTCCATGTACCATGACCATGGCACCGGGAGGTATGGCATGATGGAATCTTCACTTTTTCTGTGCCTTTGTTGTATTCTGGAATCGGGCGGTTCTTAGTGCCTGATAGGCATCATTTCGTAGGGCTTCCTGCTGGTAGAGGTGGCTGTCAGAAGCTGGCACTGCAGAGTCCTTGAATAAGGTATAGGGGAAGAGGAGGTAGTTCCGTCCATATATTGCGTTGTAAGGGGCCGTGTCAATAGTACTAGAGTACATTGCATTGATGCATGCTGCTGCTTCCGGGAGGGCTGGTTCCCAGTTGTTTTATTGCTGGTTAATTATGTTCCGGAGGCCTGTCTTAACTTCTCTGATCTTTCGCTCCACTTGGCCATTCATTTGGTGGTGGCCTGGTGCGGCTAGGATGTGTTCTATTCCCATCGAGGTTAAGGTTTGTCTCCAGAACTTAGACGTGAACTTAGGGTCTGCATTGGTAACGATGGAGAGAGGATGGCCATGAGGAGTAAAGACATTTCGCTGGAGTAGATCCCATGTATCTTGGGCTATTGATGCTGCAAAGGTGGGTATGAGCCAGGTAAATCCAGAGAAGCGATCCAGCACAACTAGGATAGTATCATATCCACCAGATTTGTTGAAAGGTCCAGCGAAATCTATAGCATATGACTCAAACACGTCAGCATGTAGTTCCAGTGTCAGGGCATATCCTTCCGGTAGGGTAGTCAGTTCCTTATTTCTTTGGCATTCTTCACAGGTTTTCGCATAGTGTTTGAAGCCATCAGGCATTTCTGGCCAGTATAAGTATTCTGAAGCATAATGGAGGTTCCGGTTACCGCTAGCATGGCCTTTGTCATGGATTTCGCTGATTAGCTATTCCCGAAGTCTCTTTCCATTTACCAGGTGTCTGTCGGGGACGTAAAGGGCTTTATTGCCATATCGGGTAGGGGCGTATATCATTCCATCCGAGATTTCGCGGAGTTTTAGGTCTCCGGTCCTTCTACTGTCAAGAACTTTGTGTTAGAGGGGGTCGCAGCGGTAAGCCTTGATCATCTGGGCTCGAAAGGTTCCCTTCAGCTCATCCATAGCTGACCGCACATCCCTTTCTTCCTCTATGAGCTCTCCACAGCTAGGTCTCTCACCCTTATTCTGTCCTAAGTTCTCTTCATCGAAGTATTGGTATTGATCGCGGCGGAAATCGTCATGGGTAGGGGGCATGACAGAGATGAGAGTTTCGGTATTGTAACAGCCAAGTGCGTCACTATACAGAGGTCTGGCCACTGGGGGTGGGCTTGATGGGTATTCAGTGGGTGGAGGGTAGAAGTTTGCAGCTGCTTCTAAGTGTTGGATGTCAACAGGTACCGGTACCTATGGTTCAAGCAAGGTAGCCGGGGGTGGCGATAGCTTATCTGTAAGGTTTAGGATATCCTTTGTCTGCTCTTCGTCCCAGGCTGAGCCATAGTTGGTAGATCCAGACTGCTCGCTGGTTTGGCTTCGGGATTTGGGGTGGTTGTTGACAAACTTAATTTCAGTCTGGTGGTAAGGATAATGATCACAGTAGCAGTGAGAATAATGGATCGCTGCAAGCTTTCGGTCTGGCGAGGGAGTCCGTCGGAGGGTGCAGGTATCGCCCCAGTCATTTCCATCTACTATATCAGCCGGGCTGTCTAGTCCTTCAGCATAATACTCCATGTAGGAGTCTGGAGGAGGGGTAGGCATAGGGGAGATAAGTTCCGTTAACTCTATGGTGTTGAGCTCTTGCTCGAATGCGGTAGAGTCAGATAGGTCGTCATCAGATCTAGTGTGGTCTTGGACAAAGGGTGTGTTCTCGACTTCTTGGTTCTCATAAATGCGGGAGAGGGCATCAGCTAAATAGTTAGTTTGCCCTGGTATGTAGATGATCTTAGCATCATATTTGCTGATTTCGCTTATCCAGCGTGTCCTCCTGCACCCTGGTATCTTCTGTGTCTTGAGGTTAGTAAGGGATTGGTGGTCGGTCACTATTGTGAACTGGTTTCCCATCAGGAGGTGGTTGAAAGCATTGAGCGCATCGATAACCGCGAGACCTTCCTTGTCGGTTGTTCCATAGTTCATTTGAGAATTGGTGAATTTCCTGCTATGTAGCGCTGCCGGTCGGGCTGTTTCATGTGACAACCCCTGGCCCACCCAGGCGCCAACCCCGACATCTAATGCATCAGTAATCAACCAAATAGGTTCCTTTTTGGAGTAGTCTAGAGGTCGGACCACTTCCGCTTCCCTGATTAGTCTCTTTACATTTCTGAATGCCTGGTCATGTGTGGGTGTCCAAGCGAACTCGGCCTTTCCTGTTAGATCCGTGAGGGGTGCTATTATTGTAGCATGGTGTGGGAGGAACCGTACGATATAATTGACTAACCCAAGGAACCACTGTAGCTCCTTTCGTGTCCGTGGCATAGTCCAGTTTGCGATAGATTCTATTTTCCCAGGGGCGGCGTGAATTCCTTGATTATCGATTACATGTCCTAGGATGTCGAGCCTGTCTGCAAACAGGGTTGTCTTTTTCTTGCTCACATAGAATTTTTCCTGACGCAATTTCTTGCACACCATCCTTATATGCTGCGCATGCTCTTCCTCGGTATTTGAGTAGATTAGGATGTTATCAATGTGGACCCACACAAAGTGGTGTAGGTACTCGCTAAATAAGTTTTCCATAATGCGCATAAAGGTAGCGGGCACATTGGCGTCTCCTTGCAGCATGACTCTGCTGATGAAAGTCCCGAATGGTGTCTTGAATGAGTGTTTTGGTTCGCTTGCCTCGTCCACCCTTGTTTGGAAATAAGCGTCGGTCAAATCTATCTTGCTGCCGTATTTTGCACGGCCTACTGCTTCCAGGATCTCGGTTTGATTCAGAATCGAGGAACAGTCTATCACTGTGTTGCTGTTTTGGAGCTTGAGGTCTACCAATGGCCTGATTCGATTCCTATCTGTCTTTAGTTGGACAAACATAGGTGCTGCACCAGGTGCCTGGTTTCTGTAGATTACTCCTCTTCTCATCATCTCATTGATCCAGTCCTGTAGCTGGTTTTTGTAGGCGTCAGGAATCGAGTAGGTGGGTTGATTCATGAGGTTGTTCGGGTCTTTAAAGGTGATGTGGTGGTTCACTGCATGTATGGGAGGTAGCTTTTCCGGAATCTTGTCTGGAAAAACATCCGCAAACTCTTCCCGTAGTTCATAGGCTCTTGATTTGCATACTGCAGCTCGGTATTCTCCACTGGTAGGGGTGCAGGATGTTAGGGGGTAGGTAACTCTTAAGTCAAGCGAGTATACACTAGGCCCTGTATTCTTCTGTCTCGGAGATAGTCAAGAAGGCTCATAAAGATAGAAGTAAAGTAGAACGAATATATTGATAAGATCTCTTCTCCGGTCGCTGATGATAGACTTTAAAGCTTAGGGAGGCACCTCGATATTTATAGTCTGCGTCT
This sequence comes from Tuber aestivum, assembly GCA_900010015.1. Classification (NCBI taxonomy): domain Eukaryota; kingdom Fungi; phylum Ascomycota; class Pezizomycetes; order Pezizales; family Tuberaceae; genus Tuber; species Tuber aestivum. The sequence goes on along the minus strand of LN891107.1, from coordinate 118,397 downwards.
GGGTGGTCGCGGCCTACATCCAATCCCTTACTGACTATGTACCTGCGATACTAACGATTCAGTGTCTTTAGGGTGGGCACTCCATTTGACCCTGAAAACTAACTTCCCCACTCTCTTCCTGAGTGGAGTGATCAGCTCCGTTCAAAGGACTTATCAATGACTTCTCTATGTGCATAGCGTAGAGTGCATGACGAAGATAACTAACTCGACTGACGAGTTGTTATTAACCAATCGTAAACTAGTCTCCGGATGACTCTAGTTATACGCGAGCAGAGGATGGTGCGGCTACTTCTCGGAATAGCGCACCAAGACTTCCAGAGGTCATAGCTCAATAACTAACCGACCAATCTGGTTCACATAAGTCTTATCTTATAGAGCGGAGCTCCTTCTATGTTATCCAGCGAAAACCCCTCGGTCGCATGCCTTGCATCTCCGTGGAGCGGGCTGCATAGATGCCTTATCGTTCCGTGCGATAATATGATATCGTCACGATAACTATGGCGGGGCCCAGAGTCGAACATGTGACCTTATGCATTTAGTCACGTGCCGCACCGATTACGCTGTCTAAGTATAACACAGGATACCTGAACTTTCTTGTCTGGGAACTCTATGATAGATTCGCCACATCAGATGACTACATTGTGCCGGGTGAGGAATGGCATCCCAATAAGGGCATCGAATTTAGCTACATTTCCGAGCAGCATTTTGTGTTCAGGGAACTTGACAGATCCTAGCTGGATTAAGACATTTGCGGTTTTATGGCTAGTGGAGTGGGATCCTTTCACTGCCATAGCAACAGGGATTGGTTGTTGGAGAGCTTCGGTTTTGAGTCCATGGGTAGCTGCAAAGGTGTTGCTGATCATGTCTGTACCGATAGCTCCCGTATCGAACAGGACTTGGGCAGGATGGCCGTTGATTTGAATGGTTCCTTCTAGTGCTCGGTGAGGCTTCTTTCCCGATTTCGGTTGGATCAGGAAACACTGGGCTTCCATTATATTGATCTGCACATCCTCGTATTGGTCTGGTTCTATGTAGTTCGCTGTAGGCTCCGTTTTGATTGCCTTTCCTTTCCCCTTCTTTGTTGGACAATCTCGGGCCATATGTCTGGTCTTTCCGCATTCGAAACAGTCTCCTTTTTCTCTTCGTTTCTCCTTAGTGGATTGCTTCGGGTTTTTCTGAAACTTGGACTTCTTCACCCTTGATGGCCCAGGTCCATTGTCTTGCCTTTCCCTGCGAGGGGGCGGCGAGGATTTGTTTCCATAGGGATTGGTTTCGTGCAGTATCGCATCCTTCCCTTCAGCTTTCTTTATGATATCATAGATGTCATCATCATCTTCTTCCATTGGTTCCACTTCTCTGCAGAGTAGGGGGTGCATAGCATCATAGAATCGGGGCTTCTGCATGTAGGCTGATACTGCTCCACGGGGCATACGTTTTGCATAGAGTAGGAGGTCTGTTGCTATCTTGGTTATTCATTCTATTTTTCTGCCGTGGGTCTGGCTGATGCAGTTGAAAGCCTTGAATATCTCTTCGCTATTGTAGGATGACTGGAATCGTTCCTTCAGGGCCTCTAGCACCCTTGTTGCTCTGGCTCTTTCACCGTATGTGTCCATGCACTACCGGTAGGCGTCGAGGGCTCTGCCTTTACAGAAAGCTCCAATATACATTGCCGTGTTGTGGTCCTCAATGTTGACGCCATGCAGTCTTAGGTACTGGTGGACTGCTGTTTCCCATGGCTGGAAAGCTTCGGGTTTCAGGTCCTCTCCTTTTCCTGAGAAATTCGCAGGTAGAGGGAGTTTGATCTTAGGAGGATTGACAGGAATGCCACCAACTCCACTTGTTCCTGCGGGAGGGTCTGGTGGTCCCGGGGGACCTTCGGGTGGGTCTCTTGCTGAGCTTGCCATACTGTCTTCACTGTCGCTACTGCTGCTGCTGCCCTTGTCTTCTGGGCCAGGTCCCGCACCTGTACCTTCAGTAGGTAGCCTAGGTGAACTTCCGCTAGTTCTGGGTTGTTTTTCCTTTCCGGGGGTAACTGGAAAGCCTCCGGGCATAGATAGGGTTTGTTGGCTGAACTCTTCCTTGGATCCTTTGAAATCCTGAGCTGCTTGATCTCGTGCTGGCTGCCTTCCTGGATCGTCAATCGCAAATCCGTCCTTCGGGCCTTTCGCTTGACCTGGTCTCTTTGGCTTCGTTAGCCATTCTCTGGAGACCTGTTTCCCACTGCGCATCGTTAGAGGGTCTATTGTGTAGGTGGGGTAGGCGGGCCACAGCTGGGCTCCTCCGCCTTCGTGCTAGCTTCGCTGGGTTGTGCCTGTCAATCCGTGATCTTGCACACAAGTTTCGAACCAGTTGCTGAGGTTAAAAAAAATGTAACGTTTTTGTACCGGGGTGCTAATCACGCGTCCGAGTACAACAGGAGTAGCGCACAAGTTGATCTACAACCCATACGCGTACTGCACTAAGGGAGGCTCCGAGAGAAAGATATAAAGAATAGGAACTTGAAGAGGTAACCGTTCAACCAAGTATATTAGAAAATACTCTGTCCGTTGAAGTCTGCTGTTCCTCTGAGGGAATCAGCGGTCTTTAAATACAACCTTCGTCCATGTCCTGCATGAACGGATTTCCAAATCATCCTTAATAAAACCATAAAACAACCTAAGTATCAAAGGATACTCGAAACCAAAAATAAAACAAACTGAGCATCAAAGGATACTCGAAACCAAAAGTAAAACTAACTGAGTATCAAAGGATACTTGAAACCAAAAGTAAAACAAACTGAGTATCAAAGGATACTCAAAACCACAAGTAAAACAAACTGAGTATAACCGGAACTAGAGTTCAGTCTGTTCAGTTCAATGATTTGTTTTAT
>LN891107.1:103695-115158 GCA_900010015.1 Tuber aestivum | reverse complement strand
TAGTAGTTCTAGTCTGTTCTAGTTCTATGTATTTGTTTTATGTTTTGTCTTACTTTTGGTTTTGAGTATCCTTTGATACTCAGTTTGTTTTACTTGTAGTCTCGAGTATCCTTTGATACTCAGTTTGTTTTACTTGTAGTCTCGAGTATCCTTTGATACTCAGTTTGTTTCACTTGTGGTTTTGAGTATCCTTTGATACTCAGTTTGTTTTACATTTGGTTTTGAGTATCCTTTGATACTGAGTTTGTTTTATTTTTGGTTTCGAGTATCCTTTGATACTCAAGTTGTTTTATGGTTTTATTAAGGATGATTGGGAAATCCGGTCATCCAGGACATGGACGAAGGTTGTATTTAAAGACCACTGATTCCCTCAGAGGAACAGCAGACTTCGATGGACTGAGTATTTTCTAATATACTTGGTTGAAAGATTACCTCTTCAAGTCCCTATTCTTTATATCTTTCTCTCGGAGCCTCCCTTAGCGCAGTACATGCATAGGTTGTAGATCAACTTGTGCGCTACTCCTATTGTACCCGGACGCGTGATTAGCACCCCAGTGCAAACACGTTACATTTCTTTACCCTCAGCAAGTGGTTAGAAACTTGTGTGCAAGATCTCGGATCGACACGCACAACCCAGCGAAGCTAGCACGAAGGCGGAGGAGCCAATAGTGGCCCATCTACCCCACCTACACAATAGACCCTCTCACGACGTGCAGTGGGAAACAGGTCTCCAGAGAAGGGCTAACGAAGCCCAAGAGACCAGGCCAAGCGAAAGGCCTCAAGGACGGATTTGCGATCGACGATCTAGGAAGATAGCTAGCACGAGATCAGGCAGCTCAGGATTTCAAAGAATCCAAAGAAGAGTTCAGCCAACAAAGCCTATCTACGCCCGGAGGCTTTCCAGTTACCCCCGGAAAGGGAAAACAACCCGGAACTAGTGGAAGTTTATCAAGACCACCTACAGAAGGTACAGGTGCGGCACCTGGCCCAGAAGACAACGGTAGCAGCAGCAGTAGTGACAGTGAACACAGTATGGCAAGCTCAGCAAGAGACCCACCCGGAGGAACACATGGACTCAGTGGCATACCAGCCAGTCCCCCCAAGATCAAACTCCCTCTACCTGCGAATTTCTCAGGAAAAGTTGAGGATTTGAAACCCGAAGCTTTCCAGCGATGGGAAACAGCAGTACACCAGTAACTAAGATTGCATGGCATCAACATTGAGGAACACAACACGGGAATGTATATCGGAGCTTTCTGTGAAGGCAAAGCCCTCGATGCCTACCAGCAATGTATGGACGCATACAGCGAAGGAGCCAGGGCAACAAGGGTACTAGAAGCCCTGAAGGAACGATTCCAATCATCCCGCAATGGCGAAGAGATATTTAGAGCCTTCAACAACATCAGCCAGACCCACGGCGGAAAAACAGAACGAATACCCAAGATAGCAACAGACCTCCTACTCTAGGCAAAACGCATGCCCCGTGGAGCAGTATCGGCCTACATGCAGAAGCGCCGATTCTATGATGCTATGCACCCCCTACTCCGCAGAGAAGTGGAACCGATGGAAGAAGATGAGGATGACATCCATGATATCATAAAGAAAGCTGAACGGAAGGATGCGATACTGCATGAAACCAATGCCTACGGAACCAAATCCTCGCCACCTTCTCGAAGGGAACGGCAAGACAACGGACCTGGGCCATCAAGGGTGAAGAGGTCCAAGTTTCAGAAAAACCCGAAGCAATCCACTAAGGAGAAACGATGAGAAAAAGGAGAGTCTTTCGAATGTGGAAAAACCGGACATATGGCCCGAGATTGTCCAACGAAGAAGGGGAAAGGAAAGGCGATCAAAAAGGAACCCACAGCGAACTACATAGAACCAGATGAACACGAGGATGTGCAAATCAACACCATAGAAGCACAGGGTTTCCTGGTACAGCCGAAACCCCGCAAGAAGCCCCACCGAGCACTAGAAGGAACCATCCAAATTAATGGACACCCTGCTCGAGTCCTGTTCGATACGGGAGCTATTGGTACGGACATGATCAGCAACAACTTTGCAGCTACTAATGGACTCAAAACTGAAGCCCTCCAACAACCAATCCCTGTTGCCATAGCAGTAAAAGTATCTCGCTCCACTAGCCATAAAAGCGCAAATGTCTCAATCCAGCTAGGATCTATGAAGTTCCCGGAACACAAAATGCTACTCGGAAATGTAGCTAAATTCGATGCCCTTATTGGGATGCCATTCCTCACCCGGCACAATGCAGTCATCAGATGTGGCGAATCTATCATAGAATTCCCAGACAAGAAAGTCCGGGTATCCTGCACCCCTACCAGTGGAGAATACTGGGCTGCAGTATGCGAAGCAACGGTCCATGAACTACTAGAAGAGTTTGCGGATGTTTTCCCTGACAAGATTCCGGAAAAGCTACCGCCCCTGCGTGCATAGAACCACCACATCACCTTCAAAGACCCGAACAACCTTAAAAACCAACCCACCTACTCGATTCCCGATGCCTACAAAGACCAACTATGGGACTGGATCAATGAGATAATGAGAAGAGGAGTAATCTACAGAAACCAGGTACCCAGCGCAGCACCTATGTTTGTCCAACCAAAGACAGATGGGAAGCGAATCAGACCATTGGTAGACCTCAAGCTCCGAAACAACAATGCAGTGATAGACAGTTCCTCGATTCCGAATCAAACTGACATCCTGGAAGCAGTAGGCCGCGCAAAATACCGTAGCAAAATAGACTTGAGCGATGCTTATTTCCAAACAAGGGTGGCTGAGGAAAGCGAATCAAAAAACTCATTCAAGACACTATTCAGAACCTTCGTCAGCAGAGTCATGCTGCAAGGAGACGCTAATGCACCCGCTACCTTTATGCGCATTATGAAAAACCTGTTTAGCGAGTACCTACACCACTTTGTATGGGTCTACATTGATGACATCCTAATTTACTCGAATACCGAAGAAGAGCATGCACAGCAGATTAGGATGGTGTGCGAGAAATTGGGACAGGAAAGGTTCTATGCGAGCAGGAAAAAGACAACCCTGTTTGCGGACAGGCTCGAAATCCTGGGACATGTAATCGATGATCAAGAAATTCACGCCGCCCCTGGGAAAATAGAATCTATCACAAACTGGACTACACCACGGACACAGAAGGAGCTACAGCGGTTCCTCGGATTAGTCAATTATATTGCACAGTTCCTCCCACACCATGCTACAATAATGGCACCCCTCACCGATCTAACAGGAAAGGCCGAGTTCGCTTGGACACCCACACATGACCAGGCATTTAGAAATGTAAAGAGACTAATCAGGGAAGCAGCAGTAGTCCGACCACTAGACTACTCGAGAAAGGAACCTATTTGGTTGATCCCTGATGCATCAGATGTCGGAGTTGGCGCCTGGGTAGGCCAGGGGTTGTCACATGAAACAGCACGACTGGCAGCACGCCATAGAAGGAAATTCACCTATTCTCAAATAAACTATGGAACAACTGACAAGGAAGCTCTCGCGGTTATTGATACGCTCAACGCTTTCAACCACCTCCTCATGGGAAACCAGTTCACAATAGCAACCGACCACCAACCCCTTACCAACCTCAAGACAGAAAAGATACCAGGACGCAGGAGGACGCGCTGGATCAGCGAAATCAGCAAATATGATGCTAAGATCATCTATATACCAGGATGAACTAACTATTTTGCTGACACCCGCTCCTGTATTTACGACAACCAAGAAATCGGGAACCCGCCCTTTGTCCAAGACCACACCAGATCGGTCGACGACCTATCTGACTCTACCACATTTGAGCAAGAACTCAACACCATGGAGTCAATGAAACCTACCTCCCCTACTCCTACCCCTCCTCCAGACTCCTACATGGAGTATTATGCTGAAGGACGAGACAGCCCTGGTGACATAGTAGCCAGAAATGACTGGGGCGACACCTGCACCCTCCGACGGACTCCCTCGCCGGACCGAGAGCATGCTGCGATCCATTATTCTCAATGTTACTGTGATCATTGTCCCTACCACCAGACCGAGATCAAATTTGTCAACAACCATCCCAAATCCCGAAGCCAATCCAGCAAGCACTCTGGATCCACCAGCTATGGCTCAATCTGGAATGAAGAGCAAACAAAGGACATCCTAAACCTTACAGATGAGCTATCACCACCCCCGGTTCCCTTGACAGAGCCAGAGGCGCGAGCACCTGTTGACATCCAACACTTAGAAACAACAGCAAGCCTCTACCCCCCGCCGATCGAATACCCATCAAGCCCACCCCCGGTGGCCAAACTGCGCTACAGTGATGCACTCGGCTGTTACAACACCGAAACCCTCATCTCTGTCATGCCCCCTACCCGTGATGATTTCCGCCGTGATCTATATCAATTCTTCGATGAAGAGAACTTAGGACAGGATGAGGATGAGGGACCTAGCCATGGAGAGCTCATAGAGGAAGAGAGATGTGCGGTCAGCTACAGATGACCTGAAGGGAAGCTTTCGAGCCCAGATGATCAAGGCCTACCGCTGCGACCCCCTCTACCACAAAGTTCTTGACAGCGGAAGAACCGGAGACCTTAAACTCTACGAAATCTCGGATGGAATGATATATGCCCCTACCCAATATGGCAACAAAGCCCTTTATATTCCCGATGGACACCTAGTGAACGGAAAGATGCTTCAGGAATACCTCATCAGCAAAATCCATGACAAAGGCCATGCTAGTGCTGACCGGAACCTCCACTATGCTTCAGAATACCTATACTGGCCGGAAATGCGTAATGATTTCAAGCACTACATCAGCAAAAACAAGTTGCTTAAGTTCACTGCATCCTGTACATCCTGTAATCCCTGTTTGCATCCTGATTTGAGGTTTGCATCCTGTCATCCCTGCTTGCATCCTGTAATCCTTGCTTGCATCCTGTAAATGGCTTTGCCTCCTGTAAAGGTAAAATCCTTCCACATACTTAACTGCTAATACCACACATTATATCTAAGTTTGAATGGAATCAGAGTATGATTTATTATACATACAGGTATTAGAAATTATGGACTTCAGTTTTCGAAAAATTCTACAAATCCCTAAATATATCCATCAGTTGTCAAGCTCATAGCCTTAGATTTTGAATACACCTAGTTCATAATACTACTATTCTTATACCATAACGGCTTTTTGCTCAATCAAAGATTTATCACAGCGACTGTGCATCAGGATGCAAACCTCAAATCAGGATGCAAGCAGGGATTACAGGATGCACAGGATGCACCAAATGACAGAAAATACAAATAGTTTTTTTTGCTGATGTATGCGAAGACCTGTGAAGAATGCCAAAGGAATAAGAAACCAACTACCCTGCCAGAAGGATATGCCCGGACATTGAAGCTACCTGCTGATGTGTTCGAATCATATACCATAGATTTCGCAGGACCCTTTAACAAATCCAGTGGATATGACACTATCCTGGTAGTGCTGGACCGCTTCTCTGGATTTACCTGGCTCATACCCACTCTTGCATCGTCAACAGCCCAAGATACATGGGACCTACTGCGACGAAATGTCTTTACGCCTCATGGCCACCCTCTCTCTATCGTTACCGATGCAGACCCGAAGTTCACATCTAAGTTCTGGAGACAAACCTTAACCTCGATGGGAATAGAACACATCCTAGCCGCGCCGGGCCACCACCAAATGAATGGCCAAGTAGAACGAAAGATCAGAGAAGTCAAGACAGGCCTCCGGAACATAATCAACAAGCGACAAAACAACTAGGAACCAGCCGTTCCGGAAGCAGCAGCATACATCAATGCAATGTACTCGAGTACTATTGACACAGCCCCTTACAAAGCAATATATGGACTAAACTACCCCCTCCTGCCCCGTACCTTGTTCAAGGACTCTGCAGTACCAGCCTCTGACAACCAGCTCAAGCAACACGAAGCCCTCCGAAACGATACCTATCAGGCACTAAGAACCGCCCGATTCCGAAATACAACCAAAGCACAAAAGAAGCCGAGACTCCATCATGCCATCCCCCCCGGTGCCATGGTCGTGGTACATGGAAACCTGTTTAGTCCTGAGACCGGCAGAAGCAAGAAACTCCAACCCCGCTGGCAAGGACCATTCAAAGTACTGGAATTCAACTGCAATACTGAGAATTACACCATCAAACGAGAAGGACGAATGTACCGACGTGGCAAGGCAGTAGTTCATTCAACGACAGTTAAGAGATGGCACTTAAATGATGATAGCAGATTCCCGGGACGCAGCCATTCGCGACCAGCCCCGCTACTTATCCACAACCAGGGGGAATGGGAAGTGGAAGAGATACTTGACCACAGAAAGCGCTATAGAACCGATCAGTTCCTGATCAAATGGAAAGACTATTCAGACTCCGAGAATAGCTGGGAGCCAGTGGAAGGAATTGAGAATGCGATGACCCTTGTGCATGAGTGGTGGGAAGCCAACATGTCCGGAGAACAACTACCCCCCACTATTAACCATATAACGATAGCTTGGTCACCTACCTTACCCACCACACAACGAATACGCGAAGACCCCCCTACCAGACCAGATTTCTGGGCTCCCTATGATGCAAACGAGTTTGAAAGCAGCAGTGACGAAGACCAAACAATGGCAGATGTTATAGATACCTTTATCTAACGGCACACTCCCTATCCCAATACCTTAAAGATGGAAAACTATGAGGAACTGAATGTGAGGCTATGCCATCAGCTTGTGGGACTGTTGGTGGACCACGGTGCTATCCTACTGGAAAACTACTTTGATACCCTCTTGGTTGATTACTGCCGAAATTGCGAAGACCTACTGGTAGAAGTATGGGAAAGAGCGGCAGGTATCCGCGATTACTATGACTTTCATTTCCTTTATTCAAATTGTTTTTTGCAATTTCGGACATGTGTATTTTGTATTGGCGATGGAGATTGGACGCTAGCTGATGAGGAATATGGCGAAGATTTTTATGAGGATTTTGATTTTCGAGACTATTGATTTGTTTAGGTAAACAGATGTTTTGTTGTGGGGAATGTAACCAGAACTCGAGTTCAGTCAGTTCGGTTCAAGGATTTAAATGTAACCGGAACTGGGGTTCAGTCCGTTCGGTTTCAGGATTTGTTTTATGTTTTGTTTTACTTATGGTTTCGAGTATCCTTTGATACTCAGTTTGTTTTACTTCTGGTTTCGAGTATCCTTTGATACTCAGTTTGTTTTACTTGTGGTTTCGAGTATCCTTTGATACTCAGTATGTTTTACTTGTGGTTTCAAGTATCCTTTGATACTCAGTTTGTTTTATTTGTGGTTTCGAGTATCCTTTGATACTCAGTATGTTTCACTTGTGGTTTCGAGTATCCTTTGATACTCAGTTTATTTTACTTGTGGTTTCGAGTATCCTTTGATACTCAGTTTGTTTTATTGTTTGTTTAAGGATGATTTGGAAATCCGCCCATGTAGGACATGGACGAGGTTTGTATTTAAAGACCGCTAATTTCCTCAGAGGAACGGCAGACTTCGGCAGACAGAGTATTTCTAATATACTTGGTTGAACCGTTACCTCTTAAAGTCCCTATTCTTTATATCTTTCTCTTGGAGCCTCCCTTAGCGCAGTATGCCCATAGGTTGTAGATCACCTTGTGCGGTACTCCTATTGTACCCGGAAGCGTGATTAGCACCCCGGTGCGAACACGTTACAACAACCAGGAGGAATGGGAAGTGGAGGAGATCCTTGACCACAGAAAGTGCTATGGAACTGATCAGTTCCTAATCAAATGGAAAGGTTATCTGGACTCGGAGAATAGCTGGGAACCAGTGGAAGGAATTGAGAATGCGACGACCCTTGTGCATGAGTGGTAGGAAACCAAAATGCCCGGAGAACAACTACCCCCCACCATCAATCACATTATGATAGCTTGGTCACCTACCTTACCTACCACACAACGAATAAGCTAAGACCCCCCTACCAGACCGGATTTCTGGGCAGCCTATGATGCAAACGAGTTTGAAAGCAGCAGTGACGAAGACCAAGTGATGGTAGATATTATAGACACCTTTATCTAACAGCACACTCCCTATCCGAATACCTGAAAGATAGACAACTATAAGGAACTGAATGCGAGGCTACGCCATCAGCTTGTAGGACTGTTGGTCGACCGCGGTGCTATCCCACTTGAGAACTACTTTGATACCCTCTTGGTTGATTACTGCCCGAATTGCGAGGACCTACTAGTGGAAGTATGGGAAAAAGTGGCAGGTATCCGCGATTACTGTAACTTTCATTTCCTTTATTCAAATTGTTTTTTGCAATTTCGGACAGGCGTATTTTGTATTGGTGATGGAGACTGGGCGCTAGCTGATGAGGAATATGGCGAGCATTTTTATAAGGATTTTGATTTTCGAGATTATTGATTTGTTTAGGTAAACAGACGTTTTGTTTTGGGAAATGTAACTGGAACTGGAGTTCAGTCCGTTCGGTTCAAGGTTTTGTTTTATGTTTTGTTTTACTTCTGGTTTCGAGTATCCTTTGATACTCAGTTTGTTTTACTTGTGGTTTCGAGTATCCTTTGATACTCAGTTTGTTTTACTTGTGGTTTCGAGTATCTTTTGATACTCAGTTTGTTTTACTTTTGGTTTCGAGTATCCTTCGATACTCAGTTTGTTTTACTTTTGGTTTCGAGTATCCTTTGATACTTAGTTTGTTTTATTTTTGGTTTCCAGTATCCTTTGATACTCAGGTTGTTTTATGGTTTTATTAAGGATGATTTGGAAATCCGTTCATGCAGGACATGGATGAAGGTTGTATTTAACGACCGCTGATTCCCTCAGAGGAACAGCAGACTTCGACGGAGAGAGTATTTTCTAATATACTTGGTTGAACGGTTACCTCTTCAAGTCCCTATTCTTTATATCTTTTTCTCAGAGCCTCGGTTAGCGCAGTACGCGCATAGGTTGCAGATCAACTTGTGCGCTACTGCTATTGTACCCAGACGCATGATTAGCACCCTGGTGCGAACACATTACATTGAGTATCAAAGGATACTCGAAACCACTAGTAAAACAAAACATAAAACAAATCCTTGAACCGAACGGACTGAACTCCAGTTCCGGTTACAAAATGACTGATCTTGGAGAAGCAAGATAGTTTCTTGGTTTAGAGATTACAAATTTCCTATCAACAACCAGATCAGGCCTTTGTCTTCGTCAAACCAGCTATATCAACAAAGTTCTGCAACGATTTGGCATGGAGAGCTGTCATGCTGCCTCTATACCTCTTGATCCAAATGTTCATCTTGATATCACAGATTCATCAGCAAATACTGATACCACCCATCAATCCCCCTCTTTTGCTGACTACCAGGCAATCATCGGTTCCCTCATGTATGCTGCGGTATCAACTAGGCCTGATATTGCCTTGGCGGTTGCTGCTCTAAGCCGCTATATTAGTAATCCCAGCATGGTACACCTAACAGTTGCAAAACGTGTCCTACGCTATCTGGCTGGAACGAAAAACATTTGATTATTCTTTCCTGCCACAACCTCAGCGCTTATAGGATTTACGGACTCAGACTTCGCTGGGGACTCTGCAGATCAGAAATCACAGGGTGGTTATGTATATCAGTATGGAGGATGCATTTCATGGCAGTCACGCAAGCAGGAACTTGTTGCCCTGTCAACTCTTGAAGCTGAGTACATTGCTTGTTCAGAAGCAACACATGAAGCCCACTGATTGATTCAACTACATAAGGATGTCACAGGTCAGACCATTCAGCCAATGATCTATTGCGACAATCAGGGAGCCCTTAAAACAATTGAATCTGGCGGAATAAAGACTCGCACAAAACATCTTGACATCCGCTACCACAACTCTCGCAGCCTCCACACTAGTGGCATTCTTCACTTTGCCTATATTCCCACTTCTCAAAATATCGCTGATCTTCTCACAAAAGCTCTTTCTGTTGACAAGCATTGTGGATTTCGTTATTTACTTCTCTTTTAATTTTCTTCCCCTTTTAATGAAAACTGTCAAGATTATTTTGTTTATCCTATTTGAAATTGTATCTCTCTTAGGAGTCAGTACTCTTTTTCCTTATTCCGAGACTCTTTTTTCCCACTGGGTTTTTTTGCTCCAGAAAAGGTTTTAATGAGGCTGATGAGGATCTGGACTTAAGTTGCTTGATATATTTTGGTTATTTTTACCTTTCCTTACTTGGTTTATTTTTTCTTACTGCTGCTGCCTGATTGAGCTTACAGCTTGCAGCAAGAGAAGGGAGTGTTGTGACATCACCACGTGATAGCCATTGCCATGCTTCATCACCGATAGTTAGCTTCTCTGCGGCCTTTTGCTTATTACTTTCTTTTCTATTTTTTATTTTTCCTCTCGGGTACATAGGAATCTCATAAGAAACTCGACCCAAATCACAACATCTGCAGTCCGACCAGGCCCGGAGAGTCGAACCCCAGAAGCGCGGCTGCAGCCCACAGTCAGGCCAGGCCGGTTCCCAAAAAATGCCCATGCCCAAGCCTCACCGGACTGGCCGCTTGCAAACACTGCCTCCAATAATCGAGGTTTCGCTCTGGTCCATCTGTCATGTAAACCGCCCGCAAAATTCCTGGTTTTGAGCCTCATGAATGTGAGGGGCAGAGGTTCAATAAACTCCATTCATCCCCAGAGCACCGGGCCGGTATATAACTAGCTGATCCCCCCAGTATCAGTGCACACAAAACGAAACAAAACCTAATCCCTTACGTCCACATGGGCACTAGCCAGACACATTTCGATTCCCGACTAATGCGGTTTCTGGTCTTGCAACAGCACAATCAAACTAAAATGACCTGAACCCAAATAACTTGTCTCTGGACTGCCACTGACAGTGTATTGAAAGTAGTAGACCTCGCAGGATCGCGCCTTCCCCACTCATCACCAGTTTCCCATTGAAGCCCTTAATTTCCCAATCGAAATTTGTAAAGCATTTATCGTCCTGAATCATCGTCAAGTACCCCTAACATGTCTCCACTTGGAATATAACTGTCCACACAAACAATTTGTCCCACCTAAAGCATCCCGGGGCCCACCGTCTAACAACTGAATTGGTCTATATCAGCACATCCTTCACGTGATAACCCCTTGACCTTTCAGCCAAACTTCTCCTCCCAGGTACCTGTATCATATGAACAGAGTAATATCCAAATGATACGCTCAGTGTGCCGGAGGACCCAGAAGTATTGCACCTGTAATTGCAGTTCCCTTTATTGCACATCCCCTCACCCTCCCAGAGAATGAACCAACACTGCCGTAGGTCTGATGGAGGGAGCGCACCCTGGGTTTGGTGATGGATCGTTAAGCACAGTGGGCAGCCCAACAGGTCTGGCACCTGTCCTGCTTACCTAACTCTAGCCAACAGTGACTATCCTGTCAAGTTAATTTC
>LN891107.1:70527-86795 GCA_900010015.1 Tuber aestivum | reverse complement strand
TCAGGGTGGCTTTCGTGGCAATGCACTTCAAGCAGCTGCAAGTCGGGGAAACGAATCGGTTGTGCGGCTTCTCCTCGAGCGTGGAGCAGAGGTGAATGCTCAGGGTGGCTTTCATGGCAATGCACTAAAAGCAGCTAAAGTCTCGCGTCATGAATCGATTGCGCAGCTTCTCCTCTCACACGGGGCGGATCAAAGTCTATAATTCCGCCAGCATGACCCTCGCAGCACACCAGCCTGGACTTGTTTGACTACTCGAATATTCTATTCCTAAGCCGCCAGCAATGATGGAAGCTTTCCCTCTCCTATCTCACATTGTTCCCTCCTCCTTTCTTTTTTCTTGCCAGTATTTCACATTACTACAGCTACCTACACACGCCACATCCCCCGCAGTCTATCGCCCCACGACCTTGCTCTATTTATCGCCCCGAACAAACAACTACTCATTTCCTGAATCCTAACCCCCCTCCGCTCCCGGCTGCCCTCCCGGACTTCCGCGCCTCCCTCCCCAATTCAGATTCCCTCACAGCGAGTTCACCCAAATATACAAATCCGGATCTATGACCCCCGCCCCGCATCCGACCCCCCCAAACCCACTATCTCTCCCCCTTATCCATCCAGCACCGAGTCCGACACCCCCAACGCAGCCCCTCATTCCCCCTTACCCAAGTCGTCAGCGCATACTGAATGCCCTATTATAATCCTCTGCACCAATTGGCTTTAGTTTGACTCAAGCTCTATTATCATTATTCCCCGGTTTGGAGATTAAAATTGGCTACATCTCGGATTGTGTGCTGCATGGTTGGGGGATACGTCGACACCTGCCACGAAAATAGGCACCTATCCAACGTCTGCCCGGTAGAAGTAGCAGCTTGCGGAGTATTGCTTTAGATGTGGCTAGAAGGGTGAAAGAAGCTTGGGAGAGGGTGAGCGTGTTAATCTGGCTCACCAATTTATTTATTAGCTAGTTTGGTCACATCCTGGTGCATACGGGAATTAGGCCTCGGAGCCCGCCTTTTCCCCTTTCCTATATTTCTTTCTCCGTCTCTTTCTCTCCTTTTTTTTTCGAAGTTGAATAAAGCCCACGGCTGCGGGTTGGTGGAGGTGGCTGATGTGTAGGAAAGGGAGTCTTCTTCGCTCTCAGGGGATTGATTTCTTATGGTGCTGCTTTTCTGCTCTTGGTTTACTTTTTTTCTGGATCTATCACCCAATAGATATCATGGCGATACATGAGTGGGTGAAACCAGCCTCGAGAGGGCGATTGCGCATGGGATCACCCATCGCGGTACCAAGCTCCATCCAGGTCAAATTTGATAACAGGCATGAATTAACACCAGGCGAGCCTCGCATTCCATTAACCAGGGTTGAAAATAAGTAAAGTTGCCCCCACCTGGCCGAACTCGACCCAACGAACCAGAACCCGAGCCAACTCAGGTAAGCCTTTGAGTCCGTATGCAAAGCGAACTGGGGGAGTTGTTGAGGGGTTAAAGAAAGTTGGATTGATATAGCCCGTTATTTTGTTCCCTAGATACTACGTGGGCAAGGAGGATCAACAATTACTTCGTAACTTCGGAATTGGTGTGGAAAGTGGAACTTTTTTCTTATCCTGTATAAATTCCATCGGCAGCACTCCCCCATGACCTCGTTCTTCAGCTGGGGGCATGAATTCAATAGGGTTTCGGATTGGCTATCGGGCCCGCTTCATTCGTCCCGGTTCCGGGAGTTGCTCCTCATTAACAGAACAAGCACATGTTGAGCGAGTTGCCAGAATTTCTAATGCAGAGGACTTAGGATTCTCTTATATGCACCATATATATTGCCAGTACCTATGATACCATCATACCAAGCATAGGCCTAAATCTTAGTAACTAGAAGCTCATGGCACGATATCAACCACAACCAGGATTCCATCAGAACACCTCAGCCATCTCGTGTTGGATGTGGATGTGTACGTAGGATAAAAGACCTGACCACCCCCAGCGACGCCGGAGATAGAGGCTATATATACACATGTCGAGCCTCCTTCCTTGGTACACTCCAACCCTACAACATAGCCTTATAACCATGGGGATAGCCACCGGTACTCACTGCTAACATCCCATACCCATGATAGCGCGAGCAGATCTCTCCACCCTAGGTTTCCAATTGCGCCCGGGTTCACGATAATAAAAGTTTTGGGTTCAATTTGCGTGCCCTGCCGGACCGAGGTCTAGAAGACCCCAATGGCCAGATCCGTAAAGCTTCAAGTCCGGAAATGAGTTTGAAGCTGGTAGGATTGATGCCAGACTCGATAGAGCACTTTATGGAGGGGGGGAAAGCTGATATAAGTAGTTGCTCGATTCGATTGCTCAAGAACTTATTTCGTACCACTCCCTTATTATATCGTCGCTGACCGGGATGGAATCAGCCGTGGTTGAGGCGCGAAAGAAAAGGAGGCTTCCAGAGTACCGGTGAAAGGGGGTTTTTTTTGGCGCGCGCATTATGGGCTATTGAGCATGGTAAATATCGGGAGTAAGCGATAGCAGTAATGGGTGATAGCTCATACCTGGTGACCTCCCTCATGAGCAATCAATGAGTGACTCCTCGTCATACAGATCTGTGCTACCATACTGCACTTTATTCATTGTTCCTATGGAACGGGTGGTTCCCACCGCAGCATGAATACCAACTAAAAATCCTAGCAGTGTATGAATCTTGAACACACTGACGAACACCGCAGCCGAGTGCAAACTGGAGGAATGTGGTTTCAGGTTGCGGTATTTAGGTCTTCCTCGGGACCGGGGCTTTGTCACGTTGACCCCACTCCTTCTTCGGCTAAGCTGGACAATCGGTCTTGCTTGAGTTGCGCCGGGTCTGGGCCCGAGCCGGTGGTGCGCCCCTGCGCAATTATGGCTGTCGCGATGAGAGGGATCACCCATGCTCAAGAGTATCGGAAGATATATTCTCTAGTGGATTAAGGCTGACGGAAATAGTGCAAACCAGGGCGGTTTCGCAGAAGGGCATTATAAGCTTCCTGGCCAAAGCCGGTCTTGAAATATCACTCGCTGGGAATCTTTCAAATGGTTATCCCGTAGCTGTAAAAAAAAAAAAACTCACTCCGAGTCCATATAATCAACAGCTCTCCTATTAGTTCATTCTTGGATCTTTCCAAATCCAACCATCTAGCTGCATACATGGGGTTTCCCCCGACACCCTCAATCTTCACTCTAGTCCTCCATCTGTCCTGTGAACTTCCTATGCCATTCTTAATATACAGGCTTATGAGTCTGACAGACAGAGGTTTAACAAACTCTATTCACCCCCAGAGTACCAATCTCGCATCTAGGCGGGTGAATCCTCCCAGTACCGGTACCCACAAAACGAAAATCAAACCCTGTCTAGAGCAGGTAATAGAAACCCGCTTTACCTTTATTTCCTTTGTACGGATGAAAAGCCAAAGTATGAAAGATCATACCACCACCGCGGAGGTGTCGGACGAGCTAGATGCCACAGGACGGGGGGAAACTCTTGAGAAGATTTCTTTAACCCTTTTACAAGCCCAAAATTTTGCGTTACCTGAACCGCGTTGGGGGGTGTGGATCAAAACCCGGGTGTCGTTAGACACTGCTATAGTGTAGGTTCTCCATTATTCGCTACCCCCGGAACCCAAATTTTGCCCTTCTTTACAGACACACCATAGCAATGTTAACCGGGGTGGATCGCTTTACGACACACGTTTGATAGTATATGCGATTGATAATTATGGTTATCACATTGAAGCCATAAGAGAAACAATTCCAAAAGCACTAGAATCAGTATCGCAAGAGACAATCTAGAAACATTATTGAAAAAGCAGGCCAATCATTGAACCTTATCAGAATGGATCAGCCCATGACACCGAAGACCTTCAAAATACCATAATATATCAGTCAGTCACATCGGGGAGCGCCTGTGAATAAGCTGAGTTCTTAACTGTACTAACTCTGATGGTAACTGATAACCTCTCTTCATACTTACTTTGAATGCTAATCTGGCAACTATAGATAGAGAATTTAATCATGTCTTTATTCCAAGTTAGACCCCATCCATCCTTCCGGGTAAACAATATAGAGAGAAAAGCCAATTACTCTATTACTAAGCACCACTCCGAATGGCTGTTTGTACTCGAGCAGAGGTTTATGAAAACTGGAACAATACATAAGAGATGATAGCGGTAGCACGACCTCCAATGTGTGTTTCCTATACCGCAGATCATAGACAGGCACCCGTATGATCTGCCGCCGCGTACACCTTGGTATACAAGGGCGACACTGACCTCCACCGAGTGACTGGCCGGATTTTCCAGTGTTTAACTTGGTTTGAATCTCTGTTCATAGTTCCAGCCTGGTGCCTGATCGGCAGCAGAGGGGAAACTCCGTTATGGTTATTCCTATCACACATTGACCCTTCTTTGGGGCCTATCCATGTATCTTGTTCTGGTTCCGCTCGTTTTATTTTTTTAGGACGGGGGGCGAACGAACCGGCCATTCGGAATATACCGAATGGTATTGACTTCATTGGACCTACTCTAGGAATAGTGGTTCGGGGAGCGTAGCTCAATTTACTTGCCTCCTAATCCTACCCGTGCCCGGCACCCAAGCTATGGTCCGTGATTACGTCATCAAAAGTCTTAATTTGCAGTATGATACCATATTCCCCCTGTAGTAACTTAGCAACTACCCCATCTCCAATATATTCTAGGCTTGCGGTTGAAGTGCCTCTTGCACCTCGAAAGAATATCCTCAAACGCTCCAGCGCTTTAAATAGCGGCTCGGAATCTCCAGCCCCACAAAGCCGAAATGAGACCAAACTTTATCTACCGAGTTTTCCGATTCCTAGAAGATTCCTACGCACCGGGGCATGAATAGCGACTCAACGCCGATTGAGAGTTTATGCGCACGGATTAGCACTGAAACGGCCGCCGGGATATCCGTGAATATAGCTATGGTTCCGGGGGCTATTCCGATGGATATGGGAACCTTCTCGGTACTATTATTGTGTGTGGGGGGGGGGGGTGTTTGTCTCCTTGTGGAAGGTCCGGGTTCAAGCCGTTGAGGGATTTTACCATTCGGCATTTGTTTTCCTGGGGCGGTGCCCGGTGTCGGAGTGGAGATGGCTCAGCGCTCATCGGACCAGCTGGTATTGGGCATATGCTAGCCGAGGGGAAGGGAGGGTTAGTTCGAATAAGCTGGCAAGTGCAAACACCCAAAGGCGGATGTAAAAGAGCTTCCGCAAAGGAAAAGAGTATTAGTGGCTCAACATGTAAAGGAATAATGGTGCTTTAATACAGTACCGTCGTAAGGGCGGCTATTTTTTTTTTTTTATGGACGCTAATATGCTGTAGTGTCGAAGCCTTGATTATCACTCCATCCATGGAAGCCAGGAGCCCCCCAGAAACCTCTATGCGCTACGGCACATGGAATGCCTAAGGGAAACAGAGGTACTCAAGCGATCTAACAAGGGGCAGGTAATACCCGCCGCAAATTTCTTATAAAAGTAGGTTTAATTCATTTCCAAAGCTCAGGTAATAGTGCCGTAGTTCATCAAATGCATGTTGCTGGACTAAAACGCTTTGCATGATGAACAGAGACTCTCGTGTGCGGGCCATGGGTTACCGGTATGGTACTTGTACGAGCCAGTACTCGACTACTGGTACTGTGTCGCAAGCTCCAGATTTTGTACCGCGATACCGGTACTGTACTCAAGTGCTCGTACTCTGCTGTGCACCGTGCTCACCCCACAGCTCCCCCCAGACACTTCGCCGGACCCGAATTCTCCCGCCTCAGGATGCCGCCATCCATCAACAACTAGGGGTGATGACACCCAAACTCCAAGCATCTTCAAACGCTCAAGAGGCTAAGTTCCTTCCTCCGGGAAAATCAGGAAAGGGACATCAAAGCAATGGCGCAGGTATTTAAACCAAGCGACGCCATACTACGAGTAGAGCGCCGATACGCGGTAGTAGGCGCAGCTTTTTAGTTCGCATACCGGTATTAACTTAGCTTGGCAGATGGTAGTCAGATTTTAGTACGGGTTTGCATTTTATGGTAGTACAGCACAAGAGTGGCCCTGACTTAGACACAAGACGGCTGAAGGGGGCTTTGATTTCTCAAGGGGAATGATTACCCTGCCTGTGCTGCGGAGGCACCCGGTACCGTAGTTCTAAAGGACTAAACCCTGGTTTGATTGAACTCGTGTACAGTACTCAGTACAAGCAGTGGGCCGTACAGCGCATTCAGATCTACAGAGCTATACAGCATAGCCGATTCCACACTTCCCGGGGTCGCATAAAGCTGTGTATATTCGGCTCCATTGACGAATAAATAGCAGTAGGCTTCGCAGATGAGCATTGTAGTGTACGGGTTAAGATGCGAGTTCTCTCCCGCGGTGGAGTTCTATGTCTCATGTATTCCGGAGTGGTACTCGAGCACGGGTGTGATGGTCGTGATATCCTGCTAACGGTATACGTCGGTTCTACAAGGTACAAGCGGGAATGGGGGAACAACCCCGCCGTGGTAGTGGTCTTGGACAGTGCGCCACAAAAGCGCTTACAAAAGCACCCGGAAAACTTGGCACAATTTAGGCCTAGGAAACACCAAGACCCCCTGGATGTTTTTGAAAATCGGCAAGTAAAGTACTCGTACTTGTACAGCACTTGTACTATCGTAGTACTTGTACAGGTACGTGTAAATCCGTTCTGATAAGAAAAAGGGTTCTCTCATTGGCGTAGCGCTAGGGCTTATGAGGAGGGCCGGGATCCTCCCCGCCAGCGAATGTAGTTGAAATTTCTCTGAGCGCAAGGCCTGTACTCCTACCGTACGTAAAAACAGCCTTATTCCTGTCGCCAGAGGCAACCGACGGAGGAAGCCATGATCACAGAGGGGCCCCCGTGGTTTGAGACTTATGAAACGGAAAAGCATGGCTAAAGTGCCGGCAGAAATTCAACCAACGGGTAAATCGTACCCGTAACACCATCTCGCTTTCATGTGACGGAGGTGGGAAGGCCCCTGACAATTCTGGTGAATTCCAATGATCTACGAGTACAGTACAGTACTGCGGTGTACGGTAACCTAAAATTCGTAAACCCGGCTGATTAATGCACGCGGACTTCATCCCCCCCCCCCTCCCCCCTAACCTGGCTAGCCGGCCCGCTGAACGCCAATAAGGCACGAACTTGACTTTCGCACTTTGCCCCAAGGTGCATTACCCGTCCTGGAACGGATACTGAAGCGCTTAGAGTTAGGGCTAGGGTAGTGCGCTGCGTGTTACTGTATGAACCTCGCGGGCAGGAAAGAAGATACCTGTATAGGACATGCGGGGAATATAACCACATGCCCCCCCCGAAGTTCCAATGGAACAGAGAAGTTAAAATAAATTTATGGACACTAACCCGTGTATGTCTGGGTTCTCGTACTAAGCTCAAGTCCAACTTTTGAGTCCATACCTATCTCCTAGAACATAAACTCCTAGTTAGACTATCTTAGCACTTGGGGTGGCACTCAGGGTGTATTTTTTTTCTTCTTCCCATATAGGTGTTTGCTCTACGGTGTATCTGGTGGGCGACTTCAGTCGAATACTTGTGTCTGTAAGATTCTACCAACCCGGGGCTTAGGCTAGCAAGGTTGTAGACATTGACCTCGACCCGGTGGGGGGCTTCATAAGAAGGTTCGACTTTCAAGTACTGATACCACTATTGGTGAGAGTATGAGTGAAGTTTGGGTGTTTAGTATGGGTACCGTTGCCTACCGCAATACCATAGTATGTCTGTAGATTTAATCGACTAAAATAAGGTCAGTGGGATTGGATGAGCTAAGAACTCGTATAATCGCGCTCTGCGGAGCTCTTGTTATCTATCACTCAACAGAGTTCATGTCGTACCCCAGGGGGGTCATAGGATATGAACGCGCCCTGCACCAACCTAGCTCAACCACAATAACTATCGGCATCGCGGGTAGGCTATGATAGGATATATACAAGTTACAGGCATTTAGAACCCGAACATTTGAGTCCGAATTTTGTATGGGCGGTCAGATACGCACAGACAATTTGCCATACAAATTCATCATCCCTGTGTTCGGGTTCTATATGCCTGTAACTTGTAGTAAACTGGAACATCCTGAATCCACTTGCGTGTGATCCCCAATTTTATGGATGCTGAGGATATTCTAATATGATCTACACTCGCTAGGGAGTACACTGCTCTCTGTTTTCTCGGATAAAATACCAGGTAGGGTGTGTTCAAACAAAGCGGGATGTACTACTGTAATTTATAGGTAATCGGCAAGTATCCGAACATTGGGCAGCAAAATTAGAACGAGGTCTAGGATAAGCACATATATCATACCGGTCGACAACCTGCCCAATCCTCGTGTTCGAATGCCTCTTGCTTGCCGCGTGTATTGTATGTGGATGTCTTACCTTGCAACACTCGAGTAGGCGAACATGTGAAAAACTTTAGAAACAGAGAGTATGCACTGCAAGTAGACTGTTAGAGAATAGTCTTGACTGACGTAAAGCCCTTCCTAAGTGGGACCAGGGTGGGGGAGCCGGACACTATCTCTAGGATATCATCCTTGGCCGAGACGTATATTAAATCCAAAAGGTTTCATAGTAACGAACTCGACCGCTGTCTGCTACCTCTTTGTCCATGAAGTAGCTTCAATAAATTTGTAAAAAATTAGCAAAATAACCCGAAGCCTCCAGATATTATACTTTTTCTAATTCTTCTCCACAATTTTTGAAGATGAATCAAGTCCCAAGGTAGAGGTTCTACCGATTTCTTCAAAGTCCTTAGCCCGCTCGCCAGACAATGCCGCCACTTTTGAGTTAGGGCTAGATAGTTGCACAGCCCTCTTTCCCGACTGTAAAAGAGAAGGAAAAGAAAGAAAAAACTCCCCGACGGCTCATTAGTTTATCTCTCCTTCTCGCGGATTATGATATTTCCCGGATTTTATTATCATTTAATAACGGATCAAGGGTAAGGAAATCCCTTCCAAGAGTTTCACTTTTTCGATAGTACAAGGCCCGGCAGGAAGTTGTGGAACGGTTACTAGATGTTAACCAGCTAAATATGTCCCTTGCTATTCCGGTTAATAGGTTCTACACTTGTACTCGAGTACTTGTATGATGCACCCTCCTGGCTTATGGTATCAGAAAGGTTTGTTGCCGAGCGCATCTACCGGTACTGTCTGCTGTGCCTGAGGGCAGTACGGTATTAGGAATGCTGGTATCGCGCGAGGAATAAGCGATGAATGTTGTATTGTAATACCGCTGACCCATCCAGACTTCTGAGCTATCTCTCATTTTGCTATTGGTTCAGAAGGCATTCCAGCCAGGTGTCAATTGCACCTTCGTACAGTAATATATTGAGACATCCACTCACTGAGATGGAGATTTTGAAACGATAGATTGAGCACCAAACCGGTCGACGAAATATTGGGGGTATCATACCGGTATTCAGCTAGGGGCACATGGAGGGGTCCCTCTTGCCATTTCCGAAATCGGGCGACACGGTACCAGCCCTTGAACCCAGCTAAGGCATATTAAATACTAAGTTGGCTGGCTAACCCCTCGCCACCTTTAATTCGGGTTCTTGGAATTTGCCGAGAGGAAACTCGCGTCCCGGGTAGAGTACTGTTACTCCTAATGACGCGCTCTCGGCAACTCGCGCGGCTCTGGTGTGGCCATTTTACATGCCGGAACCCACACAGATATGGTGCAGGTATCCCGCGGACGAGTGAAAGGGTTTAACAGTGCATGCGAAGCACTAACGCCGGGCGCTTAGGGCTGTTTCGGAGGAAGGGACCAGACGCTCTGCGCGAGCATGGGAACTCCACTCGCAGCAAGACCGGCGAAAAGGAAAAGCCAGGCAGCAATCGCAGTGTGTTTTGCTGGCCCAGCACCGGCCCGGTGTTCGGAAGGGGAGTAGGTGCCGGGGAAAAAGATATTTTAGGCGGGCTGACTGGCCGGTAGAAAAACCTGTACGATAGCATTGTGCCTGGACGATATGGTATAGCGATGTGTCGTGATGGTTTTCCCAACACCGCCCAAGCATTGCCCGGATCTTTAGTAAGCACCAGGGTACTGGTACAAGTAGCAGGTAGATTTATGGTGCGGTCCGGTATTGCATGTGTTTGAATGGGTGGTACCCAAAATAGGAATACCACAGGTAGTAGCACTTAGGGTGACTCTGCGTCGCAGCGCTTCGCCTGCTTGGTGTTATGCGCTTCCGGGGCACGAATAATAAACATCCGAAGTGGTGTTTCCCGCAGTACAGCACCCCCCCACCAAACATGCAGTTAGGCAAGAAAAAGAAAAAAAAACTCTTTCGGTCAGGGGGAGAGTGGGTGTTTGGATCATACTTATTAGGACCTCTGCATACTTCGTGCGTACTTAACTGTTGCATGTCCCGGACAGGAAGAGGGGGTGATGGACTTTTTAGCTGAAGAACCCGTGCGGAACCCAAGATGAGGCTACGGACCACAATTTGTTTGGCGATTTTGGCCGCCTGTTTCCACACCGAGGGGAGGAGCGTGCTAGTCCCAACAAAGGTTGTCGGCGAGGAGGAACATGTTCTCGGGAGGAGGGAGAACAGTTCACTAAACCCTAAAAACCTCAGTAGTGCTCTGGAGAAGAGTTGCGGGATGAAGGAGCATATGAGTCCGTTTTCCCAATTGATTATTATCGAACCGGGTCGAGAATTAACAATCGTTTTTTAGGCGCGGTTGTTGGGAACCGTTTATACCTCTTAGGGGGGAACCTACGATACATAAATTCCTCCGGGGCATCTACAGAATCGAGTAATTCCCTCTCTCGATCCCCCGGTATATCATACTATCATAATACTAACGGCGTTTAAGATGAGTACATCCGCTTCATAAATCTAGAAGCATCGTTCGAACTCGAAAATGTGAGAGGGAATACTTTCCGCTACAACATCTCCGAACTTGTTCCGGAAATCTCACAAGGCCATCTCTGGCCCGACAACGGCCAATTGGTAATTATTGGTGGAAAGACGGAAACTGTAAATACACGTACAATCGGATACACACCGCCCTCGGACAAACACGAAGTATGGCGATACATGAGTGCGCAATCGGGAGGGACTAGCAAGTGGGTGGCTGTGAATACGACGGGCGAGAGCATACCAAGGGCATTTGCGTCTGCCGGGACCTACGTAGAAGGTCTGCGCACAGGGTTCTTACTGGGGGGGCTGGTATCGAGCGAGAGCATGGCGACCATTTCTCCTGCAGAGGGGGAAAAGGATATCGGAGGGCTAGCGATCTGGGATGGGCGGGAGAGCGTCTGGAAGAAGGAGGATACGCCATGGGAGAAACGCCACGCCGCCAGGTCCTTCCATTTGGCTTACGGCACGGGTGGGCTGCTTATTTACATGGGTGGAATGGCTGGGAATGACACTACAGTATGTGGATCCAGTCGGGGAGAACGGAGGATACAAGACCTAACTCACGAGTTTCGTAGTTTTCCTTCGACCAGATCGATATATACGACATTGCAAACCACAAATGGCACCAGCAGATAGCAACGGCGGATATCCCCACCTTTCGTAAGAATTTCTGCGGGGTAGTAGTTTCAGCTCGGGACAAGACTAGTCATCAGATATACATCTTTGGTGGTTCTGACAATAACGGGGGCTTGAGCAATGATATCTACGTCCTAAACATTCCTACCTTCGTCTGGAAAAAAGCTTCTCCGGAGAACTCTAAGAGTGGATCGAGTGCTGCCGCTCCAGCACCTCGCGAACACATGACGTGCAATGTTGTCTCCGCGAAGGAAATGTTGGTATACGGTGGGGACTCTCGCAAGCGCGATAAGGACTGTAGCCAGACGGACGCATTCCTTTTCGATATGAGCGCTTGGGTGTGGAAGGATAGGTATGCTAGTGGAACTGCAGTATATACCATCCCCACAGCCATCATCGGCGATATCGGTGGAAAGTTTGTCCTCCAAACTCGTCATAATGGTCTCAAAAGGACATACACTAATAAACGCCCAGTGCTTTCGGTGGAGCAACAACAACCAAGCCAGTCGCCGGCTTCAAAACCAAAGAAATAGAAGCACTCTTTCACGAAACCGCCGCAAGTCCAGATCCCAGCAGTTCCAACCCCCCCAGGTCCGGCGGATCACCCGCTGTCGTCGCCGGCGCTGTCATCGGCGGAGTTTCAGTGGTAGCTGCCCTAATAGGTGGCTATTTCTATTACAGACGCCGGAACCGGCCGCGGCCCGTTGAGCTGGAAACCTCACCGGCAAAAGTTTACGAAAAGTTCGATGATAGACGGCCGCCAGTTTGGCCGCCGCAAGAGATGCCCGTGCCAACAGACCCGGTCGACGTTACACGGTTTAGGGCTGAGTTAAGTGAAAGCAATTACGGGGTCCCCAACGGCGCTGGGTAGGCCCGTTTTCATATCTATTCTGTACGATATATATATACTTTTGCACTTCCTCCTTCTGTACATTTGCCCTTACGGCGCCCTTTTTTGTTTTTGGGCATAACGGCGTTTGGGGACTCCGCTTTTTTCATTTCTTTCTTTTTTTCCTCCTGCTACAGGAAAACTATTGTATTGGTGGTCACCGGTACACGATAACTTAAATTAGTGGCATGATATTGGGGGGGGGGGGGACCATTGTACCTGTAGATAATATATGGGTTAGCACGACAAACTTGGAAGTTCAACCATATCAAGCCTTCATTGGCACCTTAGCACTATCATAACCCGAAATTACATTAAATCCATCCTACATGTTCTTCCAAAAACTCATGACTGTCATTGTAATTTAGCTATTTCTCGGCCTATGTGATAGAAGTGAGTGCCGCAATTTATGATACATCTTTTCCGCAGAAAGGTTTCCCAGGCTGTTAATATAAACCAAGGCACAATGGATTGCTAAAGAGGTCTTTCCTTATAAAAGAGATCTCATACTCAACCGATCCATTATCTCTTTCAAGGCCGATAACTGTAAACCCTCAAACTAGACAATGGGCTAGGAGGCTGGGGGGTTCCCTCTCCCGGTAGGGTCTTGAGTTTTTTTCCTTTTTTTCTTTGGTGTTCATTTCGCCCCCTTCTTCCTGAGGAGGAAACTCCGGACTACTGCATAGCCCATGGCTTCTTCTATTCGGGTTCCCACGGTATTTTGACACCTTATCTATGTCTTCGCTGGCTGTGCAAATATATGATTACCACGCCAAACCCCCCCCCCCACATTCTACATGCGGAATGATTCACCGCAAGGGTTATCCATGATACGCGATCTGCTGGTCCTCCCAGCGCCACGGTATAGTCCACCCATATACGTAAAGCATGATACCGTAGGATCTGTCAGGCAGTGCAATCTAATAGCCCATCCAATCTGATCCCACTCTAACTTCCGTCCCGGCCCCAACATCCTGGGAAGAGTAATGCATCCCGGCTCGCTATGGGGAACCGAGTGGAGAGAGAAAATGGAATCAACAGGTATTACGACTTTGTTGAAAATACGAAACAAAGCTTCCAGAAGTGTACTCTCACAGGGACTACTAAGAGGGACAGATGGGACTGGAGAGTCTCCGGCAGCCGGCCCGCGGTGGTGATATCTCAACACTACCGTCATTAGCGCTAATGGA
This sequence comes from Tuber aestivum, assembly GCA_900010015.1. Taxonomy (NCBI): domain Eukaryota; kingdom Fungi; phylum Ascomycota; class Pezizomycetes; order Pezizales; family Tuberaceae; genus Tuber; species Tuber aestivum. The sequence continues at coordinate 73,159 of LN891107.1, read as the reverse complement.
TGGGGCGCAGGTGACGGCAGAATAAGAGGAGGATGAAGGATAGTGGGGCGGAGGTATATTTCTAGGTGACGTTTTACGATACGGCCTAACCCATATCTACGGTATAGTACCGGTACTCCAGAAACTGTATATCTAAGTGGAATTAAGGGGTTAGATAGGAGTATCGGTGTTTGAGTTTGTGAATAGGCCTTCTCCTCGGGAACTAATGTTTAGGTTTCACTTGCTCTTGACTAGCTCGTCGTAGACTAAGTACGAGTACAGGTAGAGCACACTCCCAACGCACACAAACAGAAAAGAAACGAGACAAAACAACAGTCACAACCCTTCTGCCTATCATGCCCTCAAACCAGGGGTTGTACCCTCTCCAATGGCCACCAGATGGGATTACATCTATCAGCAGCAACCATATCCGGGAGCCAGTAGGATTGTGAGGTAGCTATTGAGAGAAACGTGTTTGGGTCGCGTAGGACAAAGGACTGGGAAGAGCAGAGTCTGTCAGATTGGCCGGATACCCGGGGGGGGCCATGGCTACACCGTAGTCTGACGGCGCCCGGAGTATGCGGATGCAAGTCGCCGGAGCACCTAAAAAAAGCCCGATCATAGATCACAACGCGGCTCACCATTCCTCTGAAATGGGCGGCGGTGTGGGCTGTAGTGAGCACTAGGGGCCGTGTTCCTGCAGAATTATCAGGAGCCGGGTATTTTTGCGGGGGGGTTCTGGATCAGCTGCAAAACGAGCAACTCATTTCACACTCTCCCGGGGTATTCTTGCCAGGTTCCATCCGACTACCAAATAACCCATCGAAACAGATCCCTCATCTCTTCTGTCCCCGTTTGATGCACGACAGCAAGGCACACCCAGCAAGCCGGGCTAGACGGTAGGAAGGAGGAGAGAAAAGAATAGAGCGAAAACATAACAACATACGTCAACGACTTGGTCGGAGGTACAAAGAACGGTGCCGGGTACCCACGCAGCAAGTGCTGTGTGCTAAGTTATTGGGCTGAAGGCCTCGGACCAGCCGCAAAAGGAGGAAACGGTTTCCAACTCCCTCGAGACCTGGCGGAGCCTATTATGGTAGGGCAACCAGTACTGCACAATAGACAGATGGCTGAGTAATCGCTTTACATGCTACTTTTTATAGACCAGCCAACCCCACCACACTTTGGGTGCCGCGGGTACCGTATGTTTGACACCGGTACTGGGCACCAACCCAATAGGTTAAACTTGCCTCACGCCTCAGCCCTACCCGAGCATCAACCGGACTTCAAATAGCACCTTCGTCATCCCGCGCAAGGGTCAGGGTTGAAAGAGGTTGGTAGAAGCAGGGATATTGAGGCTGACTTTCACCAAAATTTTTGGTCCACTACAATAGCATATCGCGAATGTAATCTTGTGGATACGTCCCATGCCACCGGGAAAGGTTTTCACCAGGCCGGGGAGATATCTCGCCTGGCCAAGCAGGTCACCCCCCGGATAGAATACTAGAAAAGTATATGTAAAATCCGGCCCATCCCAGTCTCTAGAGTCCCTTCGTTACTACCGTCATAATATCCCCCGCTATCCACTTTCCGACTGTGATACGTGACCAAGGGGAAAAAAACGAAGGGAGATATACGCGGTATCAGGAACGAAACCCTTTGTTTCGATCTTCTTCAGATTATCAGAGCGCAATACACAATACGGGAGTGTCCCCCTGCTGGTTTCTACCACAGCGGATTATAATATAATAGAAAGGGAATGTGTGAGACACTAGGCGCCAGCCTATGATCGATGTGAGGCTGATCAAATAGGAGGGGTTTCAGGTGCAGTATGAAGAGATAGGGTAAAATGGTTTGAGGGAGAGAGAGTAACTTATCATAAGGACATCGACCACCTCATTATGATGCCCATATAAAATATAGGCTTAAGCCATAACTAAACCCCCCTCAGGAATTAAAGTAGATACGATAATTATTTTACTTGCTGACTTGGATATGCTAATTTCCGATCGTTCGGTAGGACATCCTAGGGAGAAGGGGAGGTTGGTTAGCCGGTACAAGTGAAGGGTGTTGTGATGGAGGCTACTATCAGAATGCGCAGTGGTAATAGAACAGAACAGTAAAGAGAATATCTATAGTGGGATAACCAAGAAAGGTGCGTACTTCGTCTCTTACTCTCCTCTCTCTAGCTAGTCGGTAATGACCGGTGTATAAGGAAAATATCATCAAAGCAATCTGATCTCTCCATGAATCACTACACCCATCTCTAAAATTCCATCCATGTCCAAACTCCTCTGTCCACATCCGTGATAACAAAGGAAAGACCTATCTCTATAATCCGCTTCCATCCTTCAAACAAATCTATCATACTGCCAAACACTGAAACACTCCCGCAGCTTCTGTAAACAACCTTGTCATTCCATCGCACTTCCCGTGCCATCCATGACCAACCACAACACACTATCTCTCGTGACTTCAACCAAGGGAATGGGAAGAAGACGAGGGGAAGGTAAAAGAGAGAGAGGATGCAGAGGCTAAGGGAGAGGGGAAGGAAAGATGAAAATCAGACGGGTACTGTACAATAGTACCCGACAACAGTAGCGGGACCTCATAGTCGTTCAAGAGGACAGGTGGATGGAGAATTTGTGGTATA
>LN891107.1:55988-66098 GCA_900010015.1 Tuber aestivum | reverse complement strand
TTTTGAACGAGCAGTGGAACGGCGGTCGCAACGGTTCCGGTAACGGCGAACGAACAGGGATCTATCACAACTGGCCAATCGGAAGCCAGCCGAGTGACGAGCTATGAAACGAAACGCCAAGCTTAAGCACGCAAAAGGATCGCCCAAGGCAAAGAAAAAAAAACTTTTCACTTTCTCGCTCTCTCTCACTCCCCTAACTATCGCATGCTCTTCTAACTAACTAACGGCGAACATAGGAGACTATATCAACCACGGGCGACGCCCGACAAACCACAGTCTCCCCTCACCCCCCCTCAGGTGAGTCCTCCGCTTCCCTCTCTCAGGCAAACACGCAAACTAACAAAGGGAAGACAAACTCACGCCTCCCCCCGCCACCAGGTAAGTCCCCGTATCCTGCGAGCAAACAAGAAAGAACTAACAAAGGAAAGACAAACTTGCGCTTCCGCCGTGCGCTATTCCGCGGTGCTTTCCCGCCGCGCCTTTCCTGCGCTCCTCCTGCGGTCCTCCACCGCGCGCTCTTCCAGCGCTCTTCCTGCGCTCTTCCTGCGGTTCTCCACCGCGCTCTCTCCCGTGCGCTATCCCAGCACTCTCCCTGCGGTCCTTCACCGCGCGCTCTTCCGGCGCTCTTCCAGCGGTCTTCCACCGCACTCTCTTGCGCTCTGCCGTGCGCTTCCGAAGCGCTCTTCCAAAGAACTGACAAACAAGCAAACAAGAAAACCAAAGGGAAGGAAAGGGAATGGGGGGTAGGAGGAAATGGGGAATGGGGAGAAGGGGGAAGGTACCGGGCAGGTGTGGGGAGCAGCTTGGATTTCCAACAGTATAGTAGAATATCCTCAGCGATCCAGAAAATCCAAATGGGCGCGAAGAAAATAATGTTTATAAAAAAAAAAGGAGAAAAAACCCCCCTATGGAGAAAGTGACCTGCCCAACCAAGCGAAAATCCTTCCCGACAGGATAGAATAAGGACGCCCATAAACACTGTTAAGATCTCCAATGCCACAGATTACCAAGTAGTGTACACAAAAATGACCAGATTAACCGAATAAAAAAAGTGGCTTCTTCTCCCCCCGACCACAATTCAGTGCCGCTTCCTTGCAAATCCACCTCAAAATCCCGAGCAAAATCGCATTGCGAAAATATACCCGTTTCTGCGTGCATCATCTCGGTTCCTTCACCTACAACTCCAGTCATTCATGATGTCCGCCCTCCGGCAAGTTCTGGGTGGTCCAGCTATCGGTGCGATCGTTTTGGTAATTTTAGTGATTTTTAGTACATACTATGCTTAACGATCACGGTTGATAAGCCCTTTTTCCTTTTTTTTTTTCCTACCCTTTTCAAAAATACTGACAAAGGTCACAAGTCTGGAAGCCACAGATGATAGAAGTCACAGTGCTGAAGCTAAAACATATCTTCCTACCCAGGAAGAGAAAAAACTAGTCTAACGTAGTTGGGCCGATACTGGGTATATCTCCACCACTTGTCATAGTGTGCATACTAGCGCTCAGGTAGATACGCCCCCCCTCCTCCCTACTTTGTTCTGCGGAAAAATCCCCACCTTTATATCTACTAGTTACTAGTGCTCATATATATCATACAGCAGCTACCTCAGAATGCACAAGCTCCGAGACCCTTACGATCAATCGATACATTCCGCTGAACGAGACCCAGTGGCGTACCTATTTGTTCCCTCTGCCCCTCTGGCCATCCTGGAAAGTACCATACTTGGTGGCCTGTGGGATCAGAGACTTTAGCCATTATATACAAAAAGGTACTAGTGCTCGATTTGTCCAACATTCGCCGGCATGTATACATTCATCCCCCGATCCGCCCGGAGCGCTCACTAGTTTCTCCGGTCCAGCAAGGGACTCTACTAAGTCAACGCATCTCACGCTCCTCCACCTCCCCGTGTGCTCTAACGCGCCGCTGGGAAAGCAACTGTGGTACCGCTAGCCGGGACAGGACCGGAATTCCGACTCCCAGAAATTGACAATGGCAATCTCGCCGCAAGCACGCTTAACCGTACTCGAGTACCACGGACTACTTGTACTTATACGAGCACAGTCGGGTCATGAACACAGCTAGTTTACGTACTCGTACGATACCGGGGGGAGGACCTTTTCAAAACCCGGTATTACCAGCCCCGGCCCCACAAACACCAAGGTACAAGGAGAAAATAGCCCTGTCGGGGGGACAACCTCCAAAACTCCGAGGCGATAACGCGAACCACCCGGCAGCAAAAATCTCAAAAAAAAAACCCCCCATTACAGAGACGTCTCCGGGGTTCTGGGCGGCGGTTCGAACTCCGGCACGTTTAGCGCTCTCGGTGCGTTCTCCGTGGTGTCGCCATTAGACAATAGCACTAGCTCCGCTGAGTAGGTACCCGAGTACGAGGGCTCGATTCCGGATACCGGGTTGCGTATTCCCTATGTAGTTACCAGGCATGTTTTGTTCATTCCCGGCGTATTTGCCTCCGGTTACCATGTCCCGGGTCCGAAGGGGGGGGTGTTTACCTGCTGCGATTGTGGTTTTTGGGGCTAGTGAGAGGATCCCCTACCTAGAACCACTGTAGCTATGAATGTGGCCAGGTATCGTGGACAGGCCGAATGGTGGTGCACAGTACTGTACAAGGCATACGAATAGTAGTGATACGGATTATACTAGTGGGAGTGGTCTAGAGGTTGGCGGGGGTGAAGGAATCGCCTATCGTTATTGCGGCGCACACCAAGACAAGACGAAGGGAACGAGAAATACGGGTATCACACACTTTCCAATGACCTAGCACGCCCGACTCTATCACCAGTGCACCAGCCGCAACCACCGAAAAGTCCCACATGCGATTACTCGGGGAACATATTAAGGACGACTCAACCCTTTACGATACCCGTCTCTCCTACGCTCCTGGGTCCACTAGGCTCCTAGGGGTAACCGAGAGATCACCTTCTCACCGAATACGAGGTTAACGTGGAAACCCGCACCTTGAGCGCTTTATACGGCATTACACTATGCACGCACGTCACTATACCCTCGTCCCGTTCCTCAACGCTCCCGCTGGATCTGCAAGGGAAGCGGGCCAAGTATTCCTGCAATCCCTGGCCCCCGAGGATTGCCACGTGAACATCAGCTTGCAAACCAACTTCTATGGAGGAGGAGGCGAGGTGATTGGGGGGAATACTCAACGGGACGGGGTGGCTCATGGGAGTCTTGGGCTACCGGGGGCGTAGGAACTGTGAACCCCTGCAACAACCAAGAACAACCCCATCAATCCTCGCCCCCAACATAAACCCAGCAAGTGATCTCCGAAGCCCCCAACAACGAACCAAGAGGCCACAGCGCCCCAGACGGCACGGATACAAACCTCAGTCACCGCATCCGGGCCGCGCCTGCAAAGCGAAACCGAAGCGTACGGGTGGCAAGTTACTCCGGATACGCCATATCCGAATCTCGCAGAGGGCGACGATTCCATTCCCCCAGCCATCAAAATTACACCGACGCACGGGCGCCCCGGGCAACTGACCGGCGCGAACGCAGGATGAGCAAAATCCCAGCGCCCGTCTCGAGAGCTCCGCGCGAGCGTGCCTCGTGGTGTCCAATACGGGGGACCGGAGTTTCTGCGAGGAACTTGTGCAGCACGTACATCAAGGGCCGTGCGACGCTTGGAGCCTAGGTCTCTCGGATTGAGGCGAATTTCCAATTGGGGGGGGCTATATTGCACATTTTTTTTGCGCACCATTTGGATGTCGAGTTTGGTGGTGATGGTGGCGGTGATTGCGATGATGGCAATAGTGGTGGCACAGGACGATTGTGCCCGTGCCGGCCGCGCCAGAGGGTTGGTTCGGGAGTCGGGTCGTATAGGCTTCGGCAGGGTGGTACTATTAGCCTCTATATTGTGGTTTCCGGCAGTGTGAAGAAATTGGTGCTCAAAGGGCGGGGTCCCTCGGCTCCCAGATGGCGCCCCGGAGATGTCGCGGATATGATAGATACTGTACTGTACACAAGTAAACAAGTCATCACTAGTCACTCGCGTAACATCGCCACAGTGCCCTATTGGTTTAGAACTTCCTTCTATTAACACAAGCACTTAAAGTACTCTTAATTTGGAGTAAAAATCAAGTAAATTTTGCACCCGGCGGAAGAAAGCAGAGGGAACCAGGGTGCCAAGAGCAAAATAATAATGAAACATTAATCATAAGACCTCATACTGGCAACAGGAAAAGGTTATTAGTGAAAAAGTAGGTCACACGCCATCATACAAAGCAAACTCGGCTCCTATTCAACACCGTACAAAATCAAATAACCCCCGCAAACCGAAAAAGCAAAAGCTCAAGAAACAAAAAATGAATGGATGGATGGATGGATGGATGGAGGTGTGGCGGGAAATCAACTCCTCCGAACCATCTCCTCGAGGACATTTTTAAACTCCCCTCCAAGACCCCAAACTCTCATCCGCCCCAGAATCCCCACAACAACTCTGAGCACCTCCCTGGCCCCCATCTCGGAGCATATCTCAGTCATAGCATTCCCGGCATGTTGATCGCTACCAATCGTCGCCTTGCCTTTTCCTTTCTTGATCCAATCATCCACCCCTTTCCATGGTTGGGAGTCCAGTCGGACAACCTCCTCTTGAATCCCTCCCAAGGGTCCGGAAGGTAGAGGGCTAGGTGGTAGAGGTTCCCGGAAGTAGCGGCCGAAGCCCCAGAGGACCACACCTGCCATAAAAATACGCATGCCCTCGATTGGGGAGCAGACAGGTTTCCAGCGGGAGAGGGTTATAATTTGCGCGGCGTTCCATGCCAGGGTTCTAGCGTAGACAGGATCTGTTAGGAAAATAGTTTTCAGCCTGGCTATGCGTGGGTCTGCTGGTGCAGTGGTCGGCGAGGGCGGGCGTCGTGCAAGTGAGAGGATTAACGAAACGGTGGGGAAAGCTGCGTGGAGGTGAGTATAATGGGATATCAAGAGTGTCAAGCTGTCAACGTTAGCAATAGATCAGGGATAAAGAAGGAGTGGACAAACGTCATATGAGCTCCATCCCCATCAACTTCTCCGTCTCTCCATCCAGCCTCCATCTGTCTCTCCCTCACCCCCTCACATATAACCATTAAACTCTTTAATAACTTTTCCTTCGCCGGCTTCAATCCAGGGCTCAACATTGGTAACCCTAACCCTCCGTCATTTCCAATTGGACTGCTCCCACTTAATACACTTTCCTCAAGTTCCTTAAAATCCCAGAGGATTCTTCCAATAGCCTGCGCGCACAGCCTCCTGCCCCAGCTCGTCAAGTTCTCTGGTGACATTTTCCCAGAGATCACATCACGCAGAGTCGGATAGAATGGTGTTCCATTTTCTGCATCAGGGGGGAGGACTCCCGATTCCAGTAACGCCCCCCAGGCCTGTGCAGTAGGGGCTTGCCATAGGGCCTCTGCACATGGCATGCGTGTAGAAATATCGTTCAATGTTATAGCGCCTCGGCGATTGGATAAAGTCGAGAATGAGCAATCATATTCGAAGATGGACCACGCAAGGCGTCTCAATTTTTCCTTCATATACCACCGACGCCATTTAACCTCAATTTCTTCCTTCTCATTATGATTATCCTCATCGCGGGTAGTCTTGGGGTTAGGTGAGCCCGGCGTGGAACCGGGTGAGGAGGATGGTGGAGACACACGACCAGAGAATAGCCCAATCCGACGAGCGCTCCCGATTAGTGCGCTCCTAGATACATCTGCGCAATCGTAAAGGCGAAAGGACCCGGATCCCAAGGCGTAGACGTTTTGCAAGCACGAAGCCATGAGGAAGAAATCCGAATGGGGATACTCGGGGTTGTATTCAGCCTGCGCCATACAAGTCAATATTCCGTGTTGAGAACGGGAGAACATACATAATTACCATCCAAGCCAATGTCCTCTTGCAAAGCTCGCTCAGACTATCGGCAAACATCTTGGCACCCTCCAGATGACTATAACTCGCGCCAATACTAGCCATGGCCACCAGAACTATGGTGGGGAAAGTTCTGGCACTAAATGTTGGTTTGTGGATCATTGGGAGGATGGAGTGAAACTGCTCAAAGTAAATCTTGATGAAGGAATCAATCATTTCCTTGGATGGAAATCTGCTCATATCAGCGCTCTCATATGGAAACCTCTCCACCGGAATTGAGAGCAGAGAGACCATATCATTTAGTATCCCGTCATCGATCCAAGATTCACCCTTATTCGCATTAGCCGAAGAGTGAGCCTGGGTGACGGCTAGTGTCTGCGGAGTAAGTTCTTCCAGGATCTGTCTAAGAGGAGGCAGTGTGACTTTCCTTTCCAACTTCTCTCTCGATGACTGCCAACCCCACGGGAGAAAGTCCTCAACGGAATTATGGTCTTTTATCGGTCTAACTGCTGGCAGGCGTGTTTGGCGGTCATCGCGATGTCTGGCCTTGAGCATAGAGCCCTCATCCGAACATACCGAGACAGGAGACGCAACCCGCTTGCTGCTACCTGCCGCAGCTGTAACAGTGCGGTTGGGGGCAACCCCGGAAGCGGCGGAGTGGTTCAAATCTAAAAAGGTACAACTTCCGGCTTGCCCCTCCCGTTGCAAAGCAGCAGGCCAATCACCCCAGCCCCTAAGCCAATCAGTGCTTTTATCGAATATTTCGTGATCAAAGAACCAGTTCTCCTCAGGGTTCAGTCCGGATAGGCTCTCGCCGTATCCCGAGTCATGCCTATTAGTCGATGGATCGTCGTTGGTAACGGTCGTTGGATTCCGGGGTCCCAAGTGAGGGGGTTCACTTTCATGAGTTCGATCTGGAAGAAATGATGTTGGTGAGCCTATCGTCCTAGATGCCTCTAAACTACCATCGGGGAAAGCAATAGCATCCGTAGCCTTCTGAGTGCCTGGAGATTGGGGCCGTGGGACAGGTTTTATCCCCTGCAGAGTACTTGCAGCATGGATGTCTTCATCGACCATGGTTGCTAGCCCGCCCACGGCCGTTACCAGACTATCACTTAGAGAGCCTCCGATTCGAGAAGGTGAAGATAGAATGTCTCGTAAAGAGAGCGAGGGGAATGAGGTAGTCATGGGGGCTAAATAATTTGTGCTCTCACCATTGCCAGGGGTATTGAAATGCAGTGAACAAAAGTTTCCTGCCCTGCCCCTGAATAAATCGCCGCTGGGTGATAGACCCATTGTATTGTGACTCGTCGAGCTCGAGCGATCCCGGGAATGCGCAACAAACATCGGTTCCGCAACCAGAGGCGCCCCTTCCGGGGTTTGTACCCCGCTACTATTCATCGAATTGTCGGGGCCGGGGCCCGGCAATTGACCGTAAGTGTTTGTTGTCATTATCGACATTAGTTTGTCTGCCTCCGCTAATTCAGCTGTCTCGGTAGAATTGACAAGTTTCTGGAGACAGGCGGAGGGGGGAGGTGAGGCACCTAATGCATCCGGCCGCCTGCCAGGGCTTACACTCTTTGATGAAGAAGCAATGCGAGCTGCAGACAGCAGATGAGGGGATACCTGTGACACGATGGAGTAAGACCGGCCCCCTAGCGGTTTACCTGTTGAATCTGTTGTATAGCTACCAGTGTGCGTCCGTCTCCTCCTCTTGGGCCGGCCGGCGCTCCCGCCCGCTCCGGTGTCACTCCCAGAGCCAGATACTACCTCCTCAGACCCTAGTTCATCGCCATCACCGCCTCCGCCCTCTCTCCTCTCACTCCCAGATTCCTTATCCAAACTGCCCTCTGCTATTGTCCCAAAATCGTATATGCACACAGTACCCCGCTTCTTGCACGCTTCACACGGGTCATCAGCTCTTCCTCCTTCCCGGGTCCCATCCTTCGCTGTTCCCCTGCCGCCGCCCGTACACTTTATCTTGAACCCGGCGCACCGCCGGCAACTTCGTCGCCGGCTCTTCCGAACATCAGAGCGTTTAGTTTCATGAACAGCCCTAACGTGTCTAGTTAGGACATCTTTTCTCGTGAACCCTTTTGAGCAAGAAGGGCAGATAAACGTCTTGGAGGTGTTTGACGGAAGATGTGTAGTTAGGTGACGGTCGAGGTGCTCGCCCCGAGAGAAGGTGCGTGAACATGATGGACATGTATGAGTGGCCCTGCCAGAAGTCGCAGGTGCACTGGTCATTGTGGGCGAGGTTTCCGACACTACCCTGTTCGACGAGTAGAATGATGTTGGAGATGGCAACATAGAGTCCCCTCCAGAATCCGAGGAAGACGGAGAATGTGAAAGATGTAGTTGGACTGCAGGGTTTGCCATATCGTGGTGGGTGCAGATGCGTCACGCCGGCGTCGTAGCCGCTAAGAAGCCGCCCTCAAGATTGTATCGAGACTCTTCTTTAAAGAGGGAGAACGAAACCGCGATTCGATCAGTACAGCCCGAGCATCTTGTCATGTAGAAGGGAGGAATAGGATGTATTGGCTGGCTATACTCACGAGAAGCAGGGGCCGCTAACTGGCAAAGGAGGCACCAGTACCGGATATCCGCTGATACAACTTGAGTGGGTCTAACCAACACGCTTTCCCCGACACTATGATCGTCCAACATGAAGCGTAAGAAAAGCGGGGAGGAGAAGCAAGAGACTAATATACAAAAATTATTTGGGCCTCCCGACTATATGGTATACCCCGTGCTCCCCACCCCTCACGAACACCCGCTCCCTCGCGTCCGCCCACCTACCCCACGCAGGATCTCTCCGCGCGAGGCAATCCTCCCCCGAAGTTTAGACAGGGTTCCGCTGGAGTGGATGATCCTCTGGAAACCCCTGGACCCTTCCAAGATTTTAAGATTCCAACGAAGGGTGGACTAGAGTGCAAGAATAAAATAAAAAGGAACCCCGAGAGACATGCACTCTCAATCCGGCTCTAGGGTGGGTAGAATCCCAACAGCCTAGAGATAGCACTCCAGACACCTTCCCACTAACTCCTGCCAACGCTTCCGGTGCTCAACAGCACCTAAGGCCACAAACAAGCAAGTGTTCTGAAGCGCTGCAGAAGAGCGGGTTGGCCAGAATTTCCCAGAACCACGCTCTCCTCCCCACCAGCCCTCAATTGCAGCAAGTGCCGGATGGTGATCCTCAGATAGAGATGAAACCAGGCGAAATGGCGGGAGAATCTGAGGTAGGCGATATAGCGGGATAAGACCTATGTCACCATCAGCCCTTCTGTCCGGAAAACAGCCAAGTCCATTGAATGAACCTCAAAGTGGGAAACCGGTCAACAGTGTTGGTTTGGGGCGAGTTGGTTTACAGCGATACCGATCAAGCAGAGAGAGGTTATGGCGTGGATTCAGTGGTTAGAGAGTGCACCAGGAGGCCGGATTGAGGTAACAGCAAGGTATGGATGCAATGCAACCCGCTTCGCGCCCTTTTCGCCCGGACCAGTCGATACAAGCCAGAACTATCCAGGCCGTCCTTTCCGGGAGATGGCTCCTTATTAGTTTTGCGGGACGAACCAAAAGTAGGCTCTGGAGACGACAAAGTGAAACCGAAAAAAATGCCAAAATTCGGGTCGAAGGAGAGAGATAGAAGAGGGAAAGTAGTGTGGTCCCTCCGTGAATTAATTTGTTTTTCAATAAACTGGGAACTGCCGCCAGGCCAGACAGGTCTTCTCTCCGACAGCCGGGAAATTCTCCGCCTAGGATTCGATTACCTGTTAAACCCCCTCCCCCTGCTAGCGGTCTCTCACGGCTGATCAGGAGGCTCGTCCTACTCGAGTATAAACCTCTGCAGTATATTGCGGGGAGGGGCGCGGGGCAAGACGGACAGCGGCTGCGTGTACAAGTAGCGGTCACAAACAAGCAAATATAATGACCCACGTGGCTAGCTATTCATTCGCTACGGGCCTCGCTGAGAAGGAGGGCTGAGAATGAGTGACTCTATAAAAAAGAAATCCCTTCTTCTGATCTCCCGGATCTCTGTGGTGCCAAGGAGGGAGCGAAACCGGCTACGAAGGAAGCGGGTTGATGCGGTGAAGGGTGACGATTGGGAGGTTGAATGGATGAAAGAAGGGGAAAGGATGAGGGGGGGACAAGGAGAGGGAATTGGAAGGAGGGGGGGAATTCTGAAGATAACTGAAAAGGTAGGTATGATTTGGGGGGAGGGGGGGGTGCGGATGG
>LN891107.1:15353-55968 GCA_900010015.1 Tuber aestivum | reverse complement strand
CAGGGACTCGTAGGAAGCTTGTAGGTCAAAATTGTCCCTCGTTTAAGATGTTGCTACTTCGAAACGGTTGCAACAAGGTAACCGCATATCGGGGAAAGCAGACAAGCACGATGCCAGACCAAAAATGGGTCCAAGCCAAGCCGGCACGAGAAGGGCAAAGTCGATAAGCTGGAGCAGAGAGACGTGGGCTACAGTGCGGTACCATACTCTGCCGGGACAAAATCAGCGTGGGAGCGAGAAGAGAAAAGAATAACCTTTTCTTGGCAAGACGGGAGGAACGCTTGCTCCTGATATGGGAAAGCTCTCTCTCCAATCCTCCACACCCTTTCCCGAACAGGGTATGATAGACCAGACATCCAGATGGGGGGGTAGACGCTGGGGAGCCGGATTCGCCCTATAAATGCCTTTTCGGGTGGGCAACATGACAAAATTTCCCTCCTCCGCCCAAATCGGCAATGTGTAAATGGATATGGAAACCTCGTGCACCCCTTGCGGATGGTCAAACCCTTCCCGAATGCAGTTGAGTAACAAGGGGGAACGTCGATCCCTTGAACGTCCAATCCGAACACCCACTCACACGCCAGATAGGCAAGTGCGGCAAGCACACGCAAACACAATCAGGACTCCCCCCAAAATGAAAAAGTGTGCGGGGAGTGCAGTGTGGATGCAGGAGAAGGAAAAGGAAAAACGAGAATCCAAACAAACCACTCTAAAAGCAGTTCCAATAATATCTACGCCCTCTGATTCCCTAACATCATGTGCATCGGCGAGAGTTTTGGAGAGCCAGCCGGCGCGTTTGCATTTGAGATATAGTATGGGTACACTGCGACGGCCGTGGATGACGATGATGTGATGAAAAGGGAGGAGGAGAACCCGGACCCAAGCAGAGTGCCACAGACCGGAAAGCGCCCCCCCCCCCCAAGGAAGGCCACGAAATGGCGAGGACGGCAAGAATACGAAACGGGAGAGGAAAATGAGAAATAAGAAAACAAGAAAATATGGAAATAAGAAAAAAGGGTTGCGTGAGGAATTGCGTAAAATTGAATGACAGAAGGTGTAAAAGAGAGCCAAACATAGCCCACCAAAAGAAAGACACTATGTTCCCCTGCATTCGATCGGACTACGGTAGGCCAGGCTTAACACCCGTTGGGAGTGAATTGCGGATTCCCGAATCCACCGAGAAGGGTGGTCATGGGAGAAGGACCAGCCAAGATGCAGGGGCGAGAAAGGCCAGAGCAGCACAATCTTCCTGCCTGCATCCCAAAATGTGGGGTGAGATGGCTAAAGATGTAAAGGGTCAGAAATTGGAACAACAAAAAAAACGGTCTCTCCTTTACCCTTCCTTACGTTTCTCCTGCCCCCGTGAGCCCGTATGAAGCGCACGCACAGAAGGGAAAAAAGGGACGGGGAAGAAGGGGGGGACTCTGAACCATCACCGGTACTGTACTCGGGTATTCGTACTCGAGTACTCCCCCTGATCGTTGTGGTTGCGCATCGCTTCCCACCAATCGGAACAGGAGGTGGGGTGGCAGGCACGGTCGGAGAATTTTGCCGCACCGACTGCCTTGGGGAATGAGGGATCGACGCGCCTGGCGCCATCCTGTCTGCTTTTCTCTGGAAAGGGAAGCGGAAATGAGAAAGGCTCTCGCAATGCGATCGACCCCCAAAAGAGGACTCGCAACGTACCGGTATCCAGCCTTCCGCAATACAGTGCCGGTGCGATATTATGGTGCCCGCACACTCTCCTGCCGTCAGTGGGGGCGACAGATGTGCTCTACCGGTACCAGCACCCGCTTCATCCTTCCTACGGTACACCCTTCTTCCCCTCTTCCCTTCTTCCCCTCTTCCCTTCTTCCCCTCTACCCGTACCGGTATTCTCAAAACGCAAAACGTGTGATCGCGATACCAGGCCATTTTCGACGGTACCTCCCGTTGCGAAGATCCCATTGCTGCAAGTCTCCAAGTCAAGGAGCTCAAGTACAGTCAGCATGCCTTGGTGTGGATACAGCGAAGAATCTAGAATCTGCCAGAACCTTTTTATTTTCTTTTTCTCTTGTTTCCTCTTCCCCCTTCTTCCCCAAAAACCTCTCCGCTCCCCTATCCCCCCCCGTCCGAACTTTAGCAAGGAAAAAGTGTAATATTCTTTGATTGGTTCCGGCATACCTCAACCCGAGAAGCGCTTTTCAATTCGCTGGGATGGTGCACTGTACTCGAGTACGGTACGGTAGTCACTGTAGTCTGAACAGAGCTTTGCTTACCCTTTCCTCATAACGGTAGCGATGCCAATATGCGGCTCGGGTTGCGAATGGGACCCGCACTCGTACAAGTAGTTACCACCGTACGAGTACGAATACTGGTACAGTACTAGTACGGTACCGTACTCGAGTACATGGCCTCCCTTAATTGATCGCTCCGGTACCCCTGCCCCTTTCTCGGTTAATTTAATTTAATCCACCATCCCACCCCGAGTCGTTTAGCCGTGGTATCGGATTCGGAGGATGAGGGTATTTACCTTGCAGCGCATCATCCTGGTTCTGTGATACCGGTATGGGGCATGGGCACGAAAAAAAAAACGAGGAGTTCGCTGCACGCAGGGGGAAGGAAGAAGAGGGGAAAAAAGAGAGGTGGCTTACGCTTCATTAACTTAACCCCATGAAGGCATTATTAAAACTAACCCGTATTCCGGACAAATTCACACTTTTCATATTGATAAGCAGTTGACTCTACAACCGATGTCATGTCCTCTTCAGGGTAGACACGTTTTTTTCCCTCTTTTCCTCTTCGTTCAACCCAATCTTTGAGCATTGAAAGAAAACAAAGGAGAGATTGCAAGGGGCTGAGGCGGTGCTCCCGTCAAGCTTCTTATACCTAAAATTACCGCCCCAACCTTCCAGAAGCACCAAAAGTGCCTTCAGTGACATGTTGTGACTCCTGCAGCTTGTTCCCGGGTGAGATGCTGTGATGTCTCCTCGGGGGTCTGCCAGATACTGTACTATACGAGTACTCGAGTACAATGGACTCCCCAGCTGATACCCGAGCGCCGTCGGAAAGGGGCATGGCTTCTCGTACGAGCAGAAGGGCTTTACTTGGGTTGGCAGGTATGGGGGCGGGCCTTGACTGTAACTAACGGGGAACAGCCAGTAGCCTGGGCGGTATTCATGATATGAAAGGACCACTGCGGGAGGATAGCCTCCTTCCGATCTTGAGGAATGGGCATTTATTTACCATCCCAAACGGAAGAACTCTGATGGCACTGTGCGGACGTGGCTCAACCCCTGCCGAAAATGTGGTGGTATCCGAGCCGTGAGCACGTATGAAACCGTGTCCACAGTACGAGTACTGTCCCGGCTTTGTTGTGGAATGAGGACAGCAACGGATCCGAGCATCGTGGCGGAACGCCTCTTTTCCCCCAGATCTAATCCTGAGTCATAGCTACACTGTGGTTAGGTTGCCGCTTACGGGGGAGAAAAGAGTGGTTCATTTCCCGTAGGATCCTGTCACGAATGATATACTCGAGTACCGGTACTGTACAAGTAAGTAAATAAATAAATAAATAAACGCAACCGAGTGGGTGCACATGCGAAGCCGGAGTTTTGGTGATCGGCAGTATTTTATATATGTAACATATAAATATATATATATGCAAGTATATATAGTATACAACTCACAACTTCTTCGCACTGTTATAATTGCAATGTCACGAGGGCTTGAAAATTTTTAACCCGTGAAAGAAGCAACCGAGCCGTGTTAACACTGTACAGGCACCGGTACTGCGAAAGTTGGCTTGAACTGCGATATGAACCTGTTTCCACGGCACCATGCATCTGCCATCCCCCTTTCCTCTCCAACTACTTCGCGAGAGTTACGTCCAACCCATATTCTCAGCCATAACGCGGATTCTCTCTTTTTCTTTTTTTCTTCTTTCAATTTAGCCTCTCGCTAGAGTGCCTGGTTCACCACAATTGGCCGTAGGCACGGCCCCTTATCATTGACCCTGGATGGCTTGAACGAAAGAACCCGGCCGGGGCAGGCCGAGGATCCGCCGGACTACTATACTACCGGCCACTTAATGTGCTGGAATTAAGGGAGTGTCCTGACTCGGGGACGTTGCATTCGAGTTTTAGGTGGCCCTCCAATCTTCTTCCGGCCCATGAAGGTAAACGGACCTGTCACGGTATCCCTTGAACACTTGAACAAACCAAGCCTTGTTCCCGCCCCGGGCTCCCCTAAAACATGCTGTGGGTTAGTGCTTCGAGTTGCTTCAAACTGAATAGGGGAGAAACTCTTTTAGGGTCCCGGTCTCGGACTGCCCTGTTGTGGGTCTCTGCCATCGGTAGCTCGTTTGAAGGCGGGCTTGAGCGCCGGGATAGTTATGCTAAAACCCCACTCCACCGTTCCGTACGCCGCTGTCATAGCTCAAAACGTCTCCCACCAAGCGGAACGCGATGCCGTGATTATACAGGTCCCGGGACAACTACATCGCTATCTTTTCGGCACTCCCTACCTGTATTCTCGTTGGCTGAACGCTGTTTCGCCACATTACATGACAAATATACCACTCCCGACTCAATGCGTTTACCATCACCAAAATCCCCCAACCTTATCCTTGGCCAAGCGTGCATCATACGAGTAGCGCTAGCAAACACAGTTCGCCGAACGTCCATTTAGCCGCCTCATCGACCCCGTGGATACTTGGTGGGGAGCCCGCTCGTCCGGAAAGCAACCCTTGCTGACTGGTGATCTGGATTTCACCGGGGGACATCTGGGCAACGAGCAGCAGATTTGTTTCTTATTTTTTAAGCCGCAGGCCACGGCCAGGTTTGTGGGGGTGCTGCTCGCGAGCTACAAGGTGTTCTATGAGCTACAGTTCGCTTCGGACCTGAGGAGGCTAGGAATCCACTTGATCGTTGGTGTCAGGGAATTGGCCTACTTTGCGTTCAGACAAGCTTTCGGTTGAATAGCACGGCTAATTTGTTAGGAGGTTCTCGAGTCAGGCCAGCAGTGCTTTGTCTTTTAATGGGACGGCGGAATGACAACAAGCGCGAACCCTACTCAAGTGATATCGGTACCGGACTTGTCATCCGAGACATACCAAGGGAGATATAAGACCATCCATTATATCTCCAACCGGGCTATTGTGGGGGGATATCTGTCACTTTGGAAATGACAACGAGCAATCTTATATCTTCCGTAATTATTTGTGGAAATGGCGGTGTTTAGTTGTGTTGGGTAAAAGAGGGCCAATGAGTGGCGCTATGAAGGCTGTTGTGATGTTTTCTTGAAATATTCTCCGGAAAGGTAACCTTCCAGCTAACCGAGTTAATAATGGCAGTACAGTGCTCGAGTAATACTGAACATCTACAGGCGGAATTGGCAGTGTATATCTGGCAACACGACGTTCCTTCCTTTCTGGCATGACTCGGTGGTATCTCGATTGGTGGTGCTTCAGAGATCACTCTGGGTGGGTGAATTGATGAGGGCGCGGGGAAGCTCGCTATTCTCATACTATAGACCTCTCGACACCGCGATAAATGAATAAGACGCTACCGGCATAGCACATCGATCTACTAACAACCCGGAGAACGGTGTTTTCTCAGGGGCTGTGGTACATGTAAAACTACGGTAGGGCACAATGCTCATCTGTGGCGTACTGTACCAGTGATTACTAAGATACGGCGCAGGAAATGTGCCACTAGTTACAGTACCGATACTGAATGAATACCGGGAACGGACGAACCATGAATCATGCTAAACAGGGCTAACCCCGGTAGCAATGATACAAAGTGAGTAGCCAGGATTTTTTCTAGACGAGTCTCAGACACCTCCTAAACCGGGTTTCCTTTGCAAGCTTCTAGCCTTGGATACAGCACCTTTTTCACACAGACGCAAGATACCGTCCCCGATGGATTGTCTGCGTTTTGGGAAACGTGTTGAAAGGAAAGGCGGAAAAAAAAGCCTGCACATCTGCCGACCGATATTCTGTGCGGTACGTTCCGGGATTGGAAGGGGGGAGACGAAATATGGGGCCGCGTACCAATAAGATTGAATCCAACGGCCTGTCCACCGGTTTGTCATTGCGTCTCTTAGATCTGCATCGGATCAATCCCGAGAGATAAACCGGGGACGTATCCGGTGTCTCTTTTCCACAGAAGCCCGAAAAAGAAAATGAAAGGAAATGAAAGAAGAGTCAAATTGGTCCACTATCGTAACCAAGTAGAGTACTACAGCAGTATACAAGCGCGGTGTCTAGGGAGATCCCAACCGCCTGTAATGTGAACTCGTCCTAGGAGAGGATAGATACATTGTTCGTGTTAGTCCTTCGTGCATTCGGACTGAGGTCCCGCTTTGGAGACCAGGCATGGATGCAGATGCCATGAGTATCAGCCAGCTAATGAGTGATTGTTTATGATTAACTACCTAAATCTGAATGGCTGAAATAATGAGATTTGACTATCGGAAGGTTTCAGGAGCACTCGGGAAGCCAGAGAAACGTCTTTGGTATTTTGCAGATAAGATACTCGCTCAATTCCCCGGCTCGCTACTATAAGTGTTTTACGCACTCGGCATCCATTCTTCCGAGGGGGCCCAATCAAACAGTGTGGGGCTAGTAAAGTGCAATAAATAAGCGTACCAGGAGAACGGCACTATACGGGAACAAAGAAAGCGAGAGCTATATTTCTCATTCCCTACGCCTGCACGTACTTGTACTGCGGAGGCTGATATCCAATATAACTAGCTTGGCGGGGTTCACTTTTTTCAACTCCTTCACTCTAAGCGCGGAACACCCTGTAGAAGTCATAGCGAAAGAGACGGTCACTCTATCCGTTTCAGAGATTCAGCTATTTTGCCCGGGGAGGGAGAGGCTAGGAACAAGTGGGTGCAGCGTTATGTCTCTCATTGTCTTGTAATTATCTTCTTCGAATGCCTGGCTTAAAGTCCCCGAACCAACACACTTCAGTTCTCTTCTCCACGTCTGTATCGTGAGTAATCACTACCGCCGGCCGACCTCGTACAGAAGTGTGTTGGTGAAGAGCCGGGGGAGTTTGGGAAACTCGTGGTTGCGCATATTTAAACCTGTTCCCGCGTCCCTGGGACAGGACTTTCGGAGCCCACGGGTGGAAGTTCATGCGGCAATTACGCGCGCGGGGTGGCTTCGGAATAGCTCAGTGTGCCGGTGAATTTGCCGGAGCACAGGGACGACTCGAGTCTTTGAAAGGAATTTTAGTTTATTATATCATAGCAACAGCTGACTGCAGAGAGGGGAGGCGGAGCCCACCCCTATCCTATGATTCCCAGGTGCAATGTATCTGAGTGTTGCACTACATCAAGAAGGTTTCATCAATAATCGAAGAGGAGGCATGCAGGATGGCAGTTGGGCAGAGGATGTTTGCGCTTTTAGGGCTTAGGAGTTAGGTTTCATATTCACGTTGTTGCCATAGGGCATTGGTTATGGGGATTGGTTTCTTTTATGCTTCTAGGCATTTGGTTCTTTGTTGGAGGTTCACGAGAGTTCTGGTTGGGAGCGTGGAGGATCATGGTTCGTTAGGATGGTGTGGCTCTTTTGTGATCGTTTCCCTTCTTTGGAGTTCTAGAGTTCTTGTTGGCTAGGAGATATATATCTCCCGTCCTGTCGTTAGCTAGATCACCACTATCGATCACTAGTTTTCTCCTCATCCTTCCTCACTGTCTCGCATCTTGAGTTCTTTATTCTCGCACTTGTGTTGCTTCTCTCATCGGTGTTCTACATTCCTCCTCATTAATAGAAGGGTGCTCGAACGGTCAAGAGTTGCTTGCTATCCTCTCTTATTATACGATAAGGCTAAAAGTTCGACCCCAGTGGGGGAATATTATCCAAATACCGGTAGTAGACAACCCAAACTAGGTAGTCAATCAAACTAGGTAGTCAATCCTAGCCCTCAACTAGTGGTTCCCGGCATGTCACTGGCCCAAGAACTCACACCCCCCACCTCCCCATCCCGAAATCCGAGCAGCGAAGAGAAACACTCCCCAGAAACTCAGACCATCCCAATCCCTGTCCAGTCCTCGCAAAACCGCACCTCATAGCTTCCTACGCAGCCCGCTGACCCCGGCGAAATGTGGTGCCACCTGCCCCTGCATATACCTCCGTCCGGTGACCCTCTCCTCCCATTTCCCGAGCCCCCAGACCACAGACCATCAACGAAAAGGCTGTCAACAAACAAACAGCCCCTGAAGGAGACCATAACAACGATCGGCAATCTAATGCTGCTCCGAGCCAATATCAGCTGGTCCCGTGGATAGGAAGGACCCGAAGGCGAGGGGGTGAAGCGAAGAAAGGAGGGAAATCCGACCACCCAGATCCGACGGAGGAGGGGAAGGGAAGGGGCGGCATGGTGGGGAACAATGAGGCGAAGGGGGGAGTTGGTTAGGTATGTGTAATATGTGCCGTGATATGCATGGGACTAGGGAAAGGGTCGTGGGCGGAGGTGGAAGGGAGCCCTACCTACACCGGGGCTGGACCGGGTGGGAAGAAGGGGGGTGCGGGGTATGAGGTTTGTGGTGGATTAATATATTACGGCATGATAAGATGGGAAAGAGGGAATTTTTCGAGGTAGGCTATGGATGTAGTCGACTTGAGAGCTTGTGTTGAAGAGATATTGCTATAGTGGTATGCACCTCTAGTATAATAGGGACTTGGGAGCATGGCGGGATTCAAGGTCGAGTGGATTGACACTTGCGAGCCAGACTACAGTGCCGCGCTGTAGGCAGACTGTTGTGAGATGTTTATTGGTGCTTCCCCGCAGTGGTTACGAAACGATTATTTGCTGGTGATCGTGAGCGGTAGTCCAAGGATACTATTCCATACAGCAGTCTGATCCTTTACTCCCGGGGCAGCCCAGAAAAACGCCAAGAACAATCCCGTGTCGGCCATCTACCAAAACTCCATCTATTATATCCCAACGAGCGCAAAGGCCAACAGTCCCCTCCTCCACACTCCACAGTAGACAAGCCCAATCACACTCTAGCACTCGAAAACAGAATTGAAGAACAATCCACCTCCGCGCGGGCTAACATTACAAGTTTACCTATGCAGGTACAGAGCCTTATCTTGTTTTTGCATCCTACCCCGCTGCGCATACCGGTAGCTCGAAGCGTTTGTTTCCCTACGAAAAAAGTGCTGCTACAATGGCCGTCCCGAAGAATACCCGGGCAATAAGGGTAGAAGGGAAATGGACCTGTTACCTTTATACCGTGCTAGGTATCTGTACCGGGTATTTGTCTAGTTTGTTGTATTCCTCGTTCTGCATTGTTTGGCTTCGGGTGACAATTTTAGTATAAGTTAGTTTCCAAGACTGCGGGGACGATTTCGGTCCCCCGGTTTTTTCTTGCGGCCCAAGTTCCTATCGTCAACGGAACGTTCCTTCCTTTTTTCGGATTTCACGGAACTCTGTTTTGGGTTTCAAGGCTGTCTGCGGTTCGCGGGGTGTGCGTGCCTCCGGTATCATATGTGCCCTATTCGGGCCCCTGTCGATTATCTGGTTCGCCAGTTCTCATATTTCCGTACGCCACTGGGGCCATCCCCCCCCTACTTGGCCCCTCCCCCGTTGGGCTCCGGGGTAGGACCACGGTACGGTAGTGCACGCCACCCCTTCACAGGGAGACCGAAGCCCACGGACATCATCCCGGTCTCCGAAAATCTGCTTCTACACCATCGCAATCTTCACTTCTGCCAAATACCCGGACTAAATTGCCGGTACCGGTACTTCTTCACCGAGCAGCACCCTCACCGCGGGCACACCCACTTTTTTTCCTCGGGATGTAATTCCCACCGCACACTGTGTGTTGACTGTAACGAATAAAAAGTGGTGATGTGGGGTTATCATGAGCCGAAGGGAATCGGCGCACATGTGAGGTCGGGGATGATAGCGATGGCGCCTTCGGGTGGGGATGGTGCGGCGGAGGGAGGGCACTGTACGCGTGTATAGTAATATGCTGTATTTCCCAGTGGAGAGAGTGGTGGGAGGGAGATATTGCAAAGGGGAGATGGTGGTTTGGTGAGAAGCATTTGCCTGGTGACTCGGTTTATTGCAGTGAAGGGATAGGCCGGGTGCTTGGGGGACGATTCACGGTGAGGTCGCCGTTCGTGGGTGGGCGTACCCATAGTATACTCCCTCGGGCAGGGGTATTAGTGGCATCGGGGGGGGGGGGTCGGAGTACCGTACAGTAGGTAGAAGGAGTGGGATGAACGGGAGGGGCAAGAGCGATAACCGAGGGGAAAAGCACGGTAGCGCCCACCCGAATCCAGCTGGAGGCGAGATAAAGGATGTCAAGGAAGCACTCGTGGGCATGCGGAAATCCCATTATCATCAACTCGAGGGGTTGGCCCGATTACCGAGTGAGGGTGTGTGATTGGAGAGTTGCCATGTCCCCAGGGTATAAAATACCGTTCTAGAAACTAATGCTCTTTCCCAATTCTCGTGTTTTCTGGTTAGACACAGATTCAGCGCTCACCGTACGTGCTTCCAGCAGAGCAAGATATACCGTCGTGGATTCTGGATGCGAGGATGAGATCTGGAATCAAAAATAGCTTGAGTCAAAAAGAAGAGAATTACAGTCCGGGCATTGACCTTGCAGAGGGGGTGCCAACCGCCTCTATAGTGCCCTTATATTGAAGGTCTAACAATACCAAAGCCGGCTCCCGTTCAAGCCTCGGCCGGACCGGTAACTGGACCTCACCCCCCATATTATACTTCTTTCGGAGTTTTGTCGTCAAAATAGGGTGGTTATGCCCTTGCAAGGGGTTCCTAATTGTGGTTGGGGGAGGGTCTCTCCTCAATTCTGTGGTTGAGAATGATATTACCCTTTCTCCCACTACATCCCTGGCTTTAGACATTTCCTCCCCTTGTTTTGGGTCTCCATGTGCACTGCTTCTTGGGGATCCACTACAGAACCGGCGTGGGTGGTGGGTTGGGAGAGCCAGGCTTCTATGATACAAACAGCCCTACGCAACGGATGCGGCCCCGAGCGGGAGGTAAAGTGTCTGCCTGACTTGATCCCGCTGAACCTCACACCGTGGCGCATTGTTATCCCGGACCTCCACTGCCGGATTCTTTCCGGAGACACGTAGAAATACACTTTACTATCCCGGATTTTGCAGGTTTTCGGAACGGATGGAAATTTGATCTCCAACACCTGCTGAGATATATTCAGTGCCCCAGGCTTTCACCATATCCTAGGCTAAAACCTAGCATCGCGCAGCTCAGAAAAAGTGGTGGATACCAGGAGCCCGCCTTGTGGGGGGCGCAGGCCAAATGTTCCCCCTCCCGTTTATCCTCTTCCGAATAATCCCCCCCATCACAATATCAGGGGAGCCTCCAACATACAGGCTACAGACTCCGGTTGATTCTTGCTAGTGGATATTTCGGACTTGAAGAGAACTTGGTAACCAAATAGGGAGGGAGAATCGTGTATCGAGTAGGGTACAGTACTACCAGACAGTCTATTGAAATTGTCAGCCTATTCCCCCATGTGTCTCACTTGCTGCCCAACCCCCCCATTTAGTCCTAATACGGAACAGCCGCTAGTTACAGTGCCGCTAGTCAGCTGTCACTCAATTTTTAATTTTTTTTTCCACACCAAAGATTTCATTCACAATTCTACCCCGGGATGTTTCATTGCCAAATAGCCCCACCCAGGATTTTTGCCACCCAGAGCGACGGAACGACACAGCAACATAATATGCAATGTCCAAAGTCCGGGAAGCCACGGATGATGCCCAGACAATCCCAACACAGCATGCATCACCACCAACCCAAGCAAAGCCCCACCCACCACCACCGGCTTCCCCGCTTCCCCCAGGATCAGAATCGGATTCAATCCCACTCCGTGCACCCGATCCCCAACTCGCCAGTAGGAACAGGAAAGAAAGAGAGAAAGAAAGAATTATCACCAGCGGAAAACGACATTATACAAAACCCCGAATAGAAACAACTTCCCTCACACTTCCACCGAAATTCCTCCCCGCCCCCCCGCGCGCTGGGGGGGTAATTACCACCAAAATATTCGGTACCTAAATATATAATATCATCCGCATATAATAATTACACCCGAACGGAGACGCGCTGGTGGATGAGTCTAGGTCGGACAAGATACGAGTAGGGATTTAAAAAAAAATCAAATCTGGCAGGCGCACAAATGAATGCAACCTCTACTACACTATTGTACAAGTACTATCGTACTTGTATGATAAAATTTGTAAGGCGCGTCTAGTTGCCATGCGAAAACAACCTTCGTTTTTTTTTTTGACCTCAATTTATGATACAGGCCTCAGCTGAGCTACCGCATACTCATTCGTATTTTGCTCTTCAGCGGCATGTCTTATCGACACCGAAAACTCGACGGTCAAAATGCAAACAATTAATTAGCTCTCAAAACGAAAGTATCATATCCAGAAAATGGAAAATGATCAAATTTTTTTTTTTTAAAAAAAGAGATCGCATCATGAAAAGCTCTTCAATAAATAACATACAGATACCGGTACTTTGACAACAACAACACCTTCACCTTCACCATCAACTAACTAGCAATAAAAGGTGAAAAGAAAAAAAAAATAGGAAAAATATGGATCTCAAAGCCCACATGTCAATAACTCCCCCTTTCCAATATTTCTATCACCATCTCATTCCGGTAACTTTTGGCCAAATCGGTCGGTCTTCCCAATACACACGGTACGCAGCACTATAGTCTACAGTAGAGTACAGTAGTCTAGAGTTTCCGACATGTATCTATTTGTCAACCAGACACCACAGACAGACTACGGTAGATACAGCACCGTAGCACCACTCGCGCCACCGGTAAATTATGCAAACTCCGAATGACTACACTCGCAGACTGCAACTTTTGTGTGTACCGGTATTTTGCGATTTTAAAAGGAGGGGCGACGACCGGATGCGTCCTGGATGAGAGTCTATAGACTAACGAGTCGATGGAGATCCGGCTATGATGGGATGGGATGGGATGGGATGAAAAACTCCACGCCACCACCTACCCTACCCTACCCTACCCTACCCTACTGTACTGCTCTACCCGGGATACCGTAAAATCCAACCGACAGCAATTCGAAAAATAGGATAAACTTTGTCTATCGTAGCGTCATCTGTTGTGCGACGAGGGCAGTGCTGTGCAGTGTACTAGTACGAGTACCGTACTGTATATAGTGTAGTGCGCCCGATAAATTCCCTAAAAGGTCCGGAATCGCGCTTCCACCGCAACGCTAGCCAGCCAGCGGGACTGGA
Organism: Tuber aestivum; assembly: GCA_900010015.1. NCBI lineage: Eukaryota > Fungi > Ascomycota > Pezizomycetes > Pezizales > Tuberaceae > Tuber > Tuber aestivum. The sequence goes on along the minus strand of LN891107.1, from coordinate 42,694 downwards.
CTGGACTAGACTGGACCGCGCGGTAAAAGGTATGATGATGATGATGATGATGATGATGATGATAGAAGTATAAAGGTAAAAATAAAAATAAAAAGAGAAAAGTGCAGAGTAGAGCAGGGAGAAGTGAGGAAGCTATTGTACAGCAAAAAGGTGAAAGTTCGCGGACCTTGTCCAGCTAAAATATGGGTTTTCGCCCATCCATAACGAGGACGTAAAGGGTTGATGTCGAAGAAGGTGGGGGGGGGGGGGGGGTGATGAAGGGAAGAGGAGGTTCCGGTTTAATAATATTCCATTCAGGGAAATGGGGAGAATCCCATTTCACTGATCGTACCGTCGCCGGATTAAGCCCTCCTGGGGGGCCGTACAGTAACTGTATCGTTATCGCGCAGTACGAATACAACAGCACCTTCGAGCTGAATTTATGTAAAACCCCGCGAATCCCCCCCCACCTCCTATGGCGCCGACCGTGTTCGCATCGGTAGCTCTGGTTTCGTGAGTGATTGGTCGTGACGGACTGCACTGGCTCTGCGTGGCTGAGCACCGTTCCGCCTTCGCGCGGTAGAGTGCGATACGGTACAGCCAACAATTGTGATATGGTATGATGGGTTGTCACACCAGCTCATCTTGCTCCGCCCCGTTCGATTCAAGACCGAACATGCTCGCGAGCACACGCAGCTAGGGGTTGTGGGGAATGTGGAAATATTAAGCCATGGGGGAATCTGGCATGGCAGTATTGTAATATTACATCGGGGCTGGGATGGAGGGTAGGATATATCAAGATCAGGGAATATGTATGTACAGCGCATGCGTAGGTAAAAGGAAAACATTTAAAGAAAAGTTTTTTTAAAAAAGTGAATGGTGAATGGTGAAGTGAAAAAAAGAGGAAAAAAAGGCAATCGAAATAAATTATCCTCGTCAAGTTTTGTTGACAGAGTTTCGGGATTAGATTGGGGATATCCCCGCGACTTGATCCCCCCCCCCCCCCACCTCCCTCTAAGAAACGCCATCTCTTCCTTCCACCCGTCCTTCCATCTTGTACTTGCGTCTCATGCTCCGTTCATCATTTCATTTCAATCACAAGCTCAACTAGTGCAGTTCCACCGGCATGGTAGCTGGGTGCTTCGGCGGCGGCTCAGTGTACACGGGCGAAACGATCGGGGGGACCATGGCCTGGCCCTCGGGCACGTAGGTGTTTTGTGCCATCTGCCCTTGATACGCGGACATCTGACCATACTGCGGTTGCGACATGTACTGCTGCTGCTGGGGCGGAGGACTGTACGGTGGCTGCTGGTACGGCTGTTGTGGCGGATACTGTTGGGGCACAGGGACAGCACCATTAGGACCACGATTGTCCTTCCTCACGCAGAAGAAGAAGAGCAACGCTGCGATGATGGCTATTCCAGCCACGGATCCGATAGCGATACCTGCGATGGCGCCGGCGCTCAATTTGTCATCCGGGGGTGTTTCGGTGGGATACGGTGACATGGTCGTGCCCGTCCTGGTGGGCCAGGCGCCGGTCGAAGTTCTGCTGCGGCTGGCCACCGAGCGCGTGTTGGTCTCGTCGGCCGGTGCGGATTGGGACGCCGTGTTCTCCGTCAACGTGTCTGCGGTCGCCGTTATGGTCAGGACCGTGGCCGTTGACGAGCATGCTAGCCAGGTTCCGCCGCCACCAGCGATGACTTCGGTTGCGCAGAGGGGTGCGGTTGCGGCGCTGGTGGTTGGGAGTGTTAGCATGAGTGGTCTCGGGTGCTGAATAGAGGGGGAGTATTGTACCATGTGAAACATGGTTGTCCGGCACTACATCCAGTTTGCGTGAAATCAAAACATCTTCTTGAGACTGTTGGCATCACCATTGTAGTCCTGGAAAGCGGGCCCTTGTATATTAGACATGTTCGTTCGAACTGGTATAAAAAAAAACTGTAGTGGTAAAGGCGGGACGGGGGGGGCAAAACATACGAGTAACAGTCGATAAAGCTAGCGGCAGTGTAGCACGCATTACCGGTCAAACAACCCCCTGGCAGAGAACACAAGAGGACAACGATCAGAATATGGTACGTAGATAATCACTCGACTCGACATGGAATCGGGCCAAGCATTCAATATCAAACAAGTTCAGACTCACATCCAGCACCAGCATTGCAGCACCGAGTCGAAGCAAGACAACCCAAAACACCGCACGCCCTCGATCCGGCACTGCACTGAACGAATTGACGAGGCTGCATAGCGCGACGGTTATCCGCCTCGCGCTCCTCCATCGCTCCGAATAACCAGCTACCATGGACGCCGAGAACGCTGCCGAGCCCCAGCAAGGCCAGGAGAAGGGCCGAATTCCTCTGACGGAAACCCATGTTGGGGACAAGCGATGAGTTAGATTTTTTTGTCGAATTAATTTTCTTTCTTTCTCCCCTTCCACCAGCTCAGTTCAGCCCTCGGCAGGAGTTATCGACTAGGTAATGCTGCGATGGTGAGCTGCGGGAGCGAATCGACTGGGGAGGGAAAAGGAAAAGGAAAAAGAAAAGGGTCAGGAAGGAGGGAAAGAAAGAGAGAAAGAAGGAAGGGAGGGAGGGAGGAAGGGAAGGGTCCGAGAGAGGGGGGGGAGTAAAGGGGTTTTATTCTTTTTCGCTTGCTAGCCCGACCGAGTTGAGAGGCTGGTGGGCTACAGGAATGGTGCGGCACTGGTGTACGAGTATCAATCGCACGGGAGGGGGGTTGTGCAAGTACCGGTACCGTGATGTACGGCTTCTCGTTCGATAATGGATATGGGTATATGCATGTCACAAACTCAGCTAGCCAGCCGTCTGCCTCTCGCTCTCTCTCTTTCCCTCTCTCCTATCCCAACCAGGACCCCTTTGTTTCCGGTACAGTATCATACATCTACAGTACAGTATCTCCCATCGAGGCCTCCTTTAGCCACCGCAATCGTCTTGCGTCGTATTCGAGGGTCTAGCTGCATGGATCTGGACTGGTGGGCACATACGGTACTCGAGTACAAAAAGCAGAAATAAGTGGGTGCAGGTCGACAGCGACTGGCCTTCGCCTCCAATGCTCCTCAAAAAAGACGAGTCTCCACCCTTGGGAAGGCTTTCACGAATAGGGAGATGTCGGGGGTTTCTTTTCTTCTTTCAGACCAATTCGTTTGCAGGGGGCAGACGTGGGTTGAATGGTGCGGGAGGATAAAAAAAAAGAGAGATGCCAAGACTTTCATCATGTTTTCCTCTCACACGAGTTGCATGTGTAACCACACCTCCTGGTGCAACAATGCTTCGGTGCTCCAGTACTCGTAGAGGGATCAAGGTTCAAGCCACCACACCACACCGCCTTGTTGCACTCGAACAATCACGGGGAGCCCTTCATGTTTTGGGGGAAGAGTCAAGCAGTGTACGGTACTCGAGTAAGGAGACCGAGTACTCGTGTCGTTTCTGGAGAGTGCCCCTTCCTTCTCAATGGAGACATACGGTAGTCTGGATGGACAGCGAGCGACACTTCACGTCAACCGAGAAGAGACGGTTTGCAGGATTGGAGACTGCTCGACATTCAACTGGAAACGGTGGCTCCCGGTTGAGTTCAGCGGCAGGTCGACTGAAGCAACCCTCATCCCTGCTCGAGACGGCTGCAACCTTACAGTATGATTGGGCAAAAGTTCGCTAAGCTGAGCATGCAAAATTAGACTACCGTACGAGCGAGGGGTGCACAAAATCATTCCAACCACGGGGAAATTCGTGGTAACAGAGGGGAGAGCGAATTACCCCATTTGAACAGTCTATTTTGGTGCGCATTTTGCGGTGCTGCCTTCTGCTTGCCATCCATCCACTACCGTACTCGTACCGGCACTCGAACAACCCGCGGGCCCCTGTTTGATGTTCTTCCAGTGCTGTGTGGTCGATGTTGCCAGCCTTGCCCTTCTCCAAAAGCACTTTTGTCAGCCTCTCAGCCGCAAAGAACTAGTAGACAGCCGGTACAAGTACCAGTACCATCACAACCGCACCCTCCTCCGCTTTGTGGAGATTTGCCCCCGCTTGCGCTACCGTAGGCCTTTTTTTTGGTGTTCCGAATGACGAGGAGAAGGCGATTCGGTTATGATAACCAGTGCCACCGCAGCCACTTCTGTATGGTGATTTACGGAAACTACGGCCGTGGGAATCAGTGGTGCTTGTAAATTACGAGTACCGTACTAACACTGTAGCCCGCTCCTAACAGTCAGGTGGCTCACGCTCCGCTCATTTTTGAAATCACCGCGTGCCGCAAAACATAAAATCCACATGGATCGTACAAGTATGGTGTCGGCACCTTACGAGTAGAATCGACCCTCAGTGCCATCCGGGTCCAGGCACTAGTCCTAATGTAGTATTTGACCATACTGCTTTAGGCAATGTGTTGGTGTATTACTCAGCAAAACCTACTTTTCACACACAAGTGTCAACCTCCTCACTCCACCCAAATTTTGCCTCAACTTTAACAGCTATTATAGAAAGAACCACACCCCTTGGATGAAATCTGCTCTGTAAATGTGTTCTTCATATGTTTTAGGAGGATTATACAGAAGGAATAAGTAAAATAATGATATGTGACGTTGTTGTTGCCTGCCGAAAAGTTGGGAGAGTGCGGTTGTCGTGAGGGTTGATTCTAAGGTGCCGGCACCATACGTGGGGATGATACCGTGCCACGGCTTGAGCAATCCCCCCGTCAGTCGGGTCGAATTCGAAGCGAGAAGGGGGAGAGCAGAGGGGGGGTATAATATAGTACGAGTACTCGTACATGATAGCACTTGTAGATTCGAGCTGTCTGCTGACCCAAAGGGGCCAATCTGATGCCCTGGGGGCTTTCGGGAGCAAACAAAACGACAATTGTGAAGTTTTCCTGCCCCAACTTTCTCGGCGGTGACTGGAGACTACGCTTACCCCTCTCCTTGGCCCTCCCCTCCCTTCGAGCTGACAGCTGAATTCGGCCCAATGCCGAGACCGGCAGAGAGGATTAAAGGTGCGAGAAGGTGGGAAAGGTGGGTTCGACACCCGAGTTCACACCAATGAGTTTCAATCGCGGCAACTTTATTCGTCTCGGAAGCCACACCATCTCTGCAAGTTGTGGCTTTGAGTTGTGGCTTGGGTAGAGGTTTTTTCCATGATGGCGTGAACCGGGGTGACGAAACCACACCTCCCCCGTACCCGTACTCGAGCACAGCACTAGTACCGTACAGTTGTATTCGTACACCCTCCCGAACCATCTTCCCGTGTTCAAATGAGGGTGTTTTGGAGAAACGGTGGACCGGAGAACCTAACTAACGGTATTGAGCGGAACTACACCACGCATTCCTGCATGCCCAGCTTGTTTTGTTTGCTATGCATACCTTACCCCCTCTCCCTCCCCCTCCCCCACCCTGGGTGACCGACCATCTACACGAGTACGGGCACACACACACCAGCATCAGTTGATATGCCCCTCGATTAACCTTATATCGTTGGTGTGCGGCCATTGTCGACCCGCACCGCCCGAACTTGCTATCGCTTGAGCCTTCCTTTTGGCTTCCTAACTTGGGTGTGCGGTAGCGTTGAGATTCGGGGGTTCAAAGGAATGAGACTGGCTGCACGGGCTCTCTCATACCGCAGTGCTCGAGTAGAGATTACAGTATCCCGGTGTTAGTGGCGTGCCAGTACTTGTGTGCCGTACCCTGCTCAAGTACAATACTGACATCCCTTAGCTCGTCCTGTACTGCGCCCAAATGATCCCGTTTACTCGAGCACTCGATCACCAGTACGATGCTGCGCAAGTATAACGAAATCTGGAAAGTGTACCGGTACTCGTACTGTACCCTCTTTATTGGTAACGAGGTTTTAAGCTGGAACCTTATTCCACCGGATCCTTGGGCCCTTTGATAGACTTGGAGGCCGCTTTTCTGGGGGACCTAGCGAGTGCAAGTGCGGCACCTTGTGTACCCTTGTGAACTGACGGAGCTTGAGCTCACCAAAAGGGCTGTACCGTATAATATCATCTCTGACCCCAAAACCTACAGAACCAGGGGGGGCCATGCTAATACGGTACCGGCAGGTGGGGGTATGATACTTCCGGACAACCAAAACCTGCCCTCATCAAAAATTTCTAACTCGCGGATACCGTAGCTGGAGGTGTTTGCGGATCTATGTCAAACAGCCCTCCCAGCGACATGGTTCCGGTCGTTGGTTTCGAATGCATTGAATAGGCAAATTCAAGAGAGGAATTATCAAGTGCTTCTAAGAGGGGTTCTGCACCGTATGATACTCTACCGTACTAGCGGCACAAAACCGCTAGAGGAATTATTTTTCGGGAACCCTGGTAATTCGGTTGGGTCCGGATTTTTCCAAGAACTTTTAGGTGGGTGGTGGGTGGGTTTTGGTTTATCATACCGGCAACTGTTTTAGGCAAAAGTTACCGCAGGGAAATGGAATTCATTCCATCCAACCATTTTCCAGCGATCATGGGCGGGGTTGTTAATTGTGAGCTTGGCTCCGCGGACTGCCGCCGATATGCTGGGACGTTAAAAAAAGAAAGAAAAAAGATGGAAGAGAGGATAAATGCGCTACCGTACCAGTGGGACGTTGTATCATAGTTGCAAAGTACTGTACCTCACCTAGTCAGGCGCTGCGCATATTTATTTTTACAGTATCAGAATAAGTTAGAGCGCCGGCAGCTGTGTTTGTCGCGTTTCCCCATCGCGCACAGTGGGAGTATTGTACTCGAGTATAAGTACTACCGTACAAGTAGTACGCGTACAACACCGCAATAAAGGGGAATCCCGACATCCCAGAAGCAGCACATTTACTCTCTACTGTATTTGTATTTCGTGCGCATAGCACCCTTATATGTGCGAGCACGAATCTTGAGCTCCGTACATTAGCACTCGAGTACCGTACCGTGATGATAGCTATTATGATAGACTACTACTGGTCGGGAGAGAGCAGAAGCACATGTACGAGTACCGCACGGGTCCGGTATGTTACCCACAGTTGTCGAAATGTTCGGAATCACCCCGCATCTGCTAAGCCACGATGCTTGTGGAACGGGTGGGAATAATCCTTGTGGAGTCTGGAGGAGCATTAGTGTGACAGTCTTTGTATAAGTACTCGTACTGTGTTCTCGGGTATGATACATACGGTATTGGAGTAATGGCGTGGCAGCGAGAGAACTTCGGCGTTGAGGGAGGGAGGGGATACTTATCACAGGAGTATCAAGTATAAAATGTGATATGAAGCTAATACGGGTACTATACAGTACTGGGTACGATGCTAGCACCGGTACTGATAATATGCTCTGGGCATTCATGAGTATTATACAAAGGGTACTTGTAGCGATTAACCTTAACTTATGGCTTGGTGCGTTTTCAGAGAGGGTGAATTGGGGGAGCAAGTGTATGTAATTAGGATTGTAGAGTGAGAAGGACATGCTATCGATGAGGAACCGGTATGGTAGTGAAAGTGGATATCATGAGTTCAAAACTCTCGCCACTAGCCTATTCTCGGAGTATCGAATGTATACCATGCGCGTGGTCGTGTCGGACCCCCCGCAGGAAAAAGCTTCTGGCATTCCAGCACGCCTTAAGCCCTAGCCTGACATACGGGAAGAAAGATGGGGATGGGATGCGCTGTACACTCGAATACCGGTAGTATTTGATTTCTCTTCTTCCCCTTTTCTTCCCCATCGAAGCTCTCGTGCTTCCGTCTCTATGGCCAGAACCCTTACAGTAACATATAGACATTGGGTCTATGGCACGCCATGACAATCCACTCCGCTGAAAGTTCAATAAGACCTTCGGCCTTCCGTTTCTACCGCAAAGATCGAGCGCCACCGGCACGTAACCGGTCCCGGTTTCAGCATTAGTCTAACCTGCCGCTTCACCGTCAGCCTTATGGGACATGGGTGGGGGTTGAGAAAAATCGAGTCCGAGAATTGAAAAAAAAAGAAAATGATAACCGGAGCCCAAGGGCACTTTCTCGAAGGTGTGCTTGGTTGCTAGCTAAGCCCAGCTACAGCATTATACGTTCCCACTGGGAGAGCTCATGTTCAGTCGACGGCAAGTACCGGCAGTGGGGGGTTTCAGTCCTAGTATCAGTGACCAAGCAATACCCACGGCCTTCTCACGGATCAATGCACGGCCAACAACCTGGATGATATGTTGGTCAAACGGGATCAAGTGAATTGTAAGAGGGCAGATAGCCGGCAGATGTGGGTGGCCTGAGAAACAGAGGAGAAAAAAAATACGGGCGAGCAAAACATACTGTATCCTGTACATGTATTTCTCCATCCCCAGAAGAAAGAGGGCAGCCGTTGAATTCTATAACTTATTCATCAGATATAGCCTGGCTTCTGGGGGGGTTTTTTTTTTCCTTCTCTCCCCCGGCTACAGATTCATTCCGGATGGTTCGCGGAGGGAGGGGAGCTTTTCCGGGTATTTTTGGACGGGTTATGATTCCTCGGGTGCGGCTGAGGTGCTGTCATGGTTTCAGTTTTCTGCACGCACAGTATCGAGATCATATCCGGTGCCGTAGAAAGGAAGGAAGGGAGAGAGGGAGAGGGAGAGGAGAGACTTTGTTTCTGAAATCTGAGAGGGGGAGAGCAAGATGCGGACGGTAAGTTAGGGGCAAACGCCTTTTTCTACGGTGGCAAATGGTTCCAAATAATCGAGAGCCATTATTCGGCCGTTCCGGGCAGTGCCTTATTTTTTTCCAACAGTGAGTATGGCATTCCCGGAAGGACGTCACAAGGAGAATTAGTTTTTGCTGGAAGAAGTGTGCAATTAATCTCTATTTAGGAAAATACTGTGGGTTTCTTAGTTTTAAGGTTAGTATAATGGCAGATTTTAGGGACTTAATTGTGTATTCAAGAGCTCAAGGCGGGGACAACCCTTCGTATCTGTAAAGAATACAAGGGACGTGTACGGTACTGTATAGTACGGTATAGTCACGTCTGCAACTTTCCCACCTCCCTCCAATTGCTGCAGCCCTTGGAAGGTCTTCGCCAGCCTTCTCTTTCTACCATTCAGCAAGAAGAGAATTATAATAATTTTTATCCAAGACCCCTCGAGAGATCATACGAAAATAGTGATCTAAAAGGCCCTTGTTCCGCGATTGTTGGCAGTTAATACTCTTGGCACAGGGAAGGGTGTGAGAGCTTTATTGACGTGGCTGTATATAATACCTGCTTTAGACACCCTAACACCGTTTTAAGTCGTTTTATGTGATCTAGCAACGGGGCCGCCGCCACTATATGCGAGCCATTGCAGCCGTGGACCTCATTGATCAGCGAGCAATTTTTGGTCCATAATGAACTAATAATTCGTGGGGTTTAGGGATACAAAGAGTTTGACAAATCACGTTCATCATCGATCACTCGCCAACGAAGGATGATTGACTTTTCAATGATTTAACTCGGGCCGAAATTGGGCCCTGCGTGGGACGGGCGGAGACTTCACCAGGCCCGGTATGACTTGATGAATCGTAGCCCGGAGTCGGCGTAGTGAGCTTGTAGGGTCCGTTTAGGATGAGAAGACAGGCAGAGCTGGGGAGATTACACCGGGAGGTCGAATGGTAGTGCAAACAAGGCTAGTTGCCATAGTATTATGTCATACTGCCCACCCGGGATTAGGGCGGAATGTTGTCAGAGACCCGCTGCACAATAAGAGGGCTGGTCAGGTTGGAGGTTGAAATGCGGCAAGACAGGATTCACGCAGCTGGAGGAAGACGTGTTTAACGGTGTATATTCTCATACCTTTTTCTCATTTTTGCACCGTATACATCTTTATGTTGCTCCGGACAATCTGGCTCTCCACCAAGCACCAAGTGATACTAAAGCGCATTCTCCATCGAGTTGTAGAGTATGCCAAAAACACTTGCCCCAGTTTGTGATGATATGGAGGAGCGCTTCCGATTGACTTAATGTGCAGAGTACTCGGGAAACCGTCCGAGGGGGGGGGGGGGTGCGGAACTTGGCTTGGGGAGCGGAACGGAAGAAACGGTGGAATCGATATGGCTGCCTGGGGTTATGATGCAGACATCTAGACATCTAGACATCCCATACAAAGGAGGTGAGTGGATGCCGGGTGGATGGGGGAAAATTCATTTGACAGGACAGTCACCATTGACCGGAGCTAGGCAAGCATGACAGTGCCAGACATGTTGGGCTACCCACTATGTTTAGGGATCCATAACCCAAGACGGGGTGCTCTCCCTACGTCGGGCTTACGGGGGTGTTGGTTCTTTCTCTGAAAGGGTGAGGGGATGTGCGATAAAGGGAGCTGCAAATATAGGAGGGATATCTTTGGGTTGTCAGACACAGTTGGCGTATCATTTGGATATAGTGGGGGCTCTGTTCGTAGGGTACATGTAGCTCGGAGGGGAGGTTTGGTTGAAAGGCCAAGATTTATGGGATTATCACGCGTAGGATGTGCTGGTATAGGCCGGTTCAGTTGTGGGGTGGTCGGCCGTGCTTTGGGTGGGACAAATTGTTTGTGTGGAAAGCCATATTCCAGTGGAGTCATGTTGGGGAATACTTGGCCATGATTCCCGGCGATAAATGCTTAACGAAATCCTGTTGGAACCTTAAGGGGTTCAACGGGAGATTGGTGAGGGATGTGGAAGGGGTGATCCTCCAATTTCCGTTACCTTCAATACGCTCTCGGTGGTCACCTAGGGGCGGGTTATTTGGGTTTAGGTCGCTTTGTTTGATTGTGAAGTTCAGAGATAGGAAACATCATTAATCAAGAATCGGAATGTGTCTGGATAGTGCCCGTGTGGATTTAAGTGATTGGGTTTTGTTTTTGTTTTGTGTGCACCGATACTGGGGGTTTAGCTAGCTATATGCAGGTCCGGTGCTCTGGGGATGAATGGAGCTTATTCAACATCTGTTCATCACACTCATGAACTCTAAAATTAGGGATGGGGTGGGCGGTTAACATGACAGATGGACTAGAGTGAAGACTAGATTATTAGAGGAGGGATTCATGTCCGCGGCTAATGGCTTGATAAGGAAAGTAATCAGAATGAGCCAAGAGGAGAGCTCTTGACCGCATGGACTAGGAGTAAGGGGTTTATTTAGTATTCATGCAGTGAGCTTCTGAAAGATTTATAACGAGTGATATTTCAAGATTGTTTTTGATGTGGAAGCTTATGCCCCTAGTTTCCGCTGTTTCTACCGGCTTTCATTCATCGGAGAATATAGCTTTCGATACTCTTTAGTCATGGATAATCACTCTCATTGTGATAGTCATAATCGCGTAGGTGCACACTGCCGGGTTTGGCAGACCTCTCGGGCTGCTTGAGCTCAAACAGGCCTAACTCAAGAAAGGCCAATCTTCCAGGTTAGCCAAAGAGGGATAGGGGTCAACGGCAAAGCCCCGATCCCCGGGAAGACACAACCACCACATCCTGAAACCACATTCCTCCAGTTTGATCACTCGGCTGAGGTCTTTATCTAGTGTGTCCGGGATTCATGCACTGGTACGGTTTGGTTGATATTCAGGCTGCTGTAGGAGCCACCTATTCGATAGAAACAGCGAATAAAAGGAGCCTGTGTCAATAGAAAACCCACTCTCGGGCCACAACTACAAATAATTTATTTAAGCTTAGCCACCTAGCTAGATACCTAGAGTGTATGTTCAGTATCTCAGAAAATATTATTTGTCACCTAATGACCTCTGTAGAACATTTTATGTAGGAAAAACTGAAACTTGGTCAAATACACTCTTCACCACACAAAACAAGCCCACCCCTAAACCACCAGCTTAAAGGATAAGAGAATTAGTAATAAAATGGATTATATAGGTCTTCAATTGATAATGAAGCTTTTTTTGAATAGCAAGTAGTGCTTCAAAAGATATGTTGTCATCAGGTAATATTAGCTCCAAATTACTTTTGTGGGTCACTCAGGTTGTCATGCACTTTTCTGCTTACAACCACTTTACCCGAGAGTAGGTTTTCTATTGACACAGGCTCAAATACAGTATAGTAGAACAGATCTGTATCACGAGGAGTCACTCGTTGATTGCTCGTTGAGACGGTCATTAGGTATGAGCTACCGCTTATTCCTGTTATCGCTTACTGCCAATATTTCCCAAGATCAATATACCATAACGCGCGCGGGACAAACCCCCTTTCACCCGGCACTCTAGAAAGCTCGCTTCCTTTCGCTCCCCAACCGCCGCTGATCCCATCCCAAGCAGTGACATTATGATAAGGGAGCGGTACGAAATCAGTTCTTGAGCAATCCAAATGGATCAACTACTTATATCAGCTTTTCCTCGGATCCATGAAGTGCTCTATCAAGTCTGCCCTCTATCCTACCAGTCTAAAGCTCATTCCCAGACTTGAAGCCCTAAGAAATCTGGCCATCGGGTCTTCCGGACCCCAGTCACACAGGACGCACCAATTAAACCAAAATTTTTATCACTATGGATTGGGACAGTGCTGGAAGCCGGGGGTGGGAACAGTCCTCTCACTCTATCATGGGTATGGGACAGCTGGGTCATCCTGATGGAATACTAGTTGTAGTTGGTGTCCTCTAGCTTCTTAAACCAGCGGGCCGTGGACTTCTAGTTACTAAACATTTAGGCTTATGCTTGGTAGGTACGGTACTGTACTGGTGTGATAATATAAATGTTGCTTACGAGAGAACCCTAAGTCCTCTGCGCTAAAAATCCCGACAACTGGCCCAACATAGATTTGTTCTGTTAATGAGGAGCAATTTACGGAACCAGGGTGAATGAAGCAGACCGGATAGCCAATCCAAGACTCTATTGAATTAATGCTCGCAGCTGAAGAAGAAGGAGGACATGGGGGAGCGCTACCGATAGATTTTATACAGGATAAGAAAGAAGTTAAGGGCCTGTTTGGTAAAAAAGGAAGAAGTGGCAACCATTCCGTTGTGAATTGGTTGACTGGGGGGAAAGGTTGTTGTTAACGGTCAACCATTGATTGATAGCGGTTGTGCCAAAGGGCCTTTTAGCAACAACCTTTTCGAAAAGGAAGGAAATGGCCATTTGTATGGGTGAGCGGAACGGAACCATCGCAACCAAACAGAGCCTAAGCTTCTCACACCTATTCCGAAGTTATGAATTAGGGGTTGATCCCTCTTGCCGGCTTAGTGTGTAGGGGGCAGGATAACGGGCTATGCTCAATCCAACTTACTTTAACCCCTCAATTACCCCCCCAGTTCGTTTCGCATGCGGACTCAAAGGTTTACCTGAGTTAACCCGGGTTCTGGTTTGTTGGGATGAGTCCGGCCGGGTGGGGGAAATTTGCTCATTTTCGACCTCGGTTAACAAACTGCGGTTCTCGCCTTGTGTCAGTTCATATGATACCTGTTATCAAATTTGACCTGGATTGAGCTTGGTACCGCGATGGGGGATTCTATGAACTACGGTATCACACTCTTGGGGCTGGTGCTGGATAAATGAGATAGAGAGATAGAGGGTTAAGAGAGGTCGGATACGTAGCAAGGGTCGTGGGCCGGGGCTTGTATATTCGGGTGAACTCGCTGTGGGGTAATCTGAAATTGGGAAGGGAGGCGCGGAAGTCTTGGAGGGCGGCCGGGAGCGGAGGGGTGGTTAGGATTCAGGAAATGGGTAGTTGTTTGTTCGGGGTGAGCGATTGAGCACGGTCATCGGGCGATAGACTGCTGGGGATGTGGTGTGCGTAGGTAGTAGTGGTGATGTGGAATACAGGTATGAAGGAAGAAAGGGGGAAGGAAAAAATGCGGGATAGGAGAGGGAAAGCTTGCAGAATTTAAAAAAAGGTTGGTATAGAGACGGAAAAGAAAGATATGTAGATTAAACTTGAAGATATTCGACAGTAGCTCGTTGTCATAACAATTCTCCGGCTCATCTGACTACCCTTCCATAACAGAAGAAAATCCTTCCATATTGCTCACCTGTACCAACCTCCCCTACAATCATCAATCCTCCATTCATGCTATTCCTTCGCTCCTACCACTCCTCCACTCATACCATTCCTCCACTCATGCCGTTCCTCCGCTCATGCCATTCCTCTGCTCATACCGTTCCTTCCCATTCTCATCAATCCACTTCTTAACTGCACACGTTTGCCACATACTACTAGAACTAGACGTTCAACTAGAAAGAAAAGAAAATAGAAAAACAATGCATCAATTTCAACAGAATTGGTGGCGGCTTTAGGAATAGAATATTCCAGTAGTCGAACAAGCCCCGGCTGGTTGTACTGCGTGGGTCATGCTGGCAAAGTTATAGATTTGGATCTGCTCCGTGTGAGAGGAGAAGCTGCGCGATCGATTCATGACGTGATGCGTTAGCTGCCCCTAGTGCATTTCCATAACGGCCACCTTGAGCATTCACCCCCGCCCCACGCTCGAGGAGAAGCCGCACAACCGATTTGTTTCCCCAGAATGCAGCTGCTTGTAGCGCATTTCCGAAATGGCCACCCTGAGCATTCACCTCCGCCCCACGCTCGAGGAGAAGCCGCACAACCAATTGGTTTCCCCGAATTGCAGCTGCGTGTAGCGCATTTCCGAAATGGCCACCCTGAGTACTCACATTTGCACCATGCTCGAGGAGAAGTGCCACAACCGATTCGTTTCCCCGAATTGCAGCTGCTTGCAGTGTATTGCCAAAAGGGCCACCCTGAGAATTCACCTCTACGCCATGTTCGAGGAGAAGCCGCACAACCGATTCGTTTCCCTGAATTGTAGCTGCTTGTAGTGCATCCCCGAAATGACCACTCTCGAGTATTCACCTCTGCCCCATTCTCCAGTAGAAGCCGCACAACCGATTCGTTTCCCTCACTTGCAGCTGCTTGCAGCGGGTTGCCATAATGGCCACCCTGCGCATTCACGTTTGCTGCATCCCCCGTTCTATTGACTATTGATTTACAGGCTGTCATCAGGTTTAAAAAGGAGGAATAGTAGATAGCTGGTGGGTAAAAACCGGAACCCGGGGGTTTATATCGGAAAGGATCATCGGGGTCATATACATCTAACCAGACTTGGCCCAGCTCTAGGACCTTCAACGCAGCATTGGAGAGTGGAGTGGGCGCCGTATCCTCAATAGATCTAATATAGCCGAACCAATAGCGAGCATTGTGGTAGAGAAATGATGGCTTTTTGACTTTGTCTTCATGTATGGAGCCTTGCGCACTATGTCGAAGTATTCGACTGAGGCAAGCATGCCCCATCAGAAAATTGGCTTTATCCTCCGAAATATGATAGTAGGAACTGGGGCCCTGAGCTGCTCGGTCGGAGATCAAATATTCCTTGACCGAGAAATGTGCGAATCGTAACATGCGGTCTTCCTGGAGGGATGATTCATCGTCCCGGGCGTCTTCAAAAGAAATAAGGCTGGGGGAAATGCTCATGAGGGACTTCATATCAAAAAAAGGTTCCGGATCCTCGCCATATTTGGTGACATCGTAGTCGATCACAACAGCCTCCGCAAGCTGGCCTAATGTCAATGGCGCTGCTGAAAATGCAAGCCAATGCATCGCGCGCTGAATGAATTCCTTCTGCCTCTTAGGAATGATATCGAGGATCCTGGCGTAGACGGAATCTAAGTCTTCCGGGAGTTCCTTCATTGCATCTCTCACAGATTTTGGCGTCATGCATTCTTCCAGAATCCGTAGAAGACAATCTACCCATCGGAACCTTAAGGCCCGCCACAAGATTAACGTAAGCAAAATTTCAGTGATTGGGCATAACACACATTCCCTGTGAGCCTGAAACTAGCGTTTCCTCTATCTCGTTCCTTATTTCTTTAGTAAATTTGCTAAAACCATCCCTTCCGTCTAACGAGTTCTGTATATATGTCCGGATATCTGGATCGATGGTTTTGGATTGTAGTGATATTGAAAAGGCGATAAGTGGTGCTAGGGATCTCACTATATCAGCCTCTGGACGGCTGGTGACGAGAATGGAAAGCGATCCCGCATTATGATCAACCGTCAACTCCCTAATCCAAGATAGGAGACTCTCCCGTGTATCCTTCGCGAATTCATCCAAGGCATCGAGGATGGTAAATGTCCTTTTGGAAAGCTTTATCATCTGTGAGAATGCAGATTTTAGAGCCTCGATATCTGTTGACTTTCCAATTGCCTTGGAACTGTGATACAGATTTATAACCTCATTTGGGAAACACCGGTCCGAAATCCCTTCTAGTACTGTACTACCCATACCATTTGGGACAGACATAAATTGCTGACTGTAAATTTTAGGTAAATGTACTTGGGACAGTCTGTACTGACGAACACACTGTTTGTGACTGTGAGGAACGTTTTTCCTGGGGGGTCGTCAACCCTTGGGCTTCAGATTTAATCCTTCCGAGGAAACTATGAGGGTTCTAGCAGGCTTTAGCACCGATGACCTCTGCGAAAGGGAAGACTATGGCTGCGGGACCACGGTCTGTGTTTTCTTGTTGCCCCTGTTCGCCTGGATGCTAAGAAATGTTGAGCACCCCTTCCGCTTCCAGTTTCGGACTGACGTTTATAGAGTCGTGCGTACCAGCGAGACTGATACCACTTCGAGTCCCGGTCTCGCTTATCGCATTCGGCCTTCGATATTGCACCTGACCCCCGCCACTTCCGTTCATATTTGGTTCCCGACCTCCTTTACCGCTCTTTACTTGTACTCGAGTACTTTCCATCGTTCACATTCGGTCTCGACCTCTCCTTTTGCATTCCACAGCCAGCCGCTTAATATTCATACTTGGCCTCCTAGCCTTCTCAGCAAGTTCGCAGTATGCAGTATGTACTGTAGATATTGGTGAATATCTGAATCTACTCTACCGCGCACGCTGCCCCCGAGTGAAAATGTATCCGGCCCGGGACCGTATTGGCAGATGTCCGGGGGGGAGGGTGTTCTATCCATCTTACTCGATCCAGGTGATAAAGCATGTTACTGGTCAACCTAGCTATCTGTTTTTGCTCCCCCTCCTCTGCAGTTGCCCTCTAGTTGAGTCCTGCTTCTTACGTTTTTCCTGTCACCAACGCCACAACTTACCGCCGACCGCTGCCCCGACCTTGGGCAGCCTTCCGGCAAGCAGCCGCGGCGGACTTCACGAGCCCTGACGGATGTCACCAGCATTGCCCCCTATAAGGATTACAAGGTGTCTGGATTTTCCTATATATGCTCGAGGGCGTTATAGTATACAAGCAAGACTGGCTAGGGCTTACCGCCAGTCTGGCCCTATCCCAGGGATGCGGGGGAAAATCTTTCGGGACTCTGGATAGAACTCTAAACCATTATCTTCCCTTCCTTTTCCGCTCCTTATCTCATTCCACCAACAGCCTACCTGTCTACATAGTGGGTGGGTTCATCAACTGCTATGGAGTTGACCATTGTTCCGCTATGGCTCGTCTTATATTTAGTTTCTTTTTGTTTCCCTTTCCTAGGCCCTCTAGAGACTGTCATCCCCATTAGAGATGGTTTATTAGTCACAGTCCACTACTTTTGCGCCCATTTCTTTGGGCTTCTAATTATGAGTGATTGTGTAGAAGGGCTAGCTAGGGCAACAATCCAATCCGAGCGTCACCACAGCTTGCCCCCCCCCTTTACCAGTCAACGGGCTGCGGGGTGTTTGGTCCTAGGCGCCATCGCCCCCCACCGCCTCTTAGTGTCTTGGATCTTATACAGCCGAATGCCTTACTGTCCCAAGCGAACCACACAACCACCGAACTCCTTCCATACCAGGGACCAACCCGCTGTCACTGGTTACTCACTTTACCGGACCGATTCTTTCCATCCCCGGCCGTTCGGGATAGCGATGGGAAGGGCGTAACCACACTCCATCCCGCCCCTGTATATACGAGTATGTTTTCTGCTCGGGCTGCCGGGATGGCTTTCTGGGGTGGACTTAGGGTAGCTGTTCTTGCAGGGGGTAGGGTGGGAGGGTGAAGGAGGAAATATTATGAGGTTAAGTATGATATCATACCTGTAAAATCGTTTAGTAATAGCTCGGGTGTAGGCCTTCTTACCTTATAACTTACAATAAATTTAAAAGATATTACCAACACTACACCTGCTTCTCCTCCAGGTTTACTACTACTCCCAAATTCCGTATGGTATGTCGACAGCGGGGCAACAGAGTGATGAAAACGTCTGGGGATTTCCGACAGGGGGGCCATTCTCGAGTTCTTGGCGCTGGGGCGGTGTATCTCCTAGTGAGCACTTGTACCTGAGGTTCCAAAGAACTCGGCCGGGCGGGAGGGCGAGGGATAACTACCATCCTTTATTTATAAGTGGTTGAAACTAGCTCTAATATATGGCACTCCCACGACAACATAGAATATCTGGGTCCCCCCAATGCATAGAAAAATTGACTTCTCAAACCTGGAATCCGTTCCATAGCTTTCCAGCCCTGCAAGCCTTCCTACGGGCTTACCTGGCTCCAAAATCAGTGGATCCGGACCCGCCCAAGCCTACCGCAGGCCCAACACGGCGGGCCCAACACCCACTTTATCCTTCCATGGGAAAGTAAATATGAACGGTTGAAGAGGCAAGGTTAAACGTTCAACATTGAACTCTGAAATTTACACTATACTTGTTAGCAGTTGGTACCTGTGGCCGCACTCATGGCCATTAGGATTGTAAACTGGTAGGGCTTCGGGTGCTTTCTGGGGGAGTCCCGGCATATGTGTATTTCTCGATATTTGGGCAACGTCAGATCCTGGAAGGAACGTACTATACATCAAACAATTCCTTTCACCAACAGCTATTCCTACAATATTATCTGGGGTTCGAAGCGCAAAGTTATTAGCTAGCTCTACTACCCTGGTGAGTGTTGAGGCTGTGCGGTATAAATGGTAGAATATGAAAAAGCCCGAGACTAGAGAGCTGACCTTAGAGGATACTTGTGCTTGTAGAACCAGAAGTCAAATTGAAGAATTAGCCCATTATTGATAGTTTTTAATAAACAAATACCCTACAGAGCAGAAGAGCTGCATAACGAACCAGAAAAATATTTTCTATCAATTAGAAAGGCGAATTGGGGGATCAGGATGGATGAGGGTTATTCGTGTCCTTCTATTTCTCTCTTTGCATTGGGTTCATCCGCCCAACTAAATATGAGTAATTCCGGGAATCTAAATAAACAAGTTCACTTCGATTGTTGCGTAATGCTCCTTCTTTCGCATTGAAAGTTGACCCCACACGGGGCCCCACGGGCCCTGAAGAACTTTATTCACCTATTCCTCATCATATTAAAGAACCGCTCCGGGTTCCTGGGCTTAGACTACAGTACTGTCCCCAGAGCTATATGTACCCCAGCCATAGCACTTACGATAGAGGGGTTAGTCTTCGGATTAACCTCAAAAGTTTTAGGGGGCATGCTCTTCTAGGACCGGGCTGAGGAGAAATTCTTTCAGGGGGGGGGGGGGTAGGCCCAAGGGGGCCCGGTCAAACCAAGCACCCAGGTCAGCTTAGAAGATCCTGGGCTCATCGCAAGGCTTGCAAGCAAATTTGGAAAAGATCCCATATTTTAGATACATATTGCTTGCCTGGGATCGGCTCTAAATTGGTTCTAGGTATGATACGTGAAATCAAAGCAAGCTTCCACGGAGCCCTTTCAGAGCTTACATTGAAAAAAGCACGTACTACGGTTGGCTGCACGGGTTCTTTTGATAAGGAGGAGCAATATATATCTAATATATCGTGATGCCTGCCTAACCGCCACCTGTAGCTGCTATCCTATAATATAAGACGCCGAGCGATATATCATGACGATGATCCTATTGTTTGTAGCAGGGAGCTATTCTGGAGTAAAACTCCTTTTAAACCTTCCCCCTAATGAAAACCAGAGTACAAGATTGGTTGGCTTCCCGGAGGCATTGAATTCTAGGCTTGCTGGACTGCTACTAGATAGTGGGAATCAAACTCTAAGTGCTGCCCATCTTATTCTGTTTAGAAAATTCGGATAGCCTATTGAAAATACGCTCAAAGACCCAGGGTAGATGTGAAACATGTTCCCAGATATTCGTAGTAGAGGATATAAGTGTTCCGTAATTCTTTAACCAGTAGGGTCGCTTTAGAGGAGATTTAGGGGCAGTTTATTATGAGGCAGCGATGCGATTCTTCTGGATGGGGTCGATTACATTTCACTTAAGAAATTCGCTCTAATTGATACTCCAAAGCCTCGGTGCCGAATTGGATAGGAACGAAAGCGTGGTATTCCAATAACTGCGAAGGAGGGGGTATCTCGAAGGGGGCCTGGGGCATTACAGAGCCTGCCTGAAAATTTGGGCGGAGTAGGTGACCCATACTTCCCACCCAAGAGTATAGTGCTACTTTTCTCAATGGGTCCACTGGAATAGACTTCTAAGGGGAAGGGCCCTAGATTAGACTGGATGGTAGAGCCTTGTTTTTTCTGGTCTGAAAAACTCTCGGGCGGGGGTCATTGGTGAGGTCGAAGAGCTGGTCAAAAGAAAACACTTGTGGCGACCAGAAGATGACGGGAAGGGTCGGGAGCGGTGGAGAATGGCGGAAACTATTTCTATCTTATGTTCTCCAACGGCTCAGGGCAATCCACATGTGGATTTATATCACGGTTTTGTGACGATATTTCCAGTTTGCTAACGAGGTTGCTTGCACACCCGGTATGCGCACTCTGGCTGAGCTTCCCCACAGCTAGCCCGAGCCGGGATTGAGCCGACTTGGCCGAGGTTTGATCCCGCCCAACAAACCATATCCCCGGTTGGCTCAGTGGATTAGTTAGGTCCGTTTGGAATAGGGAGGCGGGGAAGGCTAGGAAAGTGGACTGGGAAGTCAAATCGCAATGCAAAAAAACTCAATTATAATAATAATAGGCCAAACCGCGCGCAAACCTCCGAAATCCGCTACTTCCACTGCGCTCTAGGTGACCACCTAGAGACTAGTTTTTTGGGCTCAGGTTATTTTGGTTGATTGTGAAGTGGAAACATCATTAGTCGGGAATCGGAATGTGCCTGCCAGGTGCCCATGTGGACTTAAGCGATTGGGTTTTGTTTTCGTTTTGTGTGTACCGACACTGGGGGGGCTTAGCTAGTTATATGCCGGCCCGGTGCTCTGGGGATGAGTGGACCTTATTGAACCTCTGTCGACCACACTCATTATGCTGAGAATCAGGAATGGTGTGAGCGGTTCCCATGAAAGAAAGACTAGAGCGAAGACCCGATTACTGGAGGAGGAATTCACGTCCGCAGCTAATGTCTTGATAGGGAAAGAAATCAGGATGAGCCGCGAGGAGAGCTCTTGACCACATGGACTCCGAGTAAGGAGTTTATTTTGTATTGATGTAGTGAGAATTCGAGGAATTTATAATGAGTGGTATTTCAAGATTGATTTTGACGTGGAAGTTTATGCACCCTAATTTCCACCATTCCCACTAGCTTTCATCCACCGGAGAATATTCCTTTCGACACTCTTAGGCATGGATAATCCCTCTCAGTCCGGCAGCCATAATCCAGCGGGTGCACACTGGGGGGTGCACACTACCGGGGCCGGAGGACCTCCTGGGCTGCTTGGGCCCAAACCGGCCCAGCCTAAGCAAGGCCAATCTTCGAGCTTAGCTAAAGAGGGATTAGGGTGAACGGGATGGAACCCCGGTCACTAGGAAGACCTTACCACCGTATTCCTCTAGTTTGATCACTCGGCTGAGGTGTCAGCTAAGTTATTGTGTCCAAGATTCATGCCCTGCTACGATTTTTAGCTGATATTTATGCTAACGTGAGAACCGTCTGTTCGATAGGAACAGCGAATAAAATATAGTATGGTAGCAGAGATCTGTAACCACAGAGGGGTCACTCGTTGATAGCTCAGATGGAAGAACACTAGGTATGAACTACCGCTCATTCCTGCTCTCGCCTACTCCCAATATTTCCCAGGGTCAATATCTAATGGGCTCAAAACAAACCTCGTCCTACCCGGCGCTCTAGAAATTTCGTTTTTTTCGCTCCTCAACCACCTCTGATTCCGTCCCGGTCAGTGACGCCATGATAAGGGAGTGGTGCAAGGTCAGCTCTTGAGCAATCCTATCGATCGACTACTTGTATCGGCTTTCCTTCCGGTACCTGAGGTGCTCTATCGAGCCTGCTCTCCGTCCTGCTAGTCGGGGGCTCGTTTCCGGACTTGGGGCTTTGCAGGTCTGGCCATTGGGGTCATCCGCATCCTGGTCACACAGGGTACATGAATTGAACTCAAAACTTTATTACCATGAATCCCGA
Organism: Tuber aestivum; assembly: GCA_900010015.1. Lineage (NCBI taxonomy): Eukaryota > Fungi > Ascomycota > Pezizomycetes > Pezizales > Tuberaceae > Tuber > Tuber aestivum. The sequence continues at coordinate 20,516 of LN891107.1, read as the reverse complement.
CGCAGTTGTAAACCAAGAGTGGAAAAAAAAAATCCGCTCACGCTATCATCGGTATGGGATAGCTGGGATGCCCTAGTGGGATGCTGGTTGTAGTTGGTCTCCCGTAACTTCTTAATCCGTGGGGCCATGGACTTCTGGTTACTAGACATTGGGGCCTATGCTTTATAGATGTTGGTAGGATAGTATAAATGGTGCTCACCGGAGAACCCTAGGTCCTCTGCACCAAGAATCCCCGAAGCTCGCCCAATGTGGGTTTGTCCTATTGGTGAGGAGTAATTTCTGGAACTAGGACGAATGGAGGTAGCACGATAGTTAAGTGGAAAGTCTATTGAATTAATACCCCCAGCTAAAGAAGGTGGCTATGGGGGAGCGCTGCCAATGGAATTTATACAGGATAAAAAAGAAGTTGAACTTCCCCTACTGATTCCAAAGTTACCAATTAAGTGTTGATCCTCTTTGACCCCATCGTATCCAGGGGACAAAATAACGGGATATGCTCCATCTAATCTGCCTTAATCCCTCAATAACTACCTCAGTTCTAGTGATAGACATGATCATGACCGAGCAGATCATAGGTGTTCTGCTCGAGCATAATCTGATCGAGAGGACCCCATGATCGAATGATCGAGCAAATCGGGAGACCTTGATCGAGTGATTGATGTAACTGGAACTAGAGTTCAGTCCGTCCGGTTCAAGGATTTGTTTTATGTTTTGTTTTACTTGTGGTTTCAAGTATCCTTTGAAACTCAGTTTGTTTTACTTGTGGTTTCGAGTATCCTTTGATACTCAGTTTGTTTTACTTGTGGTTTCGAGTATCCTTTGATACTCAGTTTGTTTTACGTGTGGTTTCAAGTATCCTTTGATACTCAGTTTGTTTTACTTGTGGTTGCGAGTATCCTTTGATACTCAGTTTGTTTTACTTGTGGTTTCGAGTATTCTTTGATACTCAGTTTGTTTTACTAGTAGTTTCGAGTATCCTTTTGATACTCAGTTGTTTTATGGTTTTATTAAGGATGATTTGGAAATCCGTCCATGCAGGACATGGATGAAGTTTGTATTTAAAGCCTGCTGATTCCCTCAGAGGAACGGCAGACTTCGACGGACAGAGTATTTCTAATATACTTGGTTAAACGGTTACCTCTTCAAGTCCCTATTCTTGATATCTTTCTCTCGGAGCCTCCCTTAGCGCAGTACGCCCATAGGTTGTAGATCAACTTGTGCGCTACTCCTATTGTACCCGGAAGCGTGACTAGCACCCCGGTGCGAACACGTTACATTTTTTTAACCTCAGCAAGTGGTTAGAAACTTGTGTGCAAGATCTCGGATTGACAGGCACAAATCTGCAAAGCTAGCATGAAGGCGGAGGAGCCCAGCAGTGGCCCGCCTACCCCACCTACACAATACTAGTAGACCCTCTCATGACGTGCAGTGGGAAACAGGTCTTCAGAGAAGGACTAACGAAGCCCAAGAGACCAGGCCAAGCGAAAGGCCCAAAGGAGGGATTTGCGATCGACGATCCAGGAAGACAGCTAGCTCGAGATCAGGCAGCTCAGGATTTCAAGGGATCCAAGGAAGAGTTTAGCCAACAAAGCCTATCCACGCCCGGAGGCTTTCCAGTTACCCCCGGAAAGGGAAAACAACCCGGAACTAGCAGAAGTTTATCAAGGCCACCTACAGAAGGCACAGATGCGGCACCTGGCCCAGAAGACAACGGTAGCAGCAGCAGTAGCGACGGAGAAGACAGTATGGCAAGCTCGGTGAGAGACCCACCCAGAGGTCCCCCAGGACCGCCAGACCCTCCCGCAGGAGTACATGGAGTCGGTGGCATACCTGTCAATCCCCCCAAGATCAAACTCCCCCTACCTGCAAATTTCTCAGGAAAAGGAGAGGACCTGAAACCTGAAGCTTTCCAGCGATGGGAAACAGCAGTGCACCAGTACCTAAGATTGCATGGCATCAACATTGAGGAACACAACACAGAAATGTATATCAGAGCCATCTGTAAAGGCAGAGCCCTCGATGCCTACCAACAGTGCATGGACGCATATGGCGAAGGAGCCAGAGCAACAAGGGTACTAGAAGCCCTGAAGGAATGATTCCAGTCATCCAGCAAGAGTAAAGAGATATTCAAAGCCTTCAACAGCATCAGCCAGACCCACGGCGGAAAAACAGAACGAATAACCAAGATAGCAACAGACCTCTTACTCTATGCAAAACGCATGCCCCGCGGTGCAGTATCGGCCTACATGCAGAAGCGCCGATTCTATGATGCTATGCATCCCCTACTCTGAAGGGAAGTGGAACCGATGGAAGAAGATGATGATGATATCCATGATATCATAAAGAAAGTGGAACGGAAGGATGCAATACTGCACGAAACCAATGCCTATGGCACCAAGTCCTCGTTACCACCTTGAAGGGAATGGCAAGACAACGGACCAGGGCCATCAAGGGTGAAGAAATCCAAGTTTCAGAAAAATATGAAGCAATCCACTAAGAAGAAACGAAGAAAAAAAGGAGAGTGTTTCGAATGCAGAAAGACCAGACATATGGCCCGAGATTGTCCAACAAAGAAGGGGAAAGGAAAGGCGATCAAAGAGGAGCCTGCAGCAAACTACATAGAACCAGATGAATACGAGGATGTGCAAATCAACACCATGGAAGCACAGTGCTTTCTGGTCCAGCCGAAACCCAGCAAGAAGCCCCACCGAGCACTAGAAAGAACTATCCAAATTAATGGACACCCTGCTCGAGTCCTTTTTGATACAGGAGCTATCGGTACAGACATGATCAGCAACACCTTTGCAGCTACCCATGGACTCAAAACTGAAGCCCTCCAACAACCGATCCCAGTTGCTATGGCAGTAAAAGGATCCCGCTCCACTAGCCATAAAACCACAAATGTCTCAATCCAGCTAGGATCTGTCAAGTTCCCGGAACACAAAATGCTACTTGGAAATGTAGCTAAATTCGATGCCCTTATCGGGATACCTTTCCTCACCCGGCACAATGCAATCATCAGGTGTGGCGAGTCTGTCATAGAGTTCCCAGACAAGAAAGTCCGGGTATCCTGTACCCCTACCAGTGGAGAATACCGAGCCGCAGTATGTGAATCAATGGTCCATAAACTACTGGAAGAGTTTGCAGATGTTTTTCCTGACAAGATTCCAGAAAAGCTACCTCCCATGCATGCAGAAAACCACCACATCACCTTTAAAGACCCAAACAACCTTAAAAACCAACCCACTTACTTGATTCCCGATGCCTACAAAGACCAACTTCGGGACTGGATCAATGAGATGATGAGAAAAGGAGTAATCTACAGAAACCAAGCACCTGGTGCAGCGCCTATGTTTGTCCAACCTAAGACAGATGGGAAGCGAATTAGACCATTGGTAGACCTCAAGCTCCGGAACAGCAACACAGTGATAGACAGTTCCTCAATTCCGAATCAAACTGAGATCCTGGAAGCAGTAGGCCGTGCAAAATACTGCAGCAAAATAGACTTAAGCGACGCTTATTTCCAAACAAGGGTGAATGAGGAAAGCGAATCAAAAAACTCATTCAAGACACCATTCGGAACTTTCATCAGCAGAGTCATGCTGCAAGGAGACGCCAATGCGCCCAGCACCTTTATGCGCACTATGGAAAACCTGTTTAGCGAGTACCTACACTACTTTGTGTGGGTCTACATTAATGACATCCTAATTTGCTCAAATACCAAAGAAGAGCATGCGCAGCACATTAGGATGGTGTGCGAGAAATTGCGACAGGAAAAATTCTATGCAAGCAGGAAAAAGACAACCCTGGTTGCGGATGGGCTCGAAATCCGAGGACATGTAATCGATGATCAAGGAATTCATGCCGCTCATGGGAAAATAGAATCTATCGCAAACTGGACTACACCATGGACACAGAAGGAACTACAGCGGTTCCTTGGGTTAGTCAATTATATCGCATCGTTCCTCCCACACCATGCTACAATAATGGCGCCCCTCACGGATTTAACAGGAAAGGCTGAGTTTGCTTGGACACACACACACGACCAGGCATTCAGAAATGTAAAGAGACTAATCAGGGAAGCCGAAGTGGTCCGACCACTAGACTACCCTAAAAAGGAACCTATTTGATTGATCACTGATGCATCAGATGTCGGAGTTGGCACCTGGGTGTGCCAGGGGGTGTCACATGAAACAGCATGACCAGCAGCACTCCATAGCAGGAAATTCACCAACTCTCAAATGAACTATGGAACAACCGACAAGGAAGCTCTCACGGTTATCGATGTGCTCAATGCTTTCAACCACCTCCTGATGGGAAACCAGTTCACAATAGTAACCGACCACCAACCCCTTACCAACCTCAAGACAGAAAAGACACTGGGACGCAGGAGGACACGCTGGATCAGCGAAATCCGCAAATATGATGCTAAGATGATCTACATACCAGGGCGAACCAACTATTTAGCTGACGCCCTCTCCCGCATTTATGAAAACCAAGAAGTCGAGAACCCATCCTATGTCCAAGACCCCACCAGATCTGACGACAACCTATCTGACTCTACCGCATTCGAGCAAGAGCTCAAAACCATGGAGTCAATGACACCTATCTCCCCTACTCCTACCCCTCCCCCGGACTCCTACACAGAGTATTATGCTGAAGGACGAGATAGCCCTGGTGATATAGTAGCCGGAAATGACTGGGGTGACACCTGCACCCTCCGACGGACCCCCTCACCGGACTGAAAGTATGCAGCCATCCTTTATTCTCAATGCTACTGTGATCATTGTCCTTACCACCAGACCAAGATCAAGTTTGTCAACAACCATCCCAAACCCCGAAGCCAAGCCAGCAAGCAGTCTGGATCCACCAGCTATGGCTCAGCCTGCGATGAAGAACAAACGAAGAATATCCTAAACTTTACAGATGAGCTATCGCCACCCCTGGCTACCTTACTTGAACCTGAGGCACTGGCACCTTGTAACCGGAACTGGAGTTCAGTCCGTTCGGTTCAAGGATTTGTTTTATGTTTTGTTTTACTTGTGGTTTCGAGTATTCTTTGATACTCAGTTTGTTTTACTTGTGGTTTCGAGTATCCTTTGATACTCAGTTTGTTTTACTTGTGGTTTCAAGTATCCTTTGATACTCAGTTTGTTTTACTTA
>LN891106.1:280548-298451 GCA_900010015.1 Tuber aestivum | reverse complement strand
ACTGTGTTGTATTTTCGTACAAAGTTATTAAGATAGTGCCGTACCATACACATTTGAACAGAAGTGAGGAGAGGTCTCTAGGCTAGGGGTAAACCAGTAACCAGGCCAGCGAACTAGCCCGGCGGGGTGGAAGAGGGTACCATCCAGGGTGACTGGGGTGTAGCAACGAGCCCCATAGTCCCTTGAGGTCCTCCAGTAGGACAGTTCGGTCTTGGGCACAGAAAAGGACATGCCTATAGCACCAGCCCTTCTTTTCAATGCCAAAAAGTAGTGCTCCAGGCGCTGCACATTGCACCTGTAAGAGGGAGAGGCCACCGTGACAGTAAAATCATCAACATAGGAAAACATAATCCCCTTGAGGATATTCAAATGAAGAGGAGACATATAGATGACAAACAGGAGAGGAGAAATAGGAGACCCTTGTGGCGCGCCCACCTGCACTGGAGAGAACACATTAGGAGACCCTTGAAAGAGAAGACGACAATGTCTGTTAGAGAGGAAAGACTGGACCCAGGCGCAGATGTATGGAGGCACCCCCCTGGTCTTCATGAACATAGTAAGTATTGTTGAATTGATGTTGTCAAACCCCCCTTTAATGTCAAGGAAGAGTAACGAGGCTTTGAGCCCAGGCCTCTGGAGGCACCGGATCTCATGGGTGAGGGCGGCACAGGCATCGTAGGTACTGAGACCGGGGAGCGAGCTGCACTGATTTGGGTTGATTAGACCACATGAGCGAGCAACTAGGGACAGGCGAGAGGCAACGATCCTCTCTAGGATTTTTGAGACTGTCTGAAGGAGGATGATGATGCGAAAGGAGGCGGGGGAGGAATAGTCTGGTTTTCCTGGCTTGGAGAGGACAACTCTATTGGCCTTTTTGAGGGAGGGAGGGTGGAAGCTGAAAGCTAGCAAGGGCGAGAGGAGATTAACGCGGAGGGAGGGATTGGCTGCATGGACCTTCTTCCAGACCACGTAGGGGATCTGGTCCGGGCCCGGGGCTGACGAGTTTGATGACTTAGACAGGGCCCTTTGCACCTCCTCAGGAGAGAGAGGGGGTGAGTCGTGGAAGGGCCTGAGGATAGATGGGGTAGGAGCAGGAGTCTTATGGGGGAAGAAGTGGCTCAGGAGAGCTGAATTGATCTGTTTGAGGGAGGAAAGGCCAGGAAAGGAGGGGAAGCGGTCGGGGGCCCTTCCAGTGGCGAGCCTTTTGGCCGTCCAGACCGAGCGGGAGTCAACCTTGGATAGGAAGCTATTCCAGTGCTCGGCCTTTGCCTTCTTGATAGCCTTAAAGTAGAGGGAGCGGGCCTCACAGGCCTCAGTACTGAGTGTAGATGAGGGGGAGGAGCGGGACCTCCTGGCAGCGGCATTGAAAGCACGGTGTAGCGAGGTCAAAAGGGGGGACCACCAAGGCTTGAACCTAAGTGAAGGGCGTTTTATTGGGGCAGGGGGCAGGAGGAGGGCTGAAAGGGCACCAAGGTATCGATCGAACCACGAGCTGAGGGCGGAAGCTGTAGGGAGGGAAGGCGGTGGTGGAACATCGACTCTTCGCAGGGTCTCAAGTACCGGTAGCTAGTCTACCTTGTCCCAGTCCGGGCTCGGAGGGGCCCTGTGCATCAAGGGCAAGGAAAGTTTAACAAGGATAGGGACGTGGTCAGAGCCAGTAGAGGGGAGATCAGCCGACCAGGAATCATGGAAAAGAGCCAAAAACCTGTTGGCAAAAGCCAAGTCAAGTACACCCGGCCTGGTGGCCAAGTCGAAGGGGAACCTGGTATGTATGCCAGAGGTGTTGAGGAGATTGTAGCCAGCCTCAGAGGCGGCCTCGAAGTAGGGGGAGGACACCAGCAGATCCTGGTCTGAAAACTGGCGCAGAGGGTCAGACAGGGGGTGGTGCATGTTGTGAGGTGGGATTGATGGACAAACACACAGACTATCGTGATGGAGGAGAAAGGAACTTCGTTGCTTTTCTCAGGAGCCAGGCTCTCAGCTAACTACAAGACACTAAACAACATGTGACTGCTCGCTCCACCCTTGTGCCCCTCAGGCATTCAAAGCCTCATCCCCAATGGTGTACACCACACCAACAATCATCTCTCCTCAACGCTCAACATCTCTATTCAGGAAGATGCACATGATCACATCATCTCCTGGTGCCCATATACTCTCAACACTCCCCCTATGGGCATCATCCATAACAAACATAATGAAACCCAAACAAAAATAATAACTCAAACCAACCCGCACATCCGAACAAACTCCACATGTCTGCTAAGTACAAGAGGTTTAGTTAACCCATCTGCAACCATGTCATTTGTCTGACAGTATTTCATAACAACTTCTTCTCCATCCTCAATAAACTCCCTAACCTGATATACACGAACACCAATATGCTTGCTATGTGGTTTATATGTAGTGTCGCTGAAGGTAGAAAGCGAGGCTTGATTGTCGTTAAATAAAGTCGAGACCGGGAGGGGGGTTCTTGTAATCTCCATAACAAGTTTCCGAAACTACACAAGTTCTTGTATCGCAGTAGCACTTGCGATGAACTCTGCATCGGCTGTACTACTGGCAGTTATTGATTGTCGCTTCGAGTGCCACTGAATCACTCCAGAGGCTAGAAAAAACACATATCCAGAGGTTGACTTAAGTGTGTTTGCATCGCCCGCGAAGTCAGCATCAACGAATCCTGAGATCACCATCTCATCATGTCATTCTCCCCCAAGACCAAGCCTTAGACGTAAACCTTTCGTTCCGGCAAGGTATCTGAGGATGCGCTTCGCACATATCCAATGACGCTCAGCTGGATCTGCATTGAATCTCCCAAGATATGAGACCGCAAATGCAATATCTGGCCTTGTTCCCATGGCAATCCAACCTAAACTACCAATAAGTTGAAGGTATAGAGTCTTATCGCATGACTTCTCCCCCTCAACGCGGACACCTGGCTTCTCCCTTTCCATTGGGGTGCCAACTGATCTGCACTCTCCCATGCCAAACCGTTCCAACACCCTGGAAATATACCCTTCCTGACTCAATAGTGCGACTCTTTCTTTTGTATCTCTCGTCACAACCATCCCAAGAAAGTTGCTCACAGGTCCAAGATCTACCATCTCAAACCGAGCCTTCAACTTCTTACTGACTGACATCACCGCTTCCTCCATGCCCGCAATCAGCATATCATCCACATAAAGTGCCAAGATCATGCCCTCTCCGTGGGTATAAACACAGCAGTCAAATCTTCCTCGACGAAATCCCAACTCAGAAACCAGAACTCGGTCTATCGTCGTATACCAGCATCGAGGGGATTGCTTAAGCCCATAAAGGCTTCTATTCAAACGAGCAAGATGTGTGCTAAAGACACCTTTGGGAAGCGTAACATAAACTTCTTCGTCCAACTTGCTGCCCAGGAATGCGGTAACCACATCCATCTGACATACAGCATAACCTCTTGCTGCCGCAACTGAGAGGACAACCCGTACACTTGCCAGACTTGCTACCGGTGCAAACGTATTTGTGAAATCCAGGCCCTCTACTTGTCTAAAGCCTTGCGCAACAAGTCGGGCCTTGTACCGAGTTGTCTCCCCTTCTGGATTCAACTTTCTTTGTAGGATGAGCTTTGTTGGTATCGCCTTTTTGCCTTCCGGGAGCTCTGAAACAAACGTCATCACCTCATTCTTTGCTATTGAGGCACATTCAGAATCTATTGCCTCTTGCCATTGTGATGCCTCATCTGACTCCATTGCTGACTTGTAGCTGCTTGGACCAGCTTCCACCATATAGATAGCAGACATCATAGCTTCACCTGCTCCAGATGAAGTTTGCCTCCCTTGTCGTGATCGTAACCTCCGACCACTCTCCGTAGCTGGTAGCTCTCCTCTTTGTACTTCCCAAAAAGAACTTTCTCCATCTGACTCAAGTTCTCATAACATTCTTGACATTTTGTGTGGCTTCGTTGGCTCAACAACTGCCTCACCGCTTTCCGAGCCGGAGCCCTCACTTGTATGTCCAATCTGCTTTTCTTCCGCATCTGCTTCTTTTTTGTGGCTTTCCAACCTATTCGGCGAGGGCTCATCAAACTCATCCTCCCAGGCTAACCATTCTTCCCATGGCTGTACTGGTGGTGCATAAAACCGTTTAGAAACACTTTCACCCTTTATCTGAGGAGGGCTATAGTATGAGGTTGACTCCTCAAACTGCACATCACGAGAAATCAGGAACCTTTTTGCAATTGGATCATAGAGGCGATAGTGTGTCGCCGTTTCACCGTAACCGATAAAGATGTACTTCTTTGCCGTCTTATCCATCTTGCGTCTCTTCTCTTTAGGGACTTGCGCATAGGCGGTACAGCCCCATACACGGAGATGATCATAGCTTGGCCTTTTCCCAAACCAGAGCTCGAAAGGAGTATACCCATCTGAGATTGCACGAGTTGGAAGACGGTTTCGGACATGAATCGCGGTCATCACAGCTTCTGCCCAGTACTCCTTTGGTGCATTGACTGCATGGAGCAAAGCACGCGAGGTCCCGATCACCGTCCGGTTTGCCCTTTCGCTCACACCATTTGACTGAGGTGTGTATGGAGTAGTACGCTGCATTTCGATTCCTTCTTGCTGAAGTAGATGGCAGAATTCATTGGATGTATATTCGCCTCCCCCATCTGTACGTAGCTTCTTAATCAATCTCCCTTGCTGCTTTTCAACTAAAGCCTTATATTCTCTAAAGCGACCAAAGGCTTCTGACTTTCTTTTCAGAAGGTATCCAATCTTGTACCTTGTAAAGTCATCGGTAAATAGGAGAAGATAAGAGGATCCTCTGAGAGACTTCGGATCCACAGGTCCAACAATGTCGCTATGGACAATTTCGAGTGGTTGAGTGGCTCGGGAGGCGGTGGAAACACTAGGAAATGGCTTTCTTGTCATCTTGCCATAGATACAGCCAGCACAAACACAGCGCGGCACACACGCAAGTCGCGGAATATCATTTTCCTTCATTGATAAACTTCTCACCGCATCTGCCCCTAAGTGGGCTAACCTAAAGTGCCATAGAGCAGCCTCTTTCGTACTTTTCTCATCAACTGCAGGACCCACCACATCTCGGACAAGCATGGCATCTGTACGATCTGACAGGGTTCTAAGAGTATACAGTCCGCCAACCTCAGGGACCTCTATACACATCCCATCTTTTCTTCTCAAAGAGGCACCACCCCCTTGGTGAAATTCGGCAAAGACTCCTGATTGCCGTAGTTGGGAGACCGAAAGTAAGCTGTTTCTTCCGCAAGCTGGGACATGTAAAACACCAGAAAGGACTAGTGGTATACAATCCATCTTACCACTATCCTAAACCATAAGGATAACATCTCCTTTGCCAAGCGCATCAACCTCATTATTGTTCGCAACCCGTATCTTGTGTTCACCTGCCACAATAGGTTCGTAGGAATTAAATGACTTCCGCTCACCTGTCACATGAGTACTGCAGCCAGAATCTAGGAGCCATTGATGTGGGCCAACCGAATATTGCAGTGAACTGAATGCCGTAAAGAGGGAGTTATCGGGCTCCTTTGTAGTTGCTTGGGCTGCTGTTGAGACCTTATCAGCACGAGTACCCTTTGCGGTATCGGACCGAAGTTTTCGACACTCGCTGCGCCTATGGCCCTTCTTTTGACAATAGTAGCAGGTGATTACCCGCTCCCCCGATTGGCCACTGCTGTTGTGACTGGACAGGATTCTGCGATTTCTAATTCCTTCCCCTTTTGCTGACAGAACCATATCACTGGGAGAAGCCCCAACCTTATCGCGAATCATTGATGACTCTCTTGCCTTAATCGCTGCAATCAAGTCCTCTGGTTGATCGGGCTTGATGATAGTTGCCTGTAAGTCTCTCCACTCACGCCAGGAGTGAGGCAATCCATTTAGCAAATAAAAGGTCTTTTCGCGGGGCTTTATCTCTTCTTCTGCTTCTCGCAAACACTCGATAATACGCTCAATCTCATGGACATATTTTGCAGCCGAATCGTACTTTTCTAAGCTGCAATCGAACAGAGATCTCCGAAAATAGTAGAGTTCCAATCCGAGTGCTTTGCGGTAGCCGTCTGCCAATTTTTCCCAAAGGGCCTTGGGATCTTCATCGTAGGAATCTGCCGTATACTGGGCACAAATCTGAGGTTCCATAGCATTCCGAATTTTTGCTGTAATACGATAACATTTGCGGAGGTATTTGTTATATGCGGCAACGACTGCTGGATCTGTGCTTTCTTTGTCAGGAGCAATCTCACGGCCCGAGATAATCCACCAAAGGTCTAACTCCTTTAACTGATCAGACATCCTCTGACGCCATGGTCCAAAGTTTGACTCTCCCAGAAGTGCAAAGGCAGGACGGCCAGAGGGAGCCAAATCGACAAATTCGGACATTATTGTAGAATAACAGGATTGGAGGTACTGCGACACAAGATTTCAAAAACGAGGTAGAAAGGTGGTGTGTGAAGGCAGCTAAGAAACGATTCGAAAAAGATTCACCGTGTTGCTAACCGTCTATCGAATGGGCGATTTCTTAGTGACTGTGCGGAACACGCAAGAGGCTCATAACCTGTTGTGAGGTGGGATTGATGGACAAACACACAGACTATCGTGATGGAGGAGAAAGGAACTTCGTTGCTTTTCTCAGGAGCCAGGCTCTCAGCTAACTACAAGACACTAAACAACATGTGACTGCTCGCTCCACCCTTGTGCCCCTCAGGCATTCAAACCCTCATCCCCAATGGTGTACACCACACCAAGAATCATCTCTCCTCAACGCTCAACATCTCTATTCAGGAAGATACACATGATCACATCATCTCCTGGTGCCCATATACTCTCAACAGTGCAGGTTGAAGTTACCAAGGGTGAGGGAGGGAAAATCATGAAGAGGAAAAGCATCCACCGGCGACACTGTCCGACAATGGGAGGAAACAAAATTAATGGAATACAAATTGTAAATCTGAAAAACATGAAGAGACGACGAGAACAAGCCCTTAGGCGAGTGTATATCCAGTGCCATTAGGTCAGGCTGATCAAAAAAGCAGGGAAGAACAGGGTAGGCTCCAAGGAGCTCCTGATAGACAAAGAAGGTTACCTTAGACTTTCAGCCTGAGGCGACAGGGGGGGAGAAACACTTATACATGGAGAAGGACGGTAGTTTCCCCCTCCAGACTAGGGGGTTCTCGAGAGCCACTACCTGGGAGGGAAATGGCAGCGCAGCGAGGCTATTAAACAGGGAAAGACAAACATTCCAGCTCCCTAAGCAGTTATGTTGAACAATGGAAAGAAAAGGTAGGAAGGAAGGGGATGGCGGCAATCGGTCCACCAAATTTGAATCCATGGGTTGTGCTATCACTTATGAAAGGAAGATGAAGGGAAAGGAGACGGGCTACTGGATTCCCCTAGGGAGGCGAAAAAAGCAGCAGACTGTGAGGCGGGTGCCGGAGCACGGGGAATTGGGGCCACACTGGGCCGAGGGGTAGCCAAGGAGTCATTTCCAGGGAGGGGGGGAGTGGGCATGCGGGCATTGCCCAGCGGGGCATCATCTTGGTCCATGGTGTCATCCTCCCCTTCATCTTCTGCCTTAGACCCTGAGGACTGTTGCGTTGGCTGGGAAGGATGGGAGGGGCAGGATCTGTCAGTAGCGGGGTGATCACCAGAGCAGTTAGCGCACTTGAGAGGGGAGGCTGGACAGCAGTCGAGGACGGGTTTGAGGAAGCCCAGCTTGGAACATGTGGGGTTGGGACAACGGTGGTTGGCTCTCGTATGGTTCGATGCACAGATTGGGCAGACAGGAATGGTGGCAGAGCAAGCTGAGGCCGGGTGGCCGAACTTCCAGCAGTGCCTGCATTGCATGAATTTGTTCTTGGAGACTGCATTCTGAATGTTGCGGAGCTTGGAGTAGAGGAGGATCTTGGACCCAATATATGGCCACATCAGAGGGGGCAACGACAATGACTACTGAGGTGGTGGCCTTGCAAAGGAGGGGGTTGGGTTGGAGGTAGCGGGCGCCAAAGATGTTGACATCCTTGGCATTCTTAATGGACTCAGCGAGTGCGGGGAAGAGGTCAGTTTGGTCCTGTGGGAGGAAGGCAACTGGAAGGCTGTAGATGACCAGCTGGACCTCGTTAGGCGTGGGACGGAAGGGGCGGTAGGGATTGTTTCCAACGGCGAAGGACTGGTTGATTTTGTTGGCAAGTGCCTCATAGTAGGGGGAGTAGCTAGTGGCAGGCGTGAGGGGATCGGTAGCTAAGAGGGTGATAACACTACATGCATTAACAGTGGCTGAAAAAGAAATGGGGAAGGGGCCGTTTGCTTCCCGAAGAACGGAGGCAACAATGTCAAGAACAGTTGCCGTCAGGCGTGTTACGTCGGGATGAGGGACCGGGGCAGTTCGAGGCGTGAAGAAGCGACATTCGGCAGCAGGAAGGGGGGTAGCCTCCCAGACCCGGGAGGGGGCACCACCCGACGCCGCCACTTGGGCTGCAGTGGTCGCTTTCCTCTTACCCTTGATATTGGTCTGTTGTACCTGGCCCCTAGGGGGGGCTGCAGCACTGGCGTAGGAGGAGGAGGGCGGGACTAGTATGAGGAAGGATGGGGCTGGGGCTGTGCGGAAAGTAGACTCTTCCGGGAATTCACCCTGCACGAACTGGAAGGCTGCAAAGGAGCGGGGATGTCTGGCCGCGAAGGTGCGTGGGTTACCATACCACATACCATCAACTTGCATGGGGGGAGTCGATGTCCTCAACCGGAATGTCTAGGATATTGCCCGGAGGGGGGCGGTACTTAGCTCCCGGGGGAGCAGAAGGGGGGGGGGCGGTGGGGGGCGCCTTGCCTGTTTTGGGGGAGGAGGAGGGGGGGGGGCCCAGTGGGGCAGTTGATGGGCAGGCAGCTGATGCCGTGACCCTCAAAGACAGGTTGCAGACAGAAGCTTCTAATGCAGGGAGAGAGGGAGGATCCTTGGGGGCAGCCATGGAGGACTGCTCGAGGGCCTCAAGCCTTTGGATGATGCTGCCTATCCCAGAGACAGCAGTGCAGAGCAGTGGTAGGAGGATGGTTTCACCAGCAGACAGGTCCTGAAGCTGGGAGTCGGTTGGGGGGGGAATCGGAGGGGCTGCCTGTCCTATGTAACGGAGAGTGCGGGCTAGCTCTTCCCTTACCAGAGAGAGGTGAGCGGGAAGGGAGGGAGTTAGAGTCCTTGACTTGTAGGGCGCAGAGCGGTTAGAGGCTCGAGAGCCAGACCTTGAAGGTCCTGGACCAGGCCCCTCCATGATGAAGGGGGCTGTGCAGGGTAGTGAGGGGGCTGTGCACTTAGAGACTGAAGCCTAAGTGAGAGAAGGAATTAGGTGTGTGGAGATGGTTGTTACGCAAAACCCTGAAGTTTTTCCTGGCCGAATGCGGTAATGTTTTTAAGCGAGAGGAAAGTAGGGGGCGCGGAGCATGACTTAAAAGCTAGAGATTTTTTCTTTTTTCTTTTTTTTTTTAACTCATATATTTGTTGTTAAGGTACAAGAACCTGCATGGAGCGCTAGCTATGGCAAAAACAAAACCTTAATTTCAGACGCATTCCTTCGCGCTCCAGGGACCAAAACAACCCCCCCAAGACCCTCTGGTATGGGCCTAACCGCACATCCAGCCCCGCAAAGAAACAATCATCCCCTACAGGGAAGGCAGGAGAGAGAAGAAAACCCTTCAGCGTCATCTCGACAAAGGAAAGAATAGAATAGGAAACCGCCAAATGCCTCTACAGGCGTCCGCAAATGAATATGTCTGCTGTCAAGCCCATGGTAGGACCCTGGCGAAGTGCCTTGACAGGGCCAGCCAGCTCAACCCAGGAGATAGTGCAATACCAAGGTAGACCAACCAGTCATTCGGCCGGGGGCGGGCCGCAAGCGTAGAGGGAGGAAGACAGGCGAGGAATGCCCGCAACCTTTGATGGAGGGGGGCAGCCGATACTGCCCAGGAGGGAGGGGGTAGACCCCGGCCGTGAGCAGTCTGGTGGTGGAAAACGTTAGATGGTGCCTGTAGTGACACCAGAGCCAGGAAAGAAATGCAGCACTGCCATGAGAGTGGCAGAAGTGAGAGCAGCACCAAGCAATACTGGCGCGGAGTGGAGGCGGGAGGGGTAGGCTGATACGCTACCACCTTAGTGATGATGGGGCCCGGAGGCCAAGGCAGTAGGGTGCCTGCCGATCCAGGCAGTAGGGTGCCAGCCGATCCTGGAGGAGAGGAGAGGAAGAGGGCAAGGTAGCAAAGATCCGGCCAAACAATACAGTAGGAGACTGCAACT
Source organism: Tuber aestivum (assembly GCA_900010015.1). NCBI lineage: Eukaryota > Fungi > Ascomycota > Pezizomycetes > Pezizales > Tuberaceae > Tuber > Tuber aestivum. Next base: position 288,152 of record LN891106.1, on the reverse strand, counting down.
AGGGTCACAGAAGTAGACGAGGCTACTCCCGATAGCCCAGAGGACCACCATCCCATCTGACCATCCAGCCATCACCAAGCCGTCAAAGCCGACCGTGTTGATGCTAAGCAAGGTAAAGCAAAAGCGGGGTAGGGAGGATAGAGGCCTCACGATGAGGCCCCCAAGGTGAGGAGAGAACCCCCATCCAGTAGAGGCCAGATGCCAGACGAGGGAAGGAGTAGAAGAGAGGCCCCGATGGGCAGAGGAATGGAAAGAAACTGCCTGCACCCCCCGGCGGGGAGGTGCATAGCTATAGAAAAGTGGTGATGATTCCTCGGTGTTGAGTCGTTCCCAATTAAAAAATATTTTTCAATGACCGGAGGTGTAGTGGAGATGGAGGATGACTTAAAAGCTAGGAAGACACCTCGATATTTATAGTCCGCATCTGGGTGGTCCCGGCCTACATCCAATCCCTTACTGACTATGTACCTGCCATACTAATGATTCATTGTCTGCGGAGTAGGAACTCCATTTGACCCTGAAAACTAACTTCCCCACTCTCTTCGTGAGTGTAGTGATCAGCTCCGTCAAAGGACTTATCAACGACTCTTCTATGTGCATAGCTTAGAGTGCATGATAAAGATAATTAACTCGTCCAGTGAGTTGTTATTTAACCAATAGTAAACTGGTCTTCAGGATGACCTAGTTTACGCGAGCTAGGGGTGGTGCAGCTACTTCTCGGAAATAGTAGCACCAAGACTTCCGGAGGCCATAGCTCACTAACTAACTAACCAATCCGTTTCAAGCAAGTCTTATTTTGTAGTATGGAGCTCCTTCTATGTTATCCAGTGAAAACTCCTCGGTCGCATATCTTGTATCTCCGCGGAGTGGGCTGCATAGATACCTTATCGTTTCGTGCGATAATCAAATATCGTCACGATAACTATGGCGGGGCTTGGAGTCGAACACGTGACCTTATGCATTTAGTCACATGTTGCACCAATTGCGCTTCTATGTGTAACACCTGTCAACAGCTTCCAGTCGGACGGGCGGCAATGACATATACAGTGTTATGAAGCATGCTTCGTTTTTACCGGTTTATACTGTCGGGACACCAAATTCCGGTGACACAGTTCCTGTGCGCAGGGCCAACGGCAGGGCCGGAAGCGGGTGTTGGCTTTGAAATCTTCGCGGTCACGGTTTTCAGGAGGTCTGTGCGCGGGGAGGGTCTGTGCGTTCATATGTGTAACACTAAGCAAGATTGACCATCTCAGACATGAACAGAAAGTATTAGAACAAGATTGTCAATAGTTTAATAAGTTATTGGGATGTGCCTATATGGACAAGACATGGAGTCCAGTCTAGTACTTGCACTGTATAGAGCCAACCAGAGGCCTATTTGTAGGTGAGGGACTTTCCCATGATATTGACTAGTCCAATCATGGCAGAAAGTCCTCAAAGTCAACGCACTCAAGTTGCAAAGTTAACAACATATTGATCTGTCTCTTGACAGAACTGGTCACTCCAGTCAGAGTAAGGAAGATGGTGAGTTAGCTTGAGGTAAGACCACTTACTCATACTTAAACCTTTGAGATGAAGGAATCATACATTTTCATGGGAACGGTTTCAAACACTCTCGTGAAAACAGGACAATACATGGAGACCATAGTTCAAGTAAGACCTAAAGTCTATCATGGTCAAATAGATCTCCATTATAATAGCAAGGGGTAGGAAATGGAAAAGGTACATTATTTAGTATTAGATAGATGTAGCCCACAACCACCCAGACACAGAATATAAATAACCAGGTGCCTTCTTAGCTTTCAGGTATCCTCTATCTCTACTACACCTCCAGCGATTGAAAACTCAATACTATAGTTACTATCGTGGCTTTCATCATCTAGCACTACCACCCTCCCCCATCTCCCTCCATCTGGCCTTGGCTATAGAAGGTGGGCTCACTTCCCCTCTCTCTTAGAGTCTTGATTTGTTTCTTGATTCTCTCGGTTCTATCCCTGGTTGGAGTTTTTCCTCTTTGTAGTGTTTCTCCTCTTTCTACACCGCCTCGCTAAAGCATTGGCAGAGTTGGCAACCTCTTTACCACCAGTAGCAGAGAGTCAGAACTACAGTTTGTAGTAGGAGAGAACAGCCTTCAGGCTTTGGTCAATCTCTCCATTCTCTTGCTCCCCTAAGAGGCTGTCTAGTCAGACATGAATACAATAACTGATAGCTGTTGACCACAGTCTTGGGTCTACCCCTCCTCTTCTCTTTGAGACCTTTTTGGCTAGCAGGTGGTAGTATCCCCCCCACTGCAGTGATGCTATCTCTCCCAGAATAAGGAACTATATAAGAGACGTGGTAAAACACCTGCTTCACCTAAGGCTCTTCTCTGTAGTCAGATCAGCTGGTGCCCTACTGCCACTTCCTCTCAAGCTAGTACCTTACTACCTCAATCGTCGATTGTCCCAAAGAACACATGGTCACTAGTACACCTGCCACATACCTCCTCTCCTCGCTTTTTGGTCACCGCCCTCGGGGTGGTTTCCTGTATACTCTTCACGTCTGAGGCTTTGACTCCCTCCTCCTGGCTCCTGTTATATGGTCTAGGGGTCCCCATCTACTGGATTTGAGTTGTAATCATTTGCCCTTAGGGGTTTGGTTTGGGTTTCTGCCTTTAGGTGTTTCGTTCTTGGGGCTAGGGTGTGTTCTTAGTTCACTGTCAGGTAGCTAGCTTTCTTTCATCACTTGACAGTAGGGGTTATTGGCTGGAGCAGTTTATGGGAAGGATTATGGGTAGGAGTAGCCTTTTCTACCCTAGAGGATTCTTTTAGCTCTGTCATTCAGCCTGGTCTGAGGGGAGGCAGTTTTTTAGGTATCATAGCTAGTACTCCATATACCTTTTTGTTCCATAAACAAAAATTAAAATAATTCAAACAAAACAAAAAAGAAATTTCTTAGCTTTTAGAACATCTTCCATCTCCACTACACCTCCAGTCATTGAAAAATATTTCCTAATTGGAAACGACTTAACACTGGGGAATTATCACCACTTTTCTTTAGCCATACACCCCCCTGCCAGCAGGTGCAGGCTGATACTTTCCATCCTTCTACTCATCAGGGCCTCTTTCCTACTCCTTCCCTCATCTGGCATCTCACCTCTGCTAGATGGGGGTCCTCTTCTCACCCTGGGGACCTCATCATGAGGTCTCTCTCCTCTCTACCCCACTTTTGCTAGACCTCACTTAGTATTAGCATGGTCAGCTTTGGTGGCTGGGTGATGGTCAGGGGGTCAGTTGGGATGGTAGTCCTCTGGGCTATAGGGAGTAGCCTCTCCTACTCCTGTGACCCCAGTTGCAGCCTCCTACCATATTGTTTGGCCGAATCTGTACTGCCTTATCCTCTTTCTCTTCTCTCCTCCAGAATCGGCTGGCCCCTTACTACTTGGGCTCTCAGGCTTCATCATCACTAAGGTGATAGTACTTCAGCCTGCCACTCCCACCCCCCCTCCATGCCATAATCTCTTTGTACTTCTCTTACTTCTGCCACCGTCGCGGCAGTGCTACTACTTCTTCCTAACTCTGATGTTACTACAGGTATCACCTAACCTTTTCTACACTCAAACTCCTCACACCTGGGGTCTATCCTCTTCCTCCTGGGTAGTACCAGCTGCCTCATTCACTTATAGGTTGCTAGCATCTTTCACCTATCTTTCTCCCTCCTCGCTTGAAGCCTACTCCCAGCTGAATGACTGGCTAGTCTGCCTTGGTATTATACTACCTCCTGGGTTAAGTTAGCTGGCCCTGTCCTGGTATTTCACTAGAGTCCTACCATGGGCCTGACAGATGGACTCTACATCCACAGACACCTGTACAGGCACTTTGGAGGTTTTCTATTCTATTCTTTCCTTTGTCGTAATGACACTGAAGGGTTTTCTTTCCTCTTCTGCCTTCCCTGTAGAGGACAATCGTTCTTGTATGAGGTAGGATGTATAGTTAGGCTCATATCAGAGGGTCTTGGGAGGTTGTTTTGGTTCCTAGGGCGCAGAAGAATATGTCTAAAATTAAGGTTTTGTTTTTGCTACAGCTAGTGTGCCATGCACATTCTTGTACCTTAACAACAAATATATGAGATAAACAAAACAAACAAAAATCCTTAGCTTTCAGAACTGTCAGCAAACAGAGAAGAGATCTCATGACTATATTCATCCTACTTTGATACCTACTTTTTTTACAAGCTTTCTTGACCATTCTCTGAGAAACCTTATTGGCCCCAATTGCAATTTGCTTTACTTAGAATCAGCTGCTGCCTAACAACTAACAACAGTCATGACTCTAACTGTATCCATAGTGGTGAGAATAACATGTTCATCTTAAAAGAAAACTACGTGAATGAGAGTAGAGGCCAGGACCTGGTTGATGCTGTTATGTAGCTGTACAGTAGTAGTTGTAATGGGGGCAGCATCTCATTGGATAATGAGCCAATACTCATGCATGGTAAAGTCCTTTTTCTTTTTGGTAAGGGGCTTAGCCGAGCTAGATGAGAATTTAGCTGGCTTGGGACCAGGCTTTATAGGTTTCTGAGGAGGCTTCCTTGCCCTCTTAATAACAGTAGCCTAAGAAGGAAGAGCTGCTAGGCTAGGAGATTGAGTATAGGAAAGGGTAGAAGGTAGGGAAGGAACAGAGGACTGCTCTGCAGGTTCACTAGTAGAAAGTACTAGTAGGGCAGTGGTATAAGTAGGCTGAGATAGAGTGAAGGCATGAAAGGTATCCAGTTCATCACAAAGAGTAATAACATGCTCAGTAAGCCTATCAGTTGCCTTCCTGTAGTCTTTATACAATATTTGTATCATGTGTATAAGAATAGGAAAGGCTTTTAAAAAATTGATTAGTGATTCAATCTGCTGTACCTTTATCAACTCTTCAAACATACTCATAAAGGCACTATTAGAGCTGCCTCCGAATTTGTTTACTGAGTATTATGGTAAACTTGAGGTGGTACCACTACATGGTCAGTTAAGTAAGGAGGGGCTCTGAGGCCAAAAAATTAGTAATAGGTGACTGTGCGAAGCCCTGTCAGGCTGTGCAGAAGAGAATGGAATAAGAGGGGGAATAGACTCCATGATGAAAGTGATAGAGAGAAACTTTCAAGTTGACCCTGGTTGGGCCAAAGAAAAGATGTTGTGAAACAGTACAGTGGTAGATGTTAAGAATCCTACCGGGCACTGAGGTGCAACAGATAACAATTCTTAATTCGTAGTGAGGTGATAGTTCTTAGGCCAATGCCTATGCAATGCTGATAGTCAAGTCCTTTTGACTTCTACCTTATCGCGCCTATCCCTCTAATCTTCTTAAGTCCTTGTTTAGGACTTAATCGTTTGATGTAGAACGAGAAATAGTTTTCCCGCTTGGGGAGGAAAAACAATTCTTGAGTTTCTTAAGATAAATCTTAAAGAACGTAAAGGTAGATTTTATTGTAATAACTTAAAAGTAGGAAATAAACAAGAAGAACATGTGAAGAGCTAATACTCGGGTTCTAGTAATCCTTTATATAGTAGCTCTTCACCTGGCGTGACTCATACTTCACGTCACGCGAACCCTGTGACTCATAACCATGAGTCATATGAAATCCATCAGTCGACTCCTATGAGTCGCTGCACAACATACCTAAAACTAATCAAAACATAATAATCAAGTCAGGTGCACAACTCGCATCACCTGAGTAAAACCGATGACTCATATATTGAGTCATGTGCGAAAGTCATCTCATCGTATGACTCACAACTGTAAGTCATGAACAGGTAAACATAATAACCTATGGCGTACTAGTATGCATCATGTGAAATCCCAACATACCTATAGCTCGAAATTCTGAGCTATGTGAAATCTGCCTCACTTTGTCACAGTTTGTGACACTTTATTCCACATTGGTGAAAACTTCCTACTACTATAAACCCTAATGCCCCCCCCCCTCCCCTGGGCCCTCATGCTTCAGAGGAAAGAAGGACAAAAGGGTTACCCCATCTACAGAAAAGCAGACCTCTAATTGGTGGGGGTCTTTTTCTGCTCCAAGAGTCATGCTCATGACCCCTCCCATCTACAGAAAAAGTTTCACAGAGCTACACCACTACTATACTTCTACAACCGAATCCACACCTGATAGAGAAGTACTATCTGAGTTTTTACTTTTATAACTTGTTCTTTCATTTAGGAAAAGAAGGGGGAGTGAACTATCTTGACTTGTATCATGATACATCCTACCTGTTAGAGATGTTCTAAATAGTCCATGACAATTATAGGGCAGCTGTCAGTAGGCTTACTAAACAGTTTAATCATTAAGGAGTTAGCTGAGCTTAAGGCTGCCTCTCCTCATCCTGCCACACCTACCCCCATACCTTTTAAACCTACCTTGAATAATGTGGACCCAGTTCCAAAGTTTGCTTTCCCCTAATCCCCTCTCCCTGCTGCTCCTACTACTGGCTCTACTTGAGCAACAGTAGCCAGAAGGAACAGGATGAAGCCTATTACAGGTATGCCATTACCTCTGACAACCAGGAGTAAGCCAGCTACCCCAAAGGCCTCTTTGCCTAAGAGGGGCCCAACTGCAAGGGAATACCATCTTGTAATCAAAAGAGAAGGTGAACTACTTAAAACTACTATGCTGGACCTCAGAAACGATATCAATCATGCTCTTGCTAGTACTTATATTCAAACAGTTTCCCTCTGAGGAAACACCATTATGCTTATGACCTTAGAATCTATTAGAGCTACCTTGCTTAATAGCAAGGTGGAAAGTTTTATCTACCTCATTCCTGGCACTACCACTGACTATTTAAACATGCCCATGACTCAGCTTTTAATTCATGGAATACCTACCTACTAGCACGTTCCTTGCCAATATTGTAATGCAACTTATTACTTTCAACTCTGGACTGGTCCTGGCTATTCAGCCCTGCTGGCTCACCTCAGACATCTCTCACAAGGGCAAATCAGCTACCATTATAGTAATCAACTGTGACCTTACTAGCCCCAAGGGTCCTGACTTTGTTGAGAGGCAGTTGGTTACCTTTTCTTCTACATACAGAATGGAATAGCATTTGCATTTCAATTCCTTTACCCAATGCTCAAACTGTCATGGTTTTGGGCATCATAGCAACAAGTGTACCTTATCAGCCTTTCACCAGTGGTGTGCCTCCCCTCACCCCACTAGGGATCATGCCTGCCCTACTGCTACCTGCCATATATGAGGCCGTCTATGCAGCCACTCTGTGCTAAGGTGTGTTAATTGCACCAGATCCCATAAAGTGTACTCTCCAGTTTGCTCTTCCTGCCCTATTGAGGCCCCTCAAGGGGAGGAAAGGGAGGAGGACATGGCTCTTACTTGACCACTGTGATGCTGTTGTTGCAGTGGCTGTGTAGGTTCATCCTACACTATGATCAGTTACTTGGGTAATTTTCTTTTGTTTTATAAGGGATGGAGGAGTGGTTTTCATTTGTTGTGTAGGGTTTTTAGGCCATAACTTAGGTTGCATGCCATGGATTTTCCTGTAGTTATCTACAAATAAACCGCGGATTTAACAAAAAAAAAATTCTACCAACACAGTGCCAAACTCCCTCCCTACACACCCC
>LN891106.1:183789-270007 GCA_900010015.1 Tuber aestivum | reverse complement strand
AGAGTCTCATATATGGCCATAGATGTAGGTTGCCATAGCTTATTATTGCAGGATCATTACATTGTACTCTTCATAAATCATTCTTGAACCAATTAGAATATTTACTAAAATCATATACAAAAATTTATTTAAATTATTATCATTCTCATAATACTTGTATTAGTCATATCATTGCTCTTTTTATTATATTTTATCTTTCTATTATACCCTAATACCCTATATGTTTTACAAAAAAATGCCATAAAAAAAAACAACACTAAATTTAAAAAAATGCCATTTTAATATGCATGCCAAACACACCTCCCTTTTTTTTAAAATTTATGATGGAAAAATGGCATAAAAGTCAGAAAAATGGCATTTTTCTGGCGTGCCAAACAGGGCCTTAATATTATATATAAAACACAAGACAGACTTAAGCTAGGACAATCAAGTGACTGTTAGCAATGTGGAAACAAGAAAAAAGTATACGGACAGTATCAAGTTAAGCCCAGACTCCTATTCTATAGAGTATATATAGAAACCAAAGTTATAGGACCTATCAGAATTGTAAATCAATCACGACCCACAAGTAAGAAGAAAACTATAAAGTAGAAGAAAACCAAATAAGATATGACATTCCTTCTGTTCTCGCATCCGTCATTGCACATTACCAAGCTCTCACCAGCAAGCGATACAAGGAGGAATAAACCTATGGCAGTCCGTCACGCGGGTTCCCACTGGCGGTCCGGTGGCGAATTGTAGGGCTCCTTGTATGTAGAACTGTGGGGGGGGGAAGGAGGGTGCAGTAGATAGAGGCAGCAAAAGCCTCTTGTGTCCCGCAGCGCTTCTTGGTATGGTAACCAAATGTACGAGCGCGTTAGGTAAACTACATCAAGCAACCGCGCAGCACACGAGCAATCCAAACCTGGTCGAAATGGTCTAAATACTACCGGCACTGGTACTGTACTGTACGGTACCCTGCATACTTCCCCTACAGTAGAAAACTAAAAGGCTGTAGTTATACCTAAACCATCACACCAATCCATGATATCCGAATATAACCGTCAGCTCCCCCCCCAGCACACACACAGACACAACTGCGAAATACTGGAGCGCGGTAAAAGGAAAAATGAAAAAAAGTAAGCAGATTGCATGACAAGTTCGCCGCTCACTGCCGTATCCACCATTAGTAGTGTATTCTATGCAAGGAGAGCTACAGGAGGCCCAATGTAGGGACCCGTCAAGTCCACCACGGATGTATTCCAAATACTATAACATCCTCCACTCCGCTCTGGACAAGGGCGCCCAATTCAAGTTGTCTGCCATCGCCTTCCCTCCCGTCCACCGTTGCCGTGAGCTTAGTCGTCAAGACAAGACAAGACAAGACCTCAAAGTCCACGGCCAGTGAACGGCCAGATAGCCCTGCGCCTGAGGTCGTTTTCTCTGTTTCTATTTTCTCCATGTGCTAGTACGTGTTCCGCGAATCTGGTTGGCAGAGCTGCGAGGTCTGTACCGAGGGCTAACGAGGTGTCATCTTAGCGGTGCGGGTAAGTATCACAAAGTCGCAGCAGGAAAAATTCACCCGAACTCCTCACAGCAGACCCCCTCCAGGGACTGACTATAAATAGCGGTGCACATCAAAATCCAGACCTCGCATACTCGAGCAAGGCACATGACAATATCTCGTACCCGTACTTGCGTATTCCAAAAGTGTCCGGATATCTTGGCACAGTTTTGGTTGTTGTGAGAAGCCTTAAGCCGGAGCCCTAAATCTGTTGGTGCAAGGCACTTTAACTCACTACGGCTCACCCAGAGGCTTGTACTTTAAAAGTACCTTTTAATCCCTGAACACCCAGCCTATCCCCTAACAAAGTGCACAGAGAAAACTGCCATGAAAGTGCTCGGGAACCTTAGCAATTTCCAGTTGCACAAGCCATTTTTGTGCGAAACATGCTGCTTGAAGTCGTAGGCGGTGCCAAGCCATCGATACTTTTGGAATGCGCAAGTACCCCTGTACTGGTACTCTGGTCGCCGCCAAGACCTTGTGGCTGTACCGGTGGAGACCGACACGTCGGTTGTGGTGTGCCGGCGGCAGTGGTGTCAGGTGTGAAGGATGGGAATGGATCCCGGATGGGCCGGTGCGTAGTCTAAGGGGCGGCGCTGGGGAGAAGGAATGAGGATGCATGGATTGATCCATCGCCGAACCGCGAGGTTATTCTAGGTCACTATGTGTTGTCCGTGATCCTAGGCCGGATCTGGAAGGTAGGCATGGTGACTAAGCGGGCCTGGCGTTTGTCGGGCAAGAATAATACCAGTAATTTACCGTGCCCGAGTATCATATTCGAGGACATGTAGAGTGGCAAGTACCGGTATGGCTTGGGGAGGCGCAGCACGTGATACAAGTACGGTATAAGTACGAGTACGATTGGCTAAAAATAAAATTGAAAAAATAAAATATTCACCGTGAATTTGGAGTGGGGGCTTCTGCTACGGTACCGTACTAAAGGATTGGCGTGCTCTGGTGATATATGATTGTGTAGCGTAGGTGGGCAATGATGATATTTCCGTGCTCGTAGCGAAGCCCCACGTGTGGAGAGTGGGTCAGGTAGCTGACTGTTTGGTGCACTGTACTCGTACTCGTACATACTCGGTCCGCTTCTTTACAGCATTATGTATGTTCCGCCGGAATATCGCCAACCGCCGCAGTGCGATAACTACAGTACCAACAACACAAAAGAGGAAGAAACGTTTCCAAAAGCCAACGCCTTCCAAGTTTAGGATGAAAATCAAAAATGTAAATAAAGTCACACAAGTCGTTAAGGATTGAGGAAGGAGAAGGAGACATTAGGTATCAGGCAAGTAACAGGACTATCCCACCTATCCGATCATAGTCAGGCGGCAGGGAAGAAAAAACAGAAAAGAAAAGAAAAGAGAAAGTAAGAAGGGGCTACAAAAAGCACACGACAAAATTTGGATGGGAACAAAAAAAAAATTAAAAAAAAAAAAAGACAGGGGGGGGGACAATAATCAGCTTTTAGAAGGGGAGAAAAGAAAAAAATAAACTCCAATAATTCATCCGAAAATGCCCCGCCAGTTCTACCAGACCCACACCCACAAGCGCCCCACCCCATGCCCCCGCTCGCATATCCTACTAAAACTTTACATAGCCTTGCCAATGCTCGACGAGTAAGGGGTCGTCTCGCTGTCGTTTAATTTCATACGCATGAGAGCTTCGGAAGGGTATGTATAATCTTCACTCATAAGCCTACTTTCCCTCTCGGTGGCCGACAGGGGATTGGGTCTCCGGCGCCGCCACCGAATCTACGCCCCCTCCTCCATCAGCAACGGAAGGGTGGACAATATAAAAATTCTGCTGGTAAGGGATAGGCTGCCGTTTGGGGCTCTTTGGCGGTGGCGGCGAGATTGTGGGTATCATGGGAGTAGAGCTTGTTATCGAGTGGTGGTAATTTGTGCTTTCGCTGCCTTCCATGAGTATTTCACCTATCGGGGATCCCGCGTAGAAGGCTGGGAGCTCGACCAAGGAGCGGTTGTTGAGTTGGTTGTCGGCAAGCTCAATGGGTGAATCGACGCCGTACTTCTCGTCGCCGCCGCCAGTCATCGAGTGGGCTGTTTCTACAATCGTTGGAGGTTGGCCCGTTTCGTGGTTCTCGTTCCGGTCGGTGTCACGGATACCGAATTGCGCTATTGTTCGCCTGTGCGGAAGAGTAAGCTTAGTCGAGGCCCCAGCAATGCTATGCCAGTTGGGGGGATATAAGGGGGGTAAATACATTTTCCGCGTAACCCATGAAGCAAGGATCTTCCCTCGCTGTTTCTCGCCCAGACGAGATCTTGGGAAATCACCTTTGCCCACAAAGGCAACGATATCAACAACAAGTTGATGCTCATTCAGGATGGCATTGACGATTACTGGTACCATCGATGCCAGATACGACTTGACCCGAACTTCAACCAAGACTACGACCAATCCACCAGCTTGGAATACCGCACTGCTAGGTGTCAGACACGTTTCATCTTTGAAGCAATAGGGCATCGTTGAGAACCCTTACCTTCCCCCGGAAACAATGTTTCGATGGCACCGTTCCACAGAATCTTCAATATCCATAGGGAAGTGACTTAACCCATTGACTTCAAATGTTTCACCAATGCTACCAAGCACAAACAAGACCTGCATCTCCACTTGGGCCCCTCCCGGGCCTATTGGCCTTGAAACGGTGTGCAGAAACCCGAGATCGCCGGTCCTAACATAGGTTATCCGCAGATCTCCATCCATTGTCTTGCCATTGAAGCGATCCGCGTCAAAAGTGTCTTTCGAACCATAGAACGATTTGACGCAAGCCTCCGACTCCACCCAGATCTCGCCGTACTCTCCCGTCCTACAAAGCATGCATGTTTCTGGATTCACAACCGCCACCTGAGTTGACACAGGAACCATGCCCGAATCCTGGACAAGAAGAGCATTTTGGTGGGTTTCCAGATCAACGGGGTACACCAAACCACGTCGGAGTGCCTTCGTGTCAAGCCACAATTCTATCGGCTCTGTATTCGTATAGGAGCGAGAAGCGATCATAGGATTCAGAACGTGGCTATAGATAGTGTTGATAGCCGTCCTATCTAACCCCGCCGTAGCAAAATGCAGCCGGACCCTCTGGACTAGTGGGACGTCAGTTCCCGTTATGCACGACCGATGCTCCGGGGTTTCACTTACAAATATCAGGCCTTGGGCGCCCCTCGCAGGTAATCATCATGTTTTTTAACTCAAGCATTGTGAATCCTTTGGCAGGCATGGTCGATATCGCATGGTCTAACATTTGTGGTGTAGCATACGTATCCTTGATCTTATATCTCGATAATGTCAAGAATAAGCTTAGTGGGTTCTGTGCAAAATCCACCGGAGATACCAAGTATGTCGGAGCACCTGTTTCAAAAAACAAATCCTCTTAGAATAATGCTTCTGATTAAGGGCAACAAGCCGGCGGCAGAAAACATACCGACAAATACTCCCATTAACAGGGAGACCACGAACCCCACGCCACTAGTACTCCTGACACACCCCACCACCGGTCGACTGGAAGTCATTTGGCAAGTCTCTTTCATGACTTTGCACATCCCCATGATGGTATCATGTCCAAGGCCAACTGCGATCCTTCTTTGGTCCGGGGTCCAATAGGTCCATACCAGTGCAACAAATCCAGGTTGAACCCAATCCGCCTTCATAGTTAACCCCAACTCCCTGCAACCACTATTAGTCTTCGGAGGTTTTGCCGTGTTGTGAATCGGAGGCATATGGATGTCCAACACTGCGGCGCTTTGCTTCAAATGCGTCGATAGTGGTTTCCCCTTCAATAAATGATCGACTTCCGTATTTACCAGAATCGCTTTGACACTAAAATCCGCAATCATGTGAAGAAGTGCCGGAATATCCTCACTCAATCGATTCTGATCCAGGGGCGCCAGGGGAACAGCGACAACTCCCAGACAAAAGCAGGCATGTACAGCAAACACAAAATCCTCCGAATGTGTATACATCAAGACCACGTGATCGCCAGCCTTAACCTTCCACTTGTTCTTGATTTGAGCAGCTATGGCAGCAATCTTGGTGTCCAGCTTCTTCCAAGTAACATTCTTACCCTCTCTGCACCTAGCATCAATAGTGCAATAGGAAAGCTCTTCGGCCTGTCGGGCAACACGCCATTGCAGTAGATCCACAATTGAGGAAAAGTTGTTCAGCGGCGTTGAGGTCCTATCATCGATAACAACCTCCCGATAATCCACACCAGAATATTGTTTCTCTTGCATAAGCAAAATTTCCTGTCGAGACTGAGTAGCAAGTTGACTCCATATGCCTCCAACAGGGTCTATGCCAATAGGTAGATTGAGAACCGCTCTATGAACCCCAAACTTCACATGAACGCAAGGCAGAGTACCAGAATGGAATTCATTACGGCAAAGCATATTTCCAATTTCTTTTCGGCCATTCTTGAGAACTCGAGGAAGCGTGTTTGGCGCTGTAATCATAACGCAGTAAACCCGAAGGTGATGTTCATCTAAGAGCACGTCCATACATCTCTCTGAAAGTTGGTCAAGAAGTGCAATATCGAGCTGTCGTGCAACGCCCCCCGCGCTTGTCGGTGCAGTCGAAGCGGCCTGTGATTCCAGAAGTATAATTGGCAGATGTTCCTCATTGACATAGACATCAAATGCCGAGCTTGAGAAATAGGGTCAGCCCACAAATGGCGCGAAAAAGGAGGTTTCCCCCGAAAGCGAAAGCGGAAACGAACCAATCGTATATCTTTGGAATATTGTTCATGATACTAACAACCAAATGCTGAACGAAGAAGTACCTAAATTCCTCCCTTCCTTCTGCTCCTTCCTCTACCCACTCTACTTTCTGACGCAATCGATCCTCGTAGAGACCCAAAACGAATATCTTTCCCTCGATCACACACCCCAACAAGCCCGTTCTCAGGAACTCAAGCTCGAGGCCAACCGGATGTGGATTACCCTCTTCGAACCTGTAAGGTCGGGCATGGAATATGTTCTCAGTCTGCTTGGTGAGTGCCCAGAAACCCCCGGATAGCGACGGCGAATCAACCCATATCTCTCCTATGACATTCGGAGCACAAAGTAGCAAAGTCTCAGGATCCACGACGGCAAGCGTAGCGTCCGGTATAGGATATCCAAACGCTCCGACCCTCACTACACCCGGATCTCCCGCTTTCTTTTGGGCCTCCTCCCCAATGGCTAAGACCACAACATCATTGGTCTTCAAAGCTTCCTTGTCCAGCAGAACCTCGGTGAGCTCGGTCACCTTTTTGCCTACCTTCTTTGTTATACCACCACTCAGCAATGACGAGTACCCGTTGACTCCAACCCCTACCCTCGGGCTCGTAACATCCTCCGGCTCCTCTAGCTCACTATCCTCGCGCTCCTCCGGTTGGTGCAAAGGACACCCCATCCGTTCCTCACCACCGAGCCAGTCCCTCATGCTGATCACCATACCACCATGTTCAGGAAGACACAGCATGGGTGCCACAGCATCCCTCGCCCTTGTATTCCCCAAAGGTCTGAGCCAGCGGTCAGCAAGAATCTCGTGGAACGCCGGGTCGACGGTCAACGCATCGATCAACATGAACCTAACAGTGGAAAAATCCACGGTGAGCCTCTTCTGAAAGTTCCTAGTCACCAGGGGTTCCTTCTGATAATTATAAGCTACTAGTTTGAGTGCCGGATAATCTGCCAAGCACAATGTTGCCTTGTATCTTGTGATAATATTTGCGTAAAGACCAGGCGTCGTTGCAGTGGCCTGTGAGAGCCACACGGTCGTTTGTCCCCCATATACAGCCAGTAGTGCCCCAAATATCATGCCTATCCCCTGCCTTGGATCCAAATAACTGACCAGAGTGTCACCAGTCGGTCTCCCCGACACCGGGCGGCCCGACCTATCCCGTAATCCGGGATTAAAGGTATCATTGCTATCATCATAGGGGACCGTGGATATAATAGCACTTAAACAGGCCATCTGGTGCATAATCGTCCGGTGACTCATGACCACACCCCGTAGTTCTCCTTCGGGAGATCTAGCAAAATCTATATATGCCAAATCTGGTACAGAAAGCGCAGGTACTTCCTGATTCTTTCCTGGACGCCACGATCCGAATTCATTAGTTTTCCACCACTCTACCCCCCGAGGCCATGAAAGCTTCTGTGTTGTAAGGTCTCGTTGAAATACTTTCAGGTTGTTGTCGGTGGTTAGAGCCAAATGCGACTGAGTAGTTGTTAAGACGTAATTGAGCCTTTGATAGTCCTCGAGATTATTTATAGGTACCGCTACTACTCCGGCAATAAAGCATCCAAACAATGCCACAGCGAATTCAATAACTTCTACATCTCGGTACACAAGCGCAACCCTATCTCCACGATAAAGATTCGACTTGTCTCGAATAACTTGCGCAACCTTCTCAGCACGAGATGCGAGCTTTTCCCAGGAGCAGGCTGCCATTTCCTTGCCCCTGGAATCCAGAACTATATATGCAGACTGTTTCGGAACGGACCCGGCTCGATGCCGTAATACTGAAGCAAGATTATCAAACTTGGACATAGGAGTATCGGAATTATGAGGGTCGTAAACTGCAAATGGCACATCCCGAGGGTCCAACGGCAGCATATGGTTCACAGCACCAGGAGGTGGCAAATCATTTGAGCTGAGCATTGGTGGAGGAACAGCCACAGATGGTGAGAAGGGAATTCCCTGCTCCCCCGAATACCGATGCATCATGTTGTTGTGGTCGTAGCCCGCAGCGGTGAAATCTGAAAAATACCCTCCCAGCGTGTTCTCCCGGGATTCCCGCGCAGGGGATGATGGGCCCCCGTATCCGGGGTTCACGGGATATTCTATAGGGCCTGAAATGTGAGGATGTTGGCGATTGTAGTCGCACTGGGGTTGTTGGTAAGTGGCGGGCGAAGGTATAGACGCAGCGCCGGAAGTAGCGCTAGGGTTCCTAACATGCATGGATGTGGCTATCGAATCTCGGGGATTCAATGATTGTTGGCTCATGGAACCGTTGCGCACATGGAGTTGGCCCGGACCATAGTTTGTCCTGGCGCCGCCTCCAACCGCGTCAATTCCACCGTACTCTTGTGTCGACCCAACCATCGTAGTTTCACGACTCATACCTATACCTCCGTGCTGGGTAACCGTCGCCGATGTCATCGCCCCGGACTCCAAATTTGTAGAAAATGGCCTAGGCGAGTGGGCAGAGTCCCCTCTCCCGGAATCCCGTCTATTGAATTGTGGCGCCGGATCATTCCTAATATGATAGACCTGCTGGTTGGAGGGGCCCACATCCGACATGTCCAGGCCTACATTGTATTGAGAGAATAAAAGAGTGCGACGCTTCTGATAGCCTTTTTCCGTAATATCACCCTCCTCCAACTCTGAATCCAGAGCCGCAAGTCTGGAGTGAAGCCCGGGATCGTCCATAATTCGGGCTCAAGGTCCGGAAAGAGTTTATCGTTAGAATGCTGCTGTCGTTCCGCGATGCGAACGGTGCAGGGGCTCTGGAATGAAAGGTGGTAAGCGCACGTACGACACCAAAGTGCGATAGCCGAAGCGGGGCTCAACAAACATGAGGTATGGGCAAAGAAAACGAACGGTAGTATTGTATCAGTATGTCAAGTTTGCAGGTAAGCCGGGGCAGGGCGTTTGGACGGGCCAGCGAGACGCTCCAGCTTATTGTGATGACCGAGAAAAGGCGGGGATGAAATAAAGCTGCAGGTGTTGCTTTCCACCGCTAGATGGATGGTGAACGGGCGATGGTGATCCTTCTCTATCGAAAATAAAAAAGTTGAAGTGCGGGAGCGCGTGGATCGCAGGTTAGAAAGGTTAGAAGAGATGGAGGACTTCCCCTGTGTGTTGTCCATCCCTGGGCTGAACTAGACGAACATTATTACCATGTCGATGAATATCATGGAATCGGAATCTCTTTGGAGAATGCCGCACAGCTCAGGAAATTTGTTGCACAATATCTGCCTTCTGCTTCCCTTTTTGGCCCCCTGTTCAGCCTCGACAATGAAAATCTGTTGGTGAAGAGTTCAAAATTGCACAAACGGGCCCAATTTCCTGTTTATTTTTATTTTTTCTTTCAATTTCTTCGCTCATCCCCTACCAGCACAGCGACCGCTTTTCATTACAATACTATCGTTATTACCTTCCTTCCTTCCTCCTGTCCTCCTCCTCTCCTCCCACCCTGCAAATCTTGGAAAACCGGGATCAGCTGTCAGAAGACACTGATCCCTTGCCGAAGCCGGCACCGCATCCCAGATCTTTTCCGCGAGTCCACCGTGATTCCCTGTCCCGAGTGCCTCAATTGGCACGAATTGGCCCACTCTTGGCCTCTGGTTCAATACCGGTACTCGAGCATTTCCCTGCTTAGCTGCACCTGTACTCGTACACAAGAGGAGAGCAGGGCAATTTAATCACGCACCGATAATGCTTCCCGGCTTTAAATAGCGAGATTCTGTTCCATCGTGCACATCACACGTGCACATCACAGTATGTTTCCAGAGGGACGGCAAGGATACTGCTACCGTACTCGTAGGATGAATAATAGGTTAGCTGTGGAAACCTTTTCATCGTGCGAGCTGAAAGCTCAGCCAACTCGGTGCAGAGATAATTGAATGGAATAGAAAGGTAAGCGATCGAGAACAGCTACGGTAGCCCTACCAAAGCACACCAAATACCAATCCTTCCTACGGTACGTTAGGCCAACGGCCCGACCTTCGTCGACCAACCAGTGGTTCTTTGCATGGGCTTGGGCCAATAGTCTCTGCCTATCCTTGCTTCAAGTTACCTACCGGTAGTTTTCTGACTTCTAACTATACAAACCCTCCGGCAGAACCTGAAAAGAGCATACGCCGACGTTTTTCTTTCTTGGCGTATATGTCCAGAGATACCGTAGTGTGCACGATGGAGCAGAATCTCGGTATTATCTATGCCCCATCTCCGAGCACTTCCAGTTGCCCCGTCCGGTCGCAGACAGGTCCGGAGCACAGAAGACGAAGGCCAACCGTCCATGACGAAGAAAGGCCAGCTAGGCAGAGCAGAGGCGAGGCTGACTGTGGTCGCCCACAGTTGCCACATTGGCTAGTAATTAACCGCTAGGACGGGATCAAAACCCAATATAGCCACTAGTACAGTAGTCTTGATTGAGTGGGCAGAGCGTATTATGAGCCATGCTGTGCTGAAGAGTGCCCTGTATATTATTCAATACCGGGATTTCACAAAGTCATGGTGCTTGCTAATAAGGTAGGATAATATATATAAAAAATCAACCACGCAACTAGCACCCCAAGGAACAAGGTCAAAAAAAGCTCCCCTCTAGGCGAAGCGAAAGAGTTCGCTCTCGAGCAAGAGAAAAACAAAAACCTTATAGACGGACCGTTGTTCGACCAGAGTACCGCATAGTACAAGTATTCCATCGAGGATGGTGTGATACGGCACCGTATTGACTCCACGGAACATGGTACAAGTACAGTAACCTGGGACGAACTTTAGAAATGTCGTTGGCAGCGGCACAGTATGTCTAAGGGCTGAAAAGTAAGACCTTTTCAACTCCAGGTTTTAGTTTTGTCATTCCATGAACTCTTCTGGGTGGGATAACGATGAAACGTCACTCCCGGTATGGTATGACATTCAGATGCTGCAGACCCCAGATCCCCTTGCCAAGGTCCGGGGGGCTCCAATGGAGAAAACCGAAATCGAGTGAGTTCGTATGCAGCTATCTGTCTCCATCAATACCGGTACAAGAAGCGCAAATAACCGTACATACATACCCCATCTATCACCGCAGCGAGAGGCGAAGGAGAGTGTGTGTGGATGTGGGAGGAATTATTTCCCTAAACCGACTTCAAAAGATTTACGGTATGATATCCTCGCTACGGGAGCCTAAGGTAAGATACCGGTACAGCATTCCTTCAGGTGGGCCACACCCCAGATTGCCCCGCATTTTCTTACCTACATTACAAGTCGAGAAAGACAGCCTCCAGCGGGCATGGAAAAACGGCGCAAAATGTTAACCCTTGGGCAGCCTGGAATAGTCGATTTCGTCGATCGGCATGGTAAGACTAGATTTGGCAATAGCTAGCCGGACACGGTCGGATTTCGGTCCCCCCCACGCTCAAATGACTCAGCACGTTTGGTGAATCTAAATATTCTCAGCAAATCACAATGCTCAAACTGTTTGAGGGTGGATCTGACTGTCGCAAACCTCTCAAGGGATGCGGCAGACACCCGCAGTCTTCGGCGGGGGCGCGACAAAATCGGGGGGTGAGGAACAGTGATTAGTAACAGGTATCATGTATTTTTTTTGTTGCACTACGGTACAGTAATACCGGTATGTTGACGAATTCATCCCCTTGTCTGCCAAGCACCTCTATTCGTCATCCGCCAGTTTTCGTCGCACCTCCGCCGAAGACTCCACGAGTAGATATGAGTACCACGCGTCAATCTTTGTACGAGTACCTCCTTCCTAGTAATACCCTAGCCTTTCCCGATCAACTCTCGAAATACGATTACCGGTATGATAAACATTTCTGCGGCGGGTATGGAAAAACGGTATTTGAATGTTGTACGGTACTCGGGTGCGTACCGTGACCCTGCCTGTGCTAGTGCTGGGTACAATATGACCCGACCCTGGCCTCGGGGGGCCTCACATGCAGGTAGACCTGGGATTTTATCATGATATCGATCCTTTTGCCGTCAGATGGGTTGGTGCCGGGGGCAATGGGTGTGCTCGTACTGTACTCGTATGAGCACTATATGCATGATACTCGTACAGGAAGGATCTTCTCGATCTCCTCTACGATCGATCATCATTGTCTATCCAATACCGGTAAGATAGAATGATGAGGCCAGTGTCGGATGGTCCCGGTTCCTGAGATTATTGTGCGGTATTGCTTGGCAAGTCTCAAACAAGTGCGATACGGTACGTACGGTACCTTGAGTGAATGTGGTGTGGAACACTAATAACAGGCACTCACCGGGTTCCGGTCTTTCCCGGTGAAACCCGCTCCCGACAATCATGGTCATAAATAGTCACTCGGCGACTCAATAGCCCCGGAGATTAGAGGTGAAAGCAAAACCACGGATTTCTTTTGGGTTACCGAATAGAGGCCAACCTCCTCGCCCTGCCGCCCTCCCACGGAATTCCCTTTTTTCACCACCTCAATGTATGATGGGAGAACCGTCGCTCCGGTATCTAGGTGTAGACGTCGTACACCCGGGCGGCGTTTCATCACGGACAGACCGTCTCACTGCATTGCCGTGGGTTTTTTGTGCGGGTGGCGTGGAATCCCGTGGACCCATCTCTGGCCCCTGAATAGCCCTCAATTCCGGTCGAGGCGTGCCATGCCGCACCGGTACCTTATTCCTACCAGCCGGGATTTCACCCTCAAACCTAGATAATGTAGTATGGGTACAAGTAGGTCCAATCCGTGCCAGACACAGTACCAGTACTGTAACAACAAGCTGACTAGAGCCTCCCCCGCGGTTGTGCTCCCGCGGTTTGTTAGGTTTTTCTCACAACAATTTAGAGAGCCGGAAAAAAATTCTTCCGCGGAGCAAACCTTCCCCCCGAGCGAGGCAAATAGAAGAGTTTCCTTTGGTTCGGGGGGGATGTAGTACAGTGTAGTAGTAATAGGCTCACCGCTTCCTTCTAGGTGCTGCAAGCTCGTTGTGGGTGGGGCATAACCACCTCCCATCCCGTTTCCGGTGGTCTGTAACCACGAGGCAGTCGGGCGTCTGGTAAAAAGCACGGTCTGGTGAAAAAACAAACAGGAGAACACAGCAAGGTGAGGGACAAGAAGATGGCTGTGCTCGAGTACGTATCGTAAAGGTGTCTTCGTAGAGACCGCCTCCTGCAGGTATCATATTCCAGCACGGATAACAGTGGATGCATGAGAGGCATCGGCATGGAGGTGTATTTGTCGTCTTAATGCCAGGGATCAGACGCGCACACTCGAATATATCTGAGGACCAACCTGAAGCAGCGACGCGGATTGCCAGGTACGGTACCAGTGTAGTAGATCAATTCCCCGCGTTATCTTTAATTTCCCGAGGATATGTGACATAATCGTGATTTCTTGCTTCAGCAAGCGTGCCTTTTTGTCTCCAGCGGCAGTGGCGGGGTGGTTTCAAAATATCAGCCAGAATGGTAAAGTTATGCATGTTAATGCTCAAGGGACTGAGTTGACGGTTTGGCCGAATTTCAAGCTCCCATCCCTTCCATCCATGCCCTGCCGGTAATGAGCGGAAAAAGCGGGAGGAAAGGCGTCGAGCACGTCTACCATGTTATTTTTTTTTTTTCATTTCCAAACTGTGTTAGGATGCTTGTTATCGGCGGAGTGGCTGAGATTTGGTCTACCCCCGCCGTTTGCTTATAGGAATGCGGTAGACTATCGTATGGGTATTTAAGGATCTGAAAGCGGGATAGTCCTGGGGCGCGCATTGTGTGTACGAGAGGGGGGCAAACTGCGGGCGAACGGAGTGAACTTGTGTGAGGCTCCGGACAGCTGAGTAGGTCTCTATACCCCTCCTTCTATTCTCGCCCCGGTAGTCCTCGCCAGTAATTGTTGCTAGGTCTCAGGGGGTCGCCAGGTATCCCGTCGTGGGATTGGGCGAGGTCCCCTAGCGACACAAGGTACCGGTATCGGACAACCAAGAAATTCGGTAACTGCCGAATTGGCCAAAC
The DNA here is from genome assembly GCA_900010015.1 of Tuber aestivum. Classification (NCBI taxonomy): domain Eukaryota; kingdom Fungi; phylum Ascomycota; class Pezizomycetes; order Pezizales; family Tuberaceae; genus Tuber; species Tuber aestivum. The sequence continues at coordinate 255,761 of LN891106.1, read as the reverse complement.
TTACATTAATCGTGGAACAGCAGAAGTTTGGACGAATGATGTGCTCGGGAGATGGTTTTTGCAAAAAAATTTCAAGTGAGATGCCCGTTGAAACCAACTGACCGAAGGGAAGCGACTCAAGCGAACCCACGGATACTCCGGTGTACCAGCACCGGGGTTGGTCAGACCTTATTCACAAGGCTCCATGATACAGTGCGGGGCGAGCAGCGATTTGGAAATTACCTTCTCCATGAGTGTGCCCGGGTGAGTGTCTTGTACTCGAGTACTCGTACTGTACTCTGCTTGTGCCGGGATACAAGCACATTTCAGGAGACGGGGCTCCCCACAGCTAAAGCTCAGGAGGGGTTGTGCAAAGAATCGGTAGAAGGAGGACCTGGTGGGTGAACTAACCCTGGCGCATTGAGTGCTCTCAGTCGCACTGGGAGGGCCTAGTTCGAGATTAAGTGGTTGGGTACGGTTGACTTGTATGAAGAGAATAGCGGGACGGGATACGCAGGTTGTTCACTGATATAGCGAATTTCACACATTGACATCAACATAGAGTTGTCCTATTGCTTCCCTGCTCCGTGTTTTGTTGATATAGATATCACTTCCGCTCCGCCAGTCATCTCAAGTGGAATCGCGATTTGGGGGTCCTCTGGTTCTCGTACCAAAAATGATAGCCAGGAGGCGATGTCATGAGGAAATCATGATCCCTGCCGTTAGAGACAGGGGATGACATGATGGGGACTTTCGAAAGGCTATGTAGGAGTACTCGTACAGTAGGCAAGTTTCAGAGGGAATTGAAACAGCAACATTTTGAACCTTAAATATTTTTGGGCATTCGGTGATTATTCCGAATAGCGCGGTTAGCGGTACATGACGTTGTCCCACTATTTTCTGCTTCTCTGCGGAGTTGTTGACAACCTTGTTATTGCGCTCCGTAGAAGCGAGGTTCTTTAGGCCGAGCTTCCAAAGCTTAAGAATACCTATTTACAGACCCAAGTCAGGGTGCCCGGGATATGGTGGGTGCTAGTTGCCAGTTATACAGCCTTATCTATATAGGGGATCTTTATGCTTTGCCCGTGGGGCGGCTACAGTTGATGACGGCGGATCCTCTCCTGAGATGATGGAGACTGGGAGTGCCGGTACTTGTACTGTACTGTACGAGTACCGTACCGTACAGGAATGCTATGCCGGGTAACGGTGAGAATTCCTAGGGGATACCGGTATGTTGGTGTCGAGACACAACACTCAAGTGGTGGATGTCGTCCGAGGGGAATTCTCGAAGACTATCAGATAACACCGGCAGAAGCTGAATGGTCTAATAGGCTCTCCTCTCTCCAATTCCACAATCCGAAAAATATGTTAAGACCATTGGGTGTTGAGAGGGAGCAAATTTCGAAAGTACTGAATGCCAGTAGAGTACCGGCTCCTTGCTGCCATGATACAAGTAAATTTATCGGTGTGGTTCTCCTCTGTGGCTATGATACTAAGGAAACTGGATTCCCAATCCGGGCCGATTTCAGGTGCGCGGAACCACAGCGAAAAGGAAGGCGCCTCGAATGGCGGGCACCTCGCCCGGATTTCCCTGCCCGCTTCCGGCCGGCCAGGACTACGCCACTCCATTCATCCTCCCGCTGCTTTGGAGCAGCAAAGTCCTGTAACAAGCCCTAACCAATCGCACGAACCACCGGTATGATATCTGAATGACTTAGTTACAAGCATACCGATCGGCGGAAACCGAGAGGATGCCGGTGTTCTGGAGAAAAGGAATAAAAATGCGGGACATCCAAAAGATGAAAAGACTTCAGTGTACGAGTACTGTATCATACCATAGGGTAATTGCAAATACCGGTACCGTTATATGAAGAGGTACGGGCTTGGCGCTCTTTCGTTGCGAACTCCCCCGGTCACCACATCTCCCCTCGCTTCAGTTGTGTCTCTCCTGCCGACATTTTGCCTCTCACTCCTCATCCTGGAGCTGGTCCAGCACTTATTGCCCACCCCTATCCTTTCTTCTCCTCCGCATTCTCTTCATTCCTGCTCGCGCTGCTTTCGCTCGCTTGTTCGCTTGTCCGCTTACCAGCTGGTGGCTGGCTTGCCCCTCCCCGCCCTAGAGTGTTTCTTTTTCTGTCCTTGCTGCTTTTAACTGATATCACCCATTTCATCCCCTCACGTCGCTGTCTTTGCCCTTCTGTTCTCTCCTCCCGTGCCCTTCCTCACCTGATTTGGGCAACCCATCTCCACCGCCACCCAACTTGTTCCCTAGGTTTTCACACCCCTCCGATCATCCCATCCGCAATTTATTGGGGGCATCTGCCACTGCCAGCTGTTGTGACCGTTGGCTTTTGTTTTTCATCACTTCTTTTCATTTCGACCTCCGATTCTAGTGAGATGGGTGTCGTAACAAATCAGCGATCCCGTCTAAAGTCACCCTCGGTCGATTACTCCAGCCTCTATCCATCAACGTCACCAAATAGTATCCACCACAATTCTCAAAGTCAAAACCCCTTCGACCCACACGTCTCTAATAGATTCTCCAACATGCCCGCGTTATCAGACGTCAAAACTGCGTCCGCCGCTGGCCAAGGTCTGCTCATCGGTCTGCTCTCGGCTTTCGGATCAGCAGCCTTGGTGGGAATAATCATCGTTATCATCTATCTTTTTCGAAACACATCACGGGGTAGGATCTGGTTGGATAGGATAGGGAGGCCTGGGGAGTATGATGATGAACAGGCACTGGCGAGGGAGGAGGCGGAAACTTTGGAACAGATGGACGAGATTTCGAGACAGGAGTATTTGAGAGCGAAGGGTAGGCTTCTGATATCTCCGGGCAGCGTAAACGCGATCGGGATATTTTTTTCCCTTCGGTAAACGGGCTCTAGTTTACTGACGATTCTCGCCTGGTGATGTGCAGCATTTATCGAAGCAAACCCTCCTGATTCTGTTCCAACCGACATATCCCTGTCGCAGTTCTTGGCGATTCAAGAGAAAGGAGTTTCGGCATGGGAATTTGAGGCCGAGCTCGAGATTGCAAACTGCTTTGTGGAAGCGCGGACGGAGATTGAATTCTATGACTCGGTTTGCTCGGTCCAAAGCAATCTCCCTGTTCCAAAGCAGAATGAGGTGTACTACTGGGAAGCAAAACTTTACGAAAAGCCGGAGAATACCTTGCTAAGTATCGGCATGTCGACCAAACCTTATCCTATGTTCCGGTTGCCAGGTGAGTTCATATTTTATCACCCCATCACCGGATAAACGGTCAGGGTATAGGGGGAAGTGGGTTTTAATCCTGTGATAGGTTGGCATAAGCACTCAATCGCGTACACCTCTTCTGGTCAGCGGCGACACAATCAGCCGTTCCACGGCACATCATATGCTCCCTCGTATCACCAAGGCGATGTTATTGGTGTTGGCTACCGTCCGAGAACCGGAACAATATTTTTCACTCGGAATGGCAAGAAACTTGAAGATGTTGCTCACGGGTTGAAATCTCTCAACTTGTTTCCAACTGTCGGCGCAAATGGCCCTTGCACTGTCCATGTAAATTTTGGTCAATTAGGCTTTGTGTTCATTGAAGCAAACGTGAAGAAGTGGGGGCTTGCACCAACCACCGGAAGCCTGGCGCCCCCGCCGCCTTACGGGAGCGAACAAGGAAGTATCTTATTGGAAACCGGACAGAGAGGACAGAGTCCTAGTGGGTACTTCGAATCACAGGCTCCGCATCAACATGGGCGAGGGCGTAGCGGAAGTGCTTTGCAGACCGGGCTTGCGAATTCCGGCAGAGCAGGCTCATCCGCCGTCAGTCCCACGTCGCCGGGGCCGGAGAGAAGCCCGACGGATATCTCGTTAGCCAATATCAACGTTTCCCCATCGGCTCATACCGCAGGAAACCTTGTTCGACAAAACAGCCCCCCACCCGATTATACCAGCCAATCGTCAATGGGAAGCAGCAGTAGTGAGGATGGCGACGACAGTGACGAAAGCAGAAGAAGGTCGGAAAGGGGTGTGGAAAGAGAACGGCTTTTACGACGAAGTCCTACGCCTGCGTATAGGGATGTGGTGTCGTCTGAATTTCCTGCTTGGCCAACTGGAGGGAGAAGCAGGAGCGGTAGTGCCCCGGCTGGTCCCAGTGGGAGTGGGAGGAGATTCTAGAGAGAAGGAAAAGGAAAAAGGAAAGAATAGGCATTCAGCGAAATTTGAATGAAGATCGAGAGAAACCTTGGCCTCATTACTCAAAAGCACAAGAACCTTTCCTTTTTTTTGTCTGTTTTTTTTTCTTTTTTTTTCTTTTTATACTCTAGGTTCTGGGTTGATGTTCATGAAAAATAATTTTTACTTTCTTGTTTTTCTTCACTCTCTCGGGGATTTCATATTTTCCTTTTGTTTTTGCTTTTTGCCTGGAGCCGGTTTTTCTAAAGCGTATTTGGTGGGGTTGATGATATTCGGAGAGTACATTCACATTGGGTAGGCTGTTAGCGGGTGAGCAGATGGAGGTGGGTGTTCACGTCGGTGGGTGAGTGGGTGGGAAAACCAGTCATCATCATCATGTCCAGTTGCTTTTTTATTGTCTCATTGCCATCATTTGTTCGTTTTTGTGTTTTTCTTTTTCGTTTATGGGACGCTTTTTGCTGCAGGGTTTCGGGGTTGGGGAGTAGGATACTTTGTCTTGTCCGTCACTTGCTTCACTTTTTTCTTCTTTTTTCTTTTATTCCTTTCCCCTCCGCCGTTGGGTTAAATATCTCATATATATCTACCATAGTGCTAGCGCGGATGGGGGATGGAGTTGAGGCGGGGAGAGGGGGGAGGGTAGTATAATATGGATATGGTAATTGCAAGTATCCACCTGTCTGTTGGAAATCACTCGCTCACCCTTCGTGCTGTTGCCTCGTCCGTTTGGCATTGTGCTTGTGCTGTGATGCACCACCACTGTGACACAGCGCAGTACCCTACTGTACATGGGTCTGATTCGACTTGCCTTTGGTGTTTCCTCATTCTATTTCCCCCCCCCCTTTTTTATACTTCTTTTTTTTGTCCATCTGTCCCATGTCGATGTATCGTCATACCCTACAACGGGGGGGTCTTGTTTATATCATATCAGTGGCATTGCACCATAACGTGCGCCTACTCAGTTTCCTCTACCCACTTTGTATGATATGGTCGAAGAATGCCGCGCAGCTTATTATGCAATGGGTAGACCCAGGGTTTTGTTCATTTATTTATCTCGTAAACAATAAGTTAGTGGGCGTGCCAGTAGCAGCAAGCAAGCAAGCAAGCAAGAAGAGGAAAAGGCGGTTCCAGGAGGCGATGCCGGTATAGCGAGGTCAGGCCAAACCATCATATAATACCTTAGACCGCGGGTGATATGGAGCACAGCATGCTCAGACAAGGCGAACGTACGATAGACTACTCGAGTACTCTACAGACCGATAGACAAACTCACGCCCAGTCTTCCTAGCCCGGCCACGGCCGGGCAATCTAACCCCAAAGTTCAAAACTCCCACGATTATCCAAAGGACCGGGACTAGTCCTTACACCGTATTATAGTCTTATCATCACATGCCGAACCCCCCCCGCTTCCCCCTTCCCCTTCTCATATCGTACTCGTAGCAGATGCACGGTGCAATATCACGCCGTACATGACTGGGAGCACCCGGGGATTCCCGCCGTGCAAGGCAGTAGCAGCAGCAGCAGCAGTTCATCCGTCCCTTCAGTTGTAAGTCCATCGGTCGGTCAGTCGGTCGGATCCTGTAACAATAATATTAACCTGCAGTGGCGGGTACAGCACAGTAAAGCAAAGCACAAGTGCTTGGATGTACAGTATCATACCGCACGATGCTAAAACGCAACTAACCCATCCCGCATCACGGATCGCGGTGATTGCAGTATGGTAGATGCCCTGGCTCACGACCGACCGGGAAGTAGACACCCCGGTTGATATCCAATTAGTTCTGGTGTGGTGAGCAAGGTAAGGTAAGCCCCGTCGGATCTATAGAGAGAGAAAAAAGAGAGAGTATGTGAGTGTGTGAGGGTGTGTTGCGGACAGGAAAGTTTAAAAAGCTTAATTTCCTTGTTGTGGTTTTGTGCTGACTGGCTGACTGGCTGGCTGACTGATTGACTGATTGATTGACATATGATGGATGCTCGTACGGTAGCCTATATGCACATCTCTGTGCGAGGACCGGGAGCTTACGGTATGGTCGGGGTATTACATTGTCGTACCGTGCCCTTGTGTATGGTGCGGTATGTAAGATGGCAAGGGTGCATGGGGAAGGACGAAAGGTAGAAATATGGGAAAAAGTAAAAAGGAAGGTTCTGAGGTGTTCTAGAAGGGAGGATGGAAGGGTGGGAGGGATCATGGATGGAAGGGGGGGGAGGGGGGTTTGTATCACGATGTGATGGGTCCGTAGGGTAGGGTAGGGTAGGCTCAGGCTGGGAGTGCAAGTTTGGTATCATACTCGAGTACGATACTGGATCGTGCGTGGGGTGGGACGGGTATCGAATGTGCTGGGGGGGGGGGGGGAACCGGGGTGGGGGGATTGGCGTGATTGGCAGGTGGGTAAGGTGTGGTGGTGGTTAGGTGATTGGTGGTCCGGGAGGGGGAGGGGGAGGGGGTTGGAGGGTGTGTATGATACCGTCCTGTTGTTTTGTGGGAAGTGTACGGTTCCATGGTGATGGAGTGAAGTGGAGTGTGGTGTGGTACGGTAATACCGATAGTGCCTTTGGGGAGACTGCAGTGATCCAAATACCGCCTGTCCGTGTGTATACCCATACCAGTGCTGCACCGCACAAGTGCAAGTAAAGTGCACTACAGGTGCACTCGGGGAGAGCACGACGCTCCATGTAATGTGACATGCCATACTCCAAGGTGAAGATCTGCCTTCCTCTCCCTTCCGAACGACTAAACCCCCTCTGTGAGGCCTATTCAGGGTATTGCACCGTACGGTAGGCGGGACAATCGTTGGTGGGTTGTTACTCGCCGAGAATCACCGTTTGCTTCCCGCCCTCCTGCGGCACTCTCTCCCCACATGCGATGCTTCCTTTTTTCCTCCCTCTCAACTGAGCGATTTAATAGAATTGTCCGACGGGCTCAATTCGTTTACTCTTTTTATTTTTATTTTTGTTCTGTCTTGTTCCTAATTCGTTAGATCTATTCTGCTTGGTCTCACGCCCCACAATGCAGGCGTGCTGTTAATATAACCCTTTTATAGGTATATCCATCAATGGTGCGGTGCCGGTGGTTGGAAACAAAGCAAGAGGCGACGGAAAAAAGAAGAGATCGAACCTGCTCATGATTGGGTTGTTGCTACCGTTAGCCCCGGTCGTTAGATAGGGTCATTTCATGGGCCAGTCTTTTTTTAGTGATAGTAGACGTTCACGCTGGTTGCGAGTTGCTCGAGTAACTTCTACTGTAATGCTGCCGATTCCGGAAGGAGGAAGAAAAGGGAGCTTGATGCGAGCTATGATAAGGATCATGATGTCGAGAGTTGCCTTGAGGGCGGCGGCGGTGGGTGGATGGAAGATTCCGGCCGGCAGTGGGTAGGGTACGAGTATCGTAGGTATCATAATTGTGCGATGGGTAGCATACTAGACTAGTGCTCGTGTCTCATATCTCCTGCAGAGAGGGCATGTCGAGCAGAAGCAGATTTACGGTACGGTACCGGTAGGGGAGGGGAAAGGATGGGATGCGAATGCAGGGGTAGCAATCTACTTTTTACGGTATTATTGTCGTTATCATTTTTTTCCCGGGAGAGAGAGAGGCGGCAGGAGGTTTAAGTTGGTTTTAGCTGTGTTACACAGCCTAAACATCCACCCCGTTTCCATGCAAATGGAAGGCTTCTGGAAGGATGCCTTTCGGGGACTAGTCTGATATATGATACCTCTATCTGGGATCGGAATGTCAAAGTTGACTGGGGGCGATGCATGTGAGATACAACTTGTCGCGGATTCCTGGGTTTTCCACCTAACTGGTTACTGAAATCGCTCCACCGGTATTTCCGCTTTGCTTGAGGAAGGAAAAAAATAATAATTTAAATACATAAATAAATAAAAATGGGAGAGCTCTTGTTTTTTATTTTATTTCTTAGACAATAAAACCGCATCACCGGAGTAGCGGTGGGAGGGTTGTCTCTTTACCCTTCTGCGCGCAGGGGAGGGGGGGGGAGAGGAGGATCATTTGCGCGGTACAGTACCGTACCGGTAGATTACTCCACCACAGTTGTTTCGAGGGATCTTCGTTTCGAATGGGAGGTCGCTCCTCCAGCACCGGGTCGAATGGACACTTTGTACTCCGATTACTTGTCATGGGTCTCCGGTTCCGCAGCGAGGGGAAAAAGGATGGGTGGTGTATGGCGCGATACGGTGCTCTCACGAGCACATTATCATCACAGTATCATTCTCCCTCGGGGAAATCTGAGCCTTTGGCGGTGGTACAGACATGCCTACTCTAATGGAACCGCCTCCCCAGTTCAGTGTAGCTTGCTCCCTAATAGGTGGAGAAGGTGTCGCACCGATTCACATCATACGAGGACGGTGCTCGCTGCGGTGGCGGCTTATCGGTGGTTATGGTGGAGCGAGGGAGTGATGGTATCTTGGGTGAATACGGTAGGCGGGGATGATGCGTGATACGTGATGCGTGATCGTGACGAGGATAGTGGTGGTGATAGTAGTGGTGGAATTTGGTTTTGGGGAGAGTGATGGAGTGGAGGGGGGGGCTACCATACCGGTGTTGTGGTTGGATTCCCCCCCCCCCCGTTTCTTCATGTAGAAATGGGGGGAATCCGTAGAGTTCGTGTTCAAGCACCGGATCTTGCGTGATGTTCGTGAATGGTCGTTTTAGCGATGTCGCCCCCAACTTCGCGCACTGCCTGTACGCGCTCAAAACGTTCCCTGGGCCAGTCCCGTTTCAGTATCGAGAGGGGGGCGAAAAGATTCGATATCTACCGTATATAGTTCCTTCCCCTCGTTACTCCACTCGTGTGCCCTCTCCCTACGATACTGCACGGCAGTTCCTTGATCTAGCTGCGAGTCCTAACTGCTACGGTACTCGAGTACTCCCGCTCTCCCCTTTGCTGCTACAGTGCCATATTGCTACTAGCTTTAATCAGTTACTGAACCCCCCTTCGGGTCCTGTGGTGACTTCCTTCTTATTATTATTAACCACCACCACCACCACCACCACCACCACAACCTCCTCCTCCTCCTCCTCCTCCTCCTCCACCTCCTCCACCACCTCCACCACCCCCTCCTCCTCTATCTATATATATCTCTGGTTCATTCATTCCTACCCTTCCCTTGCATCACGTCCCCCCCTTCTCTCCCCTTTTCTCTTCATTCCTTGTGACCGTCGTCATCGCTTTGTCAACGAGGTCGAAGGGGGAAAGAGCCTCCTCTCACTCAACCGTTGTTTAACTAAGTCAGCCCCCCCCTGATTCGATCATATTTCTCTCCTTAATCTTTTCTGGGCTCTCTTCGATTTCATCTCAGTCAGCTGCGGTGCCACTTCGAACTCGCATTCAGCAATTCGAACCAATACGGTAGATGGTTGCCGACTCTGCTTCTGCCTCACCTGGAACCCGCTTTACTGCAGAAAATACGACCACCACTCCCGCAGCGCAATAGAACAGAGGAGAGGGGAGGAAAAATTGGAAGGACCTCACCGCAGCACGGCCCGGGACTGGAAGAACCGCCGCTCTCTTCCCCGGCCACCGCTGCCGCCTTCGAGCGAGTTCTCGGATCACGGACTGCTCATTACGTTCCTGCCCTCCAAGTTCTTGCGGCCCTCCCACAAGTACCAAAGGTTCTTGAAATTAACCTCTTTTTTTTTTCTTCCGCCCTTTCAGGATCTCACCTCTAACGGACCGCGTGTGCTTTTCCTAAGCTCCTCCTACTCACCCCCCCGTGTGGACTTCTTTGTTCTCTGCCCACCACCCGTTCTTTTGCAGCGCCTCTCTCCTTTCGCCTTTAACGCCTACTGTGCCTGGTCTGATTTTTCTTTGCTTCTTTTGATTTTCCTTCTTCGGAACAAAACCCTATCACAAACCTCTGCCCCAGACAACCAGGTTAATCTCACTGCAGACAAAGGTCACGAATCTCGGGTCTCCGCAGTGTGAAGCCCACCTACGGTTCACACATCTTACAAATATATTTCTTCTTTTCGATCTGACCTCTTGCGGCGGTGCCGAAAAGGGAAATACAAAGCAGAATCAAGACGGAAAAGCATAAGTTAGAAAGACCAGCAAATCATTTTTTTTTAAAAAAAAAAGGAGAAACTCTCCGTACCCAATACAGGTAGCCAACAATTGTCTGGTGACTATCTCGACATAAATATATATATTTTTACGAGAAACGATTATTATTAGCTATACAAGCTGGCGGTTTCAAGTACCGACGACGGTTCTCCCGCTTTCCAGATCATCGTGCTAGTGAGTAATCTTCAAAATCTTGTCCTTCGTCCTGTATGGATCTGTAAGTCTTTTCATCCAACATCAATTCTAACTGTAGCCGTCACCGGGTATCTGCAGGGATCTGCGGGAGGCCCAAGCGAGGGAAACGTCTCTGGATACCTTATTCGATCTACTGCAACAGCCTGGGCTAAAGGCTCAATACTGGCTGTGGATGCGGGGACCCATATGGCTGGGATCATACGGATTCTTGAAGAGCATTCCTCCCGGTCATCCCCTATGGAGGAGCCCATTGCGTCGGTCTCCGAGAATGCTTCTGGAAATAGGTCGATAACGAAGAGGCCATTCCCCTTTTGTGGGGCAAACCTCCCATATGATACACCCCGTGGTAATGCAGCATATGTCACTCGAGAACTTGTCTCCACCTACTTGATAACTCATCCGCATTTGGACCATCTTTCCGGATTTGTTATCAACACGGCCTGCTTCACTCAAACGGAGTGTCCGAAGCGTTTAGCTGCTCTCCCTTCGACCATAGAAGCTATCAAAACTCATATATTCAATGATATCATTTGGCCGAATTTATCGGATGAGGAGTGCGGCGTTGGCTTGGTCACTTACCAGCGTTTACCGGAGGCTGCTTTGGAGTACGTGGAGGTTTGCAACGGCTTGAGCGCCCAGGCGTGGCCAGTTTCTCATGGACACTGTATGAAGAGTCACTATCACCGGGGGAGCCAGACTTATCAGGGAAAGGATGGTGCGACAACGGATAGGGGCCCAGGTGGTTCTCGAAAGAGGATGTGTGTTTACGATTCGACAGTCTACTTCATTCGAGATGACGCGACACAGAGGGAGGTGATGATGTGGGGAGACGTTGAGCCCGGTCTGTTTCCTTCGCCCGTGGGGATTTGCGGCGCTCTGTTTGCTCTGCGACTCCCACCAGCCTGTTCTATTTTCTAATGTTTGCTTCATGCCATAGATTCGATATCGTTGTCGCCAAGGAACCACCCTGCTTGGAGCCATGCAGCTGCAAAGTTCCATCAAGGAGTACTAAACACCATTTTCATTGAGTGCAGCTACGGTTGTAATCAGCCCGATGAGGCCCTCTATGGGCATCTATCTCCACCGCACCTGATGGATGAAATGAGGTCTTTGGCAAGAATAGTTGTGAGCCTGAGGAGAGCGGATGAGATCGAAAAGCGGGGGAGACTGAAGCGAAAGCGGATGAGCTATGGTTACCACAATGATGACCCGGAAATCATGGCGCGGAGGATTGAAAATCCGAATGCCCCACCAAAGATCCTGGAGGAATCACGACATTTCCATGGACCTAACGCTCAAGAGGATGAAGTAAATGGAACCCGTGGGAACAACCGCTGGAACAAAAATCACTTGGAGGTTGATTCTAGGAATACCTTCGATAGATTTTCTCCGGAAATTTCACCTAGGGCTGTGGATCCTAAAGCTGTTGACTTTTTCGACACGATAGATTTGGCTGTGGGCCAGCGCACGCCTGAGGAAAGGGCTCCCCAAGGGGGCGTGAGGGATGAAACATCCGATTTAGGACCTACTCCGCTTCGGGGTTTACACTTGGTTATCACGCACGTCAAGGATACCCTATTAGACGATGTCGATGTCCCTGAGGATATTCTCCGGAGCATCCGAGGGCTTGAGGCCGTTCAACAGCTCGGCGTCACTTTTTCTTTGAGCGAGCAGGGCAGGTCTTTGTATTTTTAGGCCCGCGGAGCAAGAGATTGTCTCTGTTTTTCGTGGAAAATGGCGCTTGTGATGGCCGTATTGATTTTGAATGTGCATTCTTGGTGTTTGCTGGTTGGGTTGCATTTTTTACGGGTTCCGGCCTAAGCGTGGCTTTTCATTTCTATCCCTGGGTTTAGCGGGCTGTTTGTACTTGATGGCCTTTTTTCCCCTCCCTCTTTTCTACTGGTCCCAAATGGCGTTGCTTTACGGTATGGCTTTTTTCTTTTTTCTTCTTCTCCTCCCCCTTAAAGGCTTGCAGATGATACCAGGTTTGCTCTTCTTTTCTTTCCCATCATTTGGAATTTCCCCCGTTTTCGCTCTCCTTGGGTCATGCATTTGTGGGTCATTTCTTGTTGAAAACTTTGTTCTTGTTCATGAGACGTTAGTGATTTTCCCGTTCTTATCGGACTCGGGTTGGGGCGAGAGGCCAAGACCCTGTTTGGCACGCTACAAAAGCTGAGTTCATTCCACTCATTCTCAGCAATTCAACTGGAAATGCTGGAAATGCTGAGGGTAAGTGGGAAAAGCCCAGTTTTTGTGGCGTACCAAACAGGGCCTGGAATACCTTTCTTCATTCCTTTATGATACTTTCTTTCATATTCCCCCCCCTCTGCCCACCCCTACTAATGATAGAGGGATTGTAAAATAAATGTACAAAATAGCAATATCTCTGAAATCATTGAGGATCACTCGATAGGTTTCTACTGCTTCACGAAGAATTAATATTATGATTGAAGGAGGTTGTTATTGTAGCTACGCAAGATAGGATCCCTCTGGCCCGCGGATTCTCTTTCGTTTCTGTGTTTTTTTTTGGCTTCTTTTGTGCACAGGTTTCGGACGCAAGGTGTGTTCGGGCTGCCTCTGCCCAGTCCTGACCGATGGGCGGTCGAGAATAGACAGGTACCGGTACTGAGAATACAGGTATACCGTTATCACGAGGGGCTGTTCATTGGCAGTCACTCGCACGCGGTCCTCGGAATTGCAGGGCACCGCATGATATACTCATCGTCATGGCATCAGAGGGGCCGTCAGGCGAGTAATGTCGTCTTTACTCGGGTCTACGATGGTAACTGAGCGCCGGCACCGGCGCTTGTGTCGACCCGATCACAAACCCAGGCGGGGAATGCTGTCCCATCCCATCTTTGTACGAGTATTGAAATTTGGTTTACTAGACCACCTCGCAAAAATCATGGCGCTTAATTTGCCTTGGCTTGCCGGTGCAAAGGTGGGAAAACCATAACGGTAACCGGGACCGGGGGATATGTTCGGTTGCTTAACCCCAGATAACTGATCCAGCACCGTAACTTGCCGAACTGACGCGCGAAAACTGCGTTGTCAGCTCCAAACGCGTCTTCCCCAAAACTTCCCCATTCCCTCCATCACCGACGCACTCACACAAATACACGTAGACGAAGGATGTTTGGTGGAAAGAAGTTTGTGCCTCCGCTTTTGAAGAAGCCGGCACCGGTGGCGACAGCAGGTACGGATGATCAGCCTCCGGCGAAGCGTGCGAGGATTGAGCCCCGCGGTGGTGGGAGATCGTTGAAGCTTGGCGGACCGATTAAGAGGAAGCCGTTACTTCTCGTTGGGAATCCGCAGCTGGGGGTTGCGGTGACGGCGGGGGAGGAGGGTACGGCGGAGGAGGCTTATTTTGGTGTGCTTTGGAGGAAACCGACGACGAAGAAGCATAAGACGTTTGATGGCGATGGGGTCTTGGTGATTGGTGGGGGGTATGCTGTGCTTCAGGATACTAGTGGGAAGGAGTATGTTTGTTGTCTATCTATCTATCCATCTTGCTTGGTATGGGGTGGTCTGACAATAGTGACGGCAGTCTCGGGAGAACAATGTTCAAACGAACCCTCGAAGTTGGTTCGACCACCTTCATCGCCGGGAAGGAGATTGAGGTCGATTCCGTGCTTTCGAGGGAAGAGTACCTTGCCGGCAGACCGTTTCTGAAGAATGCTGCTCCGCCTCCTTCGTCAACCAAAGCATCGACGGCACCGCAGAGGGAGTCGTTCACAGCCGTAGCGCCAGGGAGTTTTTTCGGTAGCAAGTTCAAGACCCCACTCCTCAATTCCACTGTTATGGAAAAGGCCTATTCGAAAGTACCGGCACCTAGACACGACCCTAAAGCGGAAGGTGCTCTCGTCCTGACCCGTCCCAGCGAGAAGAGTGTACCAGCCGGAAAATCCATCGTGGACGTGGTTGTCGACCCGTTCATTTCGCGCAGTCTGCGGCCGCACCAGAGGGAGGGAGTGATGTTTTTGTATGAGGCTGTGATGGGACTTAAGCCGTTCGATGGACGGGGGGCGATTCTGGCGGACGAGATGGGGCTGGGGAAGACTTTGCAGACTATGTTGGTCCCGTGTCAATCTGGGGAGTGGGGTTCTGCGATGATGAGCGTGCTAACCTGGTGTTTTCAGTGCGCTCTTATGGACTCTGTTGAGTGAGTGGGGGTTCGTGATGTATAGGGGTGCGGGTGCTAATTGATGTAGAACAAAATCCGATTTATGGCGATAAACCGGTGATTAAACGAGCACTTATTGTATGTCCTGTGACATTGATCAACAATTGGAGTAAAGAGTTCCGGAAGTGGTTGGGTAGAGAGCGGATCGGCGTGCTTGTGGCCGATTCGAAAGCGAACATTAGGGACTTTACCCGTGGGAGGAGCTATTCTGTCATGGTAATTGGCTACGAGAAGGTCTGTCGGTTTGAATCACGTTTTTCTGGTGCCGTTCCTAAATCCTTCTCATTCTAGCTACAAAAAGTTCAGCAGGAGTTACAAACTGCAGATGTTGACATTGTCATTGCCGATGAGGGGCACAGGCTCAAGACTGAGAAGAATAAGTCTGCGCAGGCTATCCGGGGATTGAAGACTAAGAGGAGGGTCATTCTTAGCGGTACGCCGCTGCAGAATGATCTTCATGAGTATTTCATCATGGTGTGAGTCGTGCTCCAATGTTGGATATGATACCTTGAATGATTGCTAATTTTTGGATCCATTTATCAGGGACTTTGTCAATCCTGGACTGCTTGAGAGTTACTCGACTTTCAGGAAGGAGTTTGAGAACCCGATTGTTCGAAGCCGGCAACCTGGCGCTTCGAAGAAGGATGTTGAGAAAGGGAAGGCGCGGAATGAAGAGGTAGTTGCTCCAATGATCTTGCTATCGTGGTCTGTCGCTAACGAGGTAAATAGCTTGCCCGTTTGACAAAGTTGTTTGTGCTCCGTAGGACCGCAGAGATATTGTCAACGTATCTTCCACCTAAGAGTAGGTAATCTGAGGGTTGATCTGAGGGTGTGATTGCTAACGAATGAATAGCGGAGTACGTAGTCTTTTGTAGACCAACCCCAAGGCAACTTAAGGTCTACAAGAGTATTCTGGAGTCTTCTGCTTTTAGCAGATGCTTGGGGTCTCCTGATGCCTCTCTTCTACTTATCACTGTTCTCAAGAAGCTTTGCAATTCGCCGGGGCTGTTGGCTGATAGACCGGGGAAGGAAACTGTAAGAACACTTCACTGTTTTGCATAACAGGGCGTTGACGGAAGTGTATCAAAGAACGAGAACATCAAAGGCCTCTTGGCGGGTGTCAACCCCAAGTTACTCGAATCCAAGAGCGACTCGCACAGCGGGAAGTTCAGGGTTCTTGAGCGCCTGCTCCTGGCCTTGAAGAATACCACCGACGAGAAGATTGTGCTGGTATCGAATTATACTTCTACACTCGATTTGCTGCAGAACCTCCTCCGCTCTAGAGGCCTTAGCTACTTGAGGCTTGACGGTGCCACGCCGACTAATAAAAGACAGGAGCTTGTTGACCAATTTAATCGGACTAATAGTACTGCTGCCTGTAAGGCTTCGCCCCTAGATTGTTGTATGGAATAGGGGGCTAATGTGGAGTAAAGTTGCGTTCCTGCTATCTGCCAAGAGTGGCGGTGCGGGCCTTAACTTGATTGGAGCTTCTAGGCTTGTCCTGTTTGATTTGGACTGGAATCCGGCTACGGATGCCCAGGCGATGGCGAGAATCCATAGAGATGGTCAAAGGAGGGAGGTTAAGATTTATAGGATGCTTACGTGAGCTGCACCCTACGGTTATTTGCTGTTTGGTGAACTAATTTTGTTTTGAGCAAAGCACTGGGTGCTTTGACGAAAAGATATATCAAAGACAGCTCACAAAGACTGGCCTGGCGGACTCAGTCATGGACCAGAAGGCTACCGCGAGTAGTTTTACTCGAGAGGAATTAAGGGATCTATTCTCCCTCGATACAGAGACTAACTGTCTCACGCATGATCTACTATGCTGTGAATGTGAGGGCAAAGGCTACGTTTCTGGGGTTGCGGAAACCAAGTCGCCGTTTTTCGAGCATAGCGAGGAGGAGAAAGAAGATAGCGATGAAGAGGATGAGCCAAAGTATCCTGGGTTGATGAAAGCCAGTGAAGTCGACTTTGAAAAAGTCGAAGAGGACCGCAAGAAGGCAATGCAAAAGGGTAGAGGTGTCGGCGTGGACAGGAACCAGCTTAGTTCTCTGATGGAATACTCGCACATTTTGACCACTCGTCTTTTGGGCAACGAAAAGAGGGATGAGGAAGGGGAAGGTGAAGAGGAATACGATGAAGTTAGTATTGAAGATGAGGTTCTGGCGAAGGTTATTAGGAATGGAGCGGCGAAGGAGGTTAGCTTTGTTTTTCAAAAGACTTAGGCATCCATGGACCTCTTTTCTATTCACCGGCATGTATCTAGGCGTTTCAGGTATATATATTACTTGATTATCATAGAGAATTGGCGTCGTTTATAAGTATCATAATATTATTATTATAAGATGATACTTTAGGCTTTTTCAAATCTCAAAACGTAACCTAGAACCCAAGTTCCCTAGTTTTGTCTTGATTTCCTTCGACTAAATTTTCGAAAGTGCCTCTTTGTTCACAAACCTGCTCAAAAGCGTCCACTCCCGGCCTCTCACATACTACCACCAACCAACCAACAAACCAATCACCTCCACCTTTCTAAAAACTAAACCAGAGAATCATTCCGCTGCTACCCGCGTTAGTGGAAATCGTTATGCCGTCGAATGTATACTTCAAGGGTCTTAGCTATCCCCATACTTCCACCACTCAAGAGGCTGGAGGCGTATTCTGTAACCTACTTATTACCCCTACGAGAAAATATACCACGAACCCATGGCTGACGAGCACTCGAAAAGATCCCCATTCAGTCGATAACACCGGAATCCATTTGCCATCCCCGTTCATTTCCCTTGATACGTTTCCTCCGAAGTATGATCGGAGGAGAGCCTATCTAGCGAAGGAGCATCCTGCGGAAGTAGAGTTGAGGAGGAGGAAGGAGGCTACTGGTACGGCTAGTTGGAGCCCAGAAAGTGTATTCGCATTCCCGGCCGCGGTGTTGAGGGAGTCCAAGAGGGTAATGGTGGATGATCTTAGGGATGTGCCTTCTGATATAGTTGCCAGGAGGATCAGGGATGCCATGTGGAGGGCTGTGAAGTGGGATGCGTCGTCTGTTGCCGGTGCACATGATTATCCTTTCCGGACCGCCACTGTCGGAGATGCTCCGGGGGAGCAGAGGGGGAGGTTGTTTGGAGCCGGCGAATCCGAGTCCAGATCTCAAGACGGTGACGGGGCGGAAGGCGAGAAGATAACGCACATGGCCTTTCACCGCACTGCGAGCATAATGGCGCTCGCGACGTCGTTTTCTAGGGTTCACTTCTTCGACATGAAGGCTAACGTGTTCCTCCCGCACTTTCTCTGCGCATGCAACACCACCGATCCTATGTCACCGGAATTTGTGCGGATAACTGCGCTGGCGTTCGGCGGCGGGAGTACCAATTCCTTGGCGGTGGGATTGGATTCTGGATACTTCGACCTCTGGTACATTGACCTGTCGAATTCCACCGCTTTTCCGGGTTCCTTCGAGAATGGGATTTTTCTGTTTTCCACGCCTTATGATTTCCAGGTATCGCCGACGCCGTCCAGGCCGCCGAGGATGTTTCTTCCGCACGGGTTCTTCAAGACCAAAGCTTCGCCCGAGACCCAGAGGTTGCTGGGGGATCCAGACAAAGTTTGCGCAAAGTCCCAGAGGATTGGGCTTTTGCAGCAGGGGTTTGGGAGGATGAGGAGTCTTGTTGGTGGGGTTACTACCCTTACTTTCTCCCCGCGGGGGGAGCACGTGCTTGTGGGGACCTCGCTGGGTGGGGTTTGGGTGTATAGCATTACTTGGGGAACTGCCGAGAGGTTATATCAGGCTGCGGGGACGAGTGTCAATTGTGTTTCCTGGGAGATGGAGCCGGGAGAGGGGATGGATGCTAATGAGAAAGCCGCGATCGTGGTAGGTATGAAGAGTGGGCTGGTGGTGTATTTGAACTTTTCCAGCTCTGGTAGTTGCTCCGAGATCACGGCTCAACCGATAGAATTTTATCCAGCAAAGCTCACCACCCTTCACCAGAAACAGCGCCCCCTCGGCATCAGAAATCTAATTCTAGTTCCTACGTTCAAGCAAACCTCCCCCCCTGGCCTCCCTAGAGACACGCGCCCACAATATCCAACCCTCATCATATCCTTCTTTGGGGCCTCGGGGATCCACATCTTCCGTCTGAAACGAAAGTCAGTGCTCAGAGCTGTTAGCCCCCCCAGCACCCCGACGAAAGCAAAAAACTCCTCAATACCGCACCGTCCGCAGCCCCGGCAACAGCAGCCACCATTAATCCCGACCATCCTCGGAAAAATCAGGTCGCTCGGCAATAACCTCCTATGTGAGCCCCCGTGTTTGGATCCTTACGTACCCATTTACAGCACATGCGTCAATACCGACCACCTTGTCTTTGATGATACCGCCGCGCCTCCGGAACCCAGGGAGGGCGCCTACGGCGGTGTTGTGGAGAACATGGCACTGGACCCAAGCGGGAAGAGACTGATGGTTACCTTCTCACGCGGGGGGAGCGAGGAGTCGGTTGTTTGGTTTGATACTAGAGCCCTGATGACGCAAGCTGGCGGTGTCAAAGCTGTTGGGGTACTGAGACACAGGAAGTGGGATGAGAATGATGTGGTAGGGAGAACGATCTATGGAGATGTTGGGTTTGTCGGAAGTTTTAGAGGAGGCGCGTGCGCCGGCTTGGTAGAGAGGAGTGGAAGCGGGGTTAGCTTGTTTCCAGCTTGGCTGAGGGAGGAGAGTGGTTAGGAGCACTGTATTTGATGCACTTTATGGGCGGAAGTATATAAGCCACGAGTGTCTACTATGGATGGAGAGGGCTCCCATTTTGCGCTTTTTTTTTTCTTTCCTTGCATCTTTTGAAGAAGAGGGGAGGGTTTTGATCATCTCGTGGGCCGATTGGATAGCCGAGTGACCATCCATGATTTCGCCGTTGAGTGTACAGTACTGTACTCGTGGTACCGACCTAGTGGTATTACGCACGGTGTCTACTGGAATTTCCGGCAATCTGTGACCGGGCTCGGATCGGACTTGGTGTTAAGGTGAGGGAGGTATCATTCATTACAAACGGTAGACTTGCGCTTTCACACAATAAATGGCATTCGAAAAGACGAACAAT
Source organism: Tuber aestivum (assembly GCA_900010015.1). Classification (NCBI taxonomy): domain Eukaryota; kingdom Fungi; phylum Ascomycota; class Pezizomycetes; order Pezizales; family Tuberaceae; genus Tuber; species Tuber aestivum. The sequence continues at coordinate 236,061 of LN891106.1, read as the reverse complement.
GAGGAAAGTCTTGAACATTGATTGATTGGCTGGCATCCAGCACAGCAACTGGTAGAGGAGGAATCTGAAGATGGGCGTTGTGGGGAGAGAGGGCTTGCTCCCAGCCGGCCGGCCTCCTGGCGAGATATGATAAATACCTAAGCGCGGATGGACAACAGAGCCAGATGGGTGCTTGCTATAGCGGTCGTCGCGTGGAAGAATGTCATCTACCGTATGAGGCTTGCAAGGCGATGGACTTCAACACATTTGCCTCTTTCTCCTGCTCAATTGTTTCATCCTCGATACATCGGATCCTACGGTTGAGGGCTGGAATAGCGAGGATGAATGGAACGAGATAACGGCGAGACTATTCCCCTTTGCTAGATGCCGACCGAACGCTAGTGGGTTCATTAAAAAAATATTCCATCCCGTCAAGACAACAACCATGCTCCGCGAGGTTCTCAAGTCAGGTCTGATTCCTGACGGCGCTACATACGATCAAACCCTTCATTCTACTTTTGAAATGGGCAGGGATGGCCATTCGTAAATTGTATGTATTCATGCTTTTTTTCTTCACTCCCTTTCAGAGGGTTCCTGCGCAGAGATAATAACTGATATCCCACCCCCATCCCTACAAGCTTGATGCTCCTTGAAGCGCCCAACGATCCGCTTATCCGACCACAACCTAGAAGGCTGGGCTGGTACGGCTACAACATCTGGTCTTACATCCTCGACGCCGGGCCTCCTAGACCTCAAGGGAATGACCGTAGAGCGCAAGGAAGCCCAGCCCAGCGCAGCAACCCCGAATAGAAGGGAAAAAAAAACAGAAAAATAGAAATAACATAAGAATCTGATAAAAGCTTAACGTCATTTACCGAGAAACCGCTCACCCATGACAACCAGTGGAAAAATCAAACAAATCTTTGATTAGACTATCTCAATTAATGATTGCGAGACCACCTTGAAATTGTATCTGCAAGTGCTTTGGAACATGGAGAACTGGAATATGTAAAGCTGTATTTCATAATTATGAACTGTTCTTTTTGTGCAGAGTTTTTAATATTATTTCTTTCAAATAAAACTGCCAGGATTTCAAGTTCCTAGGATGTAAAAACTCAAAAGCATACAGAAAGTATGATACCTTTATAAGTGGATTTAGAGATTGAATAGGCCTTACAAGCTCAGGATCAGTGATTATCCAGTGTGTTTATAGCCAATTTTTAGTATTACAACACCCAGTAAGAACTAATAAAAAGTAAGCAAACTAGTAACATACAAATTTTATATATTTGAAAATAGGATGACTTACCATCATGGCCAATGATACAACTGTAACCTTTTGGAATTTATATTGTGATGACTGTTTACAAAAGTGTACAGAGTTTTAAAGTATTATGTACAGAGAATTTTTATACATCCTATCTCATATTGTTGTTACTTTGAGTTCCTTTTTTTTTTTTTTAAAAAAAAAAAAAAAAGTAAATCAATAACTTTAAGCTATTATTATACTAGCTTGAAATAATTAGTACTATTGATATTAACTTTTCTAAAAACCTGCTAATAAGCTTGCTCTGATTGGGAGACTAGAATACTAGTATATCATCTACAGTTAAAGGTTAGTCTCCTATTGAAATATAGTATAATTAAAATCCCTTAATTACAATAGACAACCCTTCTGATAATTAATATACTAGTAATTACGTCCTCTGATTGAATATATATTTAAATTATTTAACATACTCATTAAACTGTTGGAAAAACCATTAGAAAGGGTCTAAAGACTTTAGACAGTTTGCTTACTTTCTATTGGTTCCTACTGGGTACTGCAATATTAAAAATTGGCTATAAACAAACTGGATAGCTATTAGCCATGAGCTTATAAGGCTTATTCAATCACTCAATCTGCTTATAAAGGTATTTCCTGTATATTTTTGAATTTCTGTATCCTGAGAAATCCTAGTAGTAGTTTTGTTCAAAAAGAAACAATATTAAAAACTCTGCATAAGAGGAACAGTTCATAATTATAAGATACAGTTTACATATTCCAGTTCTTCATATTCCAAGGCACTTACAGATAAAATTTCAAGGTGGTCTCACAATTATTCATTAAGATAATCAAAGATGTGTTTGATTTTCCGCTGGTTGCCATGGGTGAGCGGCTTCCCCGTAAATGGCGTTATAAGCAGGCCAAGAAGGGGAGAAAATAAATATAAATATATAAAAAAACTACATCCCAAAGTTCCTTCCAGCCCTCAACATCTCGACACACCTGCGAATCTCAGCCCTAGCCTCCTCCGTCGCCAGGTAAGCCTCAGTCAGATGCCTCATCTCCTCCATCTTATCCCACCTCTCGATCCCCACATTGGCTAATTTCCCGGGTACATTGAGCCTGACATAATTCTCGCGGAAACGGGCATACTTTCCCTCTCGTAAGATCTCCAGATGCCTCGCCTGGGTGTTCGTCGCGAGCTGCAGCAGTGTCCAGCCCATGTATCCAAACCCGCCGGTGGCCCACTTGGCGAGGCGAGTCCAGAAGCCCCGATCACCCGTAGCGTTGGTTAGGTATCCCGTCCCGATGGACAGCACGCATCGCGGGGACTCGACGCGGTGCGCGAGGAACACCTCGTCCTTGACTTCAGCTATGGGGTTGTTATTCTTCATGCCGCCGTCGAAGAAGTCTGTTGGCACGGGTGAGGGGGGGGTGACGAGTTTCATGGGGGGGAAGTACAGGGGTGCGGCGGAGGTGGCACGCCCGGCGGCCCATATTGGACAGGTTTCTGCTAAGGATGTGGCTGGTTGGGGGTATGTCCTTAAGAGAGCTGTTGTTAGGTCTTCGACTTTCACGGCGCAGACGAAGCTATCTTCCTTGTCAGTTGGGTTCTCCTCCACCGAGGGGTGGTGTCGTACGCGTTGCAGGTGTTCACGCTGGGGATGACACCCGGGTCCGCCATTGGGGCGTCGGAGAATCTCACGCCCCGAGACTCCAGGAGGGATTTCTCTTGTGGGCTTATCATCAGCTCCACCACGCTCTCTATGCTCTGCTTCAGCTTCTCCTCCGAGAACCAGGGCTTTTTGAAGTAGGCATCCCAAATGGGCTTTCCGGGGAATTGCCAGGGCCGCTTGAAGATGTCGCCAGACATTTTCTGGTACTTGATTATGCAGGAGTCGACGTCCATTCTCTGTTTTTTTATATTGCATTTTGTATTAGTAATAGTTAGAGAGATGGAGGGTGGGAGAGAAGGGCAGGGAGGGGAGAGTGACTGACTAATCGGGAGAGCATTAGCGCTATCAGGCTTTTGGCTGCGTTAGCATATATCATACTTGCCGTTTGCGTAGTGATTGGTGGTGAGTGAACGAACCCTCCGGTGCTTGTACCGGCTACCAGGTCAAAGTAATCGCACGGCTTCGGTATCTCCTGGAGGTTATTGGTCCGCTTGATTTCTAGCATGACGGCTCGGAGTATGAGCAGGCTGGAGTATCCGCGGACTCCCCCGCCGTCTATGATACGGACACCGCCATACATTGTCAGCGCCGAGCATACAGGTTATGATACCATGCCCATAGCGGATGGCAAGAGGGAGGGAGGGGAGGAAAATCTACCGAGCGAGAGAACCGTAAGCCCCGTGACAGGTGTAGTGGGTGCAGACATGTTTCCCTCCTTGTATAATACCGGTATCTCAAAAGCGTTCTCCAAGGGTCCTACCCAAACAGTGAACCGGGGAAGCGTTGGAGGCCGGAGAGAGGTATTTATGTTCCGTCCGGCTCCCCTAGATTCGACCTCGAGGGGACAGGGCATGGAGCACGTTGGACAAACACATAACATGCACTTTTTCCCAGGCAGAAGCAGCAACCGTCATCGCCATCAGATACTGCAGTAAATTGCGAGAAACGTGCCCCATCGCAGCCCACGACGCGGGCAAGAAGTGATAAGAATTGTGTCTGTATTTTTTTTTCTTTTTGCGCATTCCTGCACTCCACGGCAGGTAGCGTTGGATTGGGGGGTGATCTGCCGCAGTTGTTAGCGAAAGTCACGGGGATGTAGAAACGATCCGTCATAGTTTTTCTTTTTAGGTGGGAGGAGCGAAAGGGAAGGGAAGGAAAGGGCAGCGCAGCTGATCATACATCCCACGGGGGCTTCTTCTGGTTATGCGATGGGGCCTGGTCTGGCTGGAATGGGATTGGATGGAGGCGGACGCCGCAGTAGTACCACCGGTGCTCGAGCACGGTACAAGTACTCGTGCGGAATGGGGTGTGTGCGTGTGGGAAAGTGATATATACTTTTCTCCAAGAAGGCTGTAACAGCTGTCCAGAGGGTGGAAGCCTGTGGATCTCCCGAGCAGGAGTGTGTGAGGAGTATTATAGGATAGGCAGCGTTTTCCGACCTGGGACGACACTGGTCCGCCGGACTCGTTGGATCTCATTGACCGATAGGCCACCGAGCTACACGCATGGTGGACTGGGGGAGCTGATTTCCGCCGGCAATCCGATACCTGGTATCATACCGGTACGATATGATGATGGGTGTTTTTACGGTACTCGAGTACTACAGACGAGACCTATCATACCGCGATTGAAAAGGTTATTACATCATCCCGCACACTGTAACCCCAGCTTCTAACCTCTCGGTTGCCATAGCAATGCCCTCGGTCCATGTTGATGTCCGTCCCGGATTGACAGCATGGCCTAGGGACCTTAACCCGGGTACTGTACCGTACGATGGTACTCGTACAATAGATTATCATACCGGCACTATCATCACAGAATACGCATGTACTCGAGTATACTCGTATTTTTGCACCCCATTTCACACCCATTGTGACCCATCGATGGTGCAAGTACGAGAGATACGGCCACGTGATATCGGCGCTAAGTTGGGAGGAGGGGTGAGGGGTCCGGGGTGCAGGATACGAGTAAGGTTGTAGACATTCAACCACGCCAATAGCAATGGGTCGAAGAAAAGGTATCATATCATACTCAGGCACTAACCTATCCCTTGGGCCTCCCGGGAGCGCTGCTAGGCCGTTTGAGGGCGGGAAGGACTGAGGATCTGATTCGGATAACCGTCGCCAGATCTGTCCCCGGCGATTCAGATGGCCCGGGGGAAGAACGATAGGGCACGGCACTGTGCTTAGGGAGGTTGGCAAGGCGACTCAAGGGCGTTCAAGTCAATGCCATATCGGGAACTGAGCATCCATGGGCCGCCACCGCCTGGACAGCTGCTCGAGTGCCAGGTACTGTACTCGTACTGTAAGGGTCTTTGAATATCTCATGCCGCCCCGGTCCGCTTCCCGGGACATGCATGGATGGCTGAGGGTTTGACGTGCAACCGTGCCTCGGCGCCGTGCCAGTACCGTATCGTATCACACCGTACGAGTACAGTGCAGTATGATACAGTACTCGCATTCCTCGGTGGTTATGGGTGAAAGCGTGGTCAAATAGCTGAGATGCGCCCACCTCTCTCTCTGCGAGACCTTTATGGTTGACAAAAGGTGGCTTGCCAAAGCTGATAGGGGCGGCATTCGAGCTCTGTGTCTTGTGATTGACCCGTACGGTACGGATCGCCAGTAAGTGTTACGATGTGCGGGTCATCCGCATATTGCCCGCTGGTGACCACGCTATCCAAGTTACAAGTACCTGGTATCATAACTGATGATAAACCTACGGATGCCTCGTGAAATCAATCGGTCTAGACACGGATATTTGGCTTCTTTTATATATATATATGTATGATACGATAGTTCCATTTCGCACGCCTTTGGCTACGATATCCAAGCTCGTCTTTGCTATAAGTTACTCGGTACAATACCCCTCTAGAACATGGCGAAACGCTACTGTAGCCTAAATACTGCCCCGAGAAAACTCGCCCACAATAAGGGGCCGGACAAAAATGGTCTTGCCGCGGTAGCGTGTTGAGTGTGCATCGCCCCCTAGGATGCTTGGGCACCGTAGCTTGCACCGTAGCTTGCTGTGGAATACCCCGGCTCACCAACGGGTAAACTTACAATCCCCAAGCTTGGGTTGTGAGCGGGAGGAATCGGGGTTAAGTTTTCAATGGACGAGGTCCTCGGTAGCGCGTGCTAACCTCAGATGCATAAAACTTCAACCCCCCTCCCTCTTTTTGTCCTGATCCTCCTCCTCCCCCCCTCCCCCTCCTGCTTGCTTTTTCTTCTCCGTCCTTCTTATAATAGGGAAGCCCCGAGATAACACTTCCGTCAATCGCAATGTCGCAAATCCAAGACTACCCCTCCCTCTTCTCCCTCGCGGGTAAGACGGCCGTGGTCACCGGGGGGTCCAGAGGTTTGGGATTGCACGCGGCAACAGGGTATCATGACCACGCACCAGCCGGCTGCTGCGGAGTATCCAGCTATAACTGACGCGCGCGCACACAGGCTATTACTGGCCGGCTGCTCCAAACTGGTGATAACCTCACGCAACGCCTCCGCCTGCGCTGACGCCGTGAAATCGCTGCAATCCCTCTCGACGGGAGCCACCGTCCTCTCCCTCCCCGCCGACCTCTCCTCTCCCTCCGAGGTTGAGCGCTTCGTGAAGGGGCTCACCACCATGACCGATGGTAGGGTCGACATCCTCATAGCCAACGCCGGCGCGACCTGGGGCGCGCCCTTCGACACGCACTCCGACGCCGCGTTCGACAAGGTCATGAACCTGAACGTTCGTAGTGTCTTCAATCTCATCCGGTTGTGCACACCGCTGCTGGAGGGAGCGGTGAAGCGGAGCGGTGAGAAGGCGAGGGTTGTCACGGTCGGGAGCATTGCGGGTTTGCAAATCGGCGCGGTTGGGGAACGCGGGACGTATGGGTATGCGGCCTCTAAGGCTGCGGTTCTGGTTTTGTGTCCTTGCTTGCTATACGCTCTTTTTTTTATACCGGGGGAGCCGTTCTGGACTGACGGTGGGGTATATATTATAGCACCTGACCAAGCACCTTGCTGTCGAACTTGGTCCCCGGGGTATCCTGCTCAACGCTATTGCGCCCGGATTCTTCCCGAGCAAGATGGCCAACGCGATTATCGCCCTCTTGGGAGGTGAGGAAAGTATGGGCAAGGCGTGCCCCGATGGACGTCTTGGGAGGCCGGAAGATATTGTGGGCTCCGTCGTCTTCCTGTGCTCCCGAGCTGGCGAGCATATCAATGGGGTGGTGCTCCCGATAGACGGTGGCGCGCATGTTGTTCCATCCTGGGCGAAGCTCTGAGTTGTGAATTTTCTCCGGAGGGTCGGGATATCATGGAAAGAGGGGGCCGGGAACCACAAGGGTTTATTTCATTTCGTTCTATTTTCTTTCCTGCCACAACTAGAATAGCCCATGCCAATGACCGCTCTTGCGGTTTGTGCCGTACGGCGGGGATCAACGCACTCCTGAATTACCCAATTTCTACAGTTACAGCCATAACCTCCCAGCAACCCAACCAAGCTCACGGAATTCCTTTTTCACAGGGAATCACTCGTGGACTGGCCGTGCCCACCCGTTGAATATATGAGAACGATTACGTATAAGAGCTGGGAACATTCACAGGTATACACAACTGCTTATGTAACTTACCTCTGATACCTGGCACACAGGTCTACCCCTTATGCTTGCATTCTTTCCTTTTGTCTCCTTCCTTCCTCAACAACCCATGAAGATCGATCCCCTCACTTCTCTCTTTATCATACCGTGAATACACATCTCCCCTTTCTCTGGTTTTTTCTTCTCGCCTTTTCACTCCATTCTTTGCGAATAAGATCAACTTGGTTCTATCCATCTCTTTCCTCGCTGTCCTTCTCCGGTTCCGTAAAAACCTCCGTAGCAATCACTGACACCGCCGCTCGATCAAGCACGATTTCCAACACGGCCGACACAATTTTCAACAACCACCCACACCGGCGCACACACATGATACTGTATTATTTATTATATTTTTATGTGATCGTCGTCTATGATACCTTGCAAGGATATAAGATAGCGTACTGCTACTGTATCGTGCTGCACCGCGTCCACCCAACTCACTACCGGCATGCGCAGACAGATGCAAGAACTCGTAGAAGGCGCCGATATATTCTTCGTATCATATCATTGCAAGAGGGTGTTGAGAAGGACACGTTTTGAATCCTGAAGTGTTCGTTCCATCTCTCCCCCAATTGGATCTTCCCTCTTTTTTTTTTTCCTCCTTTTTTTTTACCAAATGTGTAGAAAAAGTCGTGGATTCCTTCCTCCCTTCCTTCCTTCTTTCCTATATGGTTTATATTATTATATACCGTGTCTAACGCTTATTTTCATCTGGCTGGGTAAGTCTTTCAGCGTTGGTATTATACCATAATCCCCAGTTTATCATCCGAGGTATGATATCACTCTCCGATTCTTCCCCTACCGTACCCGCCCGCTCGGTAGCAGCACTGTTATCATCGGTGATATATATATATATATAATCCGTAACGTTCAGCACCACGGAGAAAGGAACATAATGTGGGAACCAGATAATTGCCCAAGATCTAAGTATATAGAAAATTCGAGGGTATTGCATACATCCGAACGGCAACCGCCATAGGAAAAAAAAAATAAAGTACCGTATATTATCATACACAAATGATCCGATACTGGAGGCAATCCATACATTTCTCTTTCCCATCGTACATTTCATCATTATTATTGTCGTCACCATCGCAGTACTGTACCGTATCCCATAGACCGGTGACAGCGGTGGAACAACCGTCCATAACAAAGGACCCTCGCCAGTTCGCGATCCTATCGCTTACTTGCCTCACGGCACGGCTACGATATACCCCGCTGGGAACGTTGCCAATCCGTCGGGCGAACGGGATTATTGTGACGGGTTGGAACATTTATATTGGGTGTTGGCAATCGAAGATAGGAAATCATATCTTTGGTACAGCACGCTAGTGAAAACCTACCTGGTAAAATAAAATAAAAATAAAAATAAAAAGTCGATGCGGTGTATACATTGTAAAAAGTTAGATCTCAACACTGTCAGGCCTAACTTACCGGCACCATACCAATAACCTTAACTTGACTCAAGTCACGCCGAACCGGGGTGTGTGTGACATGAGCTCCAATAGTTCAAGAATAGAGAGGCCTGGAGAGAGACAGGGGAGTATATTATACTATACTACAAGTATTCTATATATATACCCCCGGATTAGAAGAAGTCCAAGTATTCCACACTTCATTTGCCGAATATCATATGTCCCTTTTATTTATTGTTATATGTGGACGAGAAGGGGTGATCTTCTACCGTAAAGTATGTACCGGGGAATTATTATTTTTATTTATTATTCCGGGATTGACTTAGAGTCTTAGACTATTGGTTAGGTTGCATGATGGGTATGTACAGTACTAGTATGATGCAGTGCAACAGTATCGTGGGTCAGATTGTGTTTGCTCAACAGCCTCTATTTTTATTTTTTTGGGCATTCGGTGTTTTTCCCCCCGTAGGGTTCGTAGCCTACCTACCCATCGTTCGATTCGATAGTAGTTTAGCTCCTCCCTTGGAGTTCATTCAAGGTTCCTGGGCTCCTGCTGGTTGGTTGGTTGGTTGGTTGAGAACTAGGCATCATGTCGTGCTACACGTAATACTGAATTTAAAAATTGGAATATAAATACTCGTCCTACTCGCAGGTAGACTTTTCTCTTCTTTTTTTTTTCTTTTTTCCTTTTTCTTTTTGCTCGAGGTCGAGTGCAATACTGCATTGCTATACATTGGGTGCATCATTGGCGCCGATGCATCCTGGAGGGAAGGGGAATTGTAGGCAATAAAAACCGTCGATATCTAGCGGCGAAATCCCTTCGTGCGGATAACCACAGTCGGGATTTTGGTGATGAAAAAGGGCATGTTTGGCTATGAGCAGGAGAGGATTTGGAAGGCCGGAAGGGAGGTCACTGATCAAACCATCTATCCCACAGCCACAGGCCGCGAGGCGCCGGCACATCAGCAGCGTGTCCAACAGAAGAGTGCTGTCATGGAACGTTCATGACTCGTGAAAACCTCGTTCAGCGCACTTCGCGCTACTCTCGGCACCACGGGTTGTAGATAAATACCGGTATGACAGGACAGCCACCCTCATCGACGCTCCATGCCAGCGACCGATTCCCACCGGGCGATCCGCCTCTCAAACCTCACCACCGAGTGACTACTCATGACAAACTTGACTAGCTCAGAAAAAAGATCACATCACGCATCGCACAGACAAAACATTATCCAACATTGTAATTTTCGAAGGGTTTTCCTTTTCCCTTTCTTTCCATCTTCCGCCAATCCCTCCATACCCGGCACGCCGTTCAAAGCACAAAAAGGGAGAAATCTAAAAAGGGAAGGAAAAAGAGCCCGCGCGCCTTCCCCATGTATCCCCTATAGCAAAAGGTAAGAAATAAGAGGAAATATTCCATACAAAGAGATTCGCGAAGGGGGGAAAATAAACTGGAATAGAAGGTAACATGAGAAAGAACCAGGGATGGATATATGCCAACCCCTCCCAAACGAAAGGGAAACTATATGGGAAAAAAACAATAAAAAGTAAAAAAGGAAATGATATGGGGCTTTTGTGGCAAGATGCAAATATCGTTATCCATTGAATCAGGTTCTCAAATGCGCAAAGGAAATGATGGAAAAAGTGAACCGGAAAGAAGGAAGCAAGAGGAGGGGTGAGGAGAGGTGATGATGAATCCGTGTAAAATCTAGGAATGGTCGATTTATCCTTCTACAGCCAATTTTAGGAGGTCTGATGTTGCGCTTTTCAGCTCCTGGTCTTCAGGTTTTACATCTCCCGGGGTGGTCGGCTCAGCCGCGGGAGCATCTTTGGTAGGCGCTATAACCACCACGTCCAGCGGAGCAGCATGCAAAGCGGGCTTTTCCGATTCGGTCCCCTTGCCGCCCGATTCTATTCGAGCTTTCCGTTCTGCAATAGCACCAACAACCCATTCCGCGACCTCTTTATCACCCTTGATTGTGGGTGGAGTTACAGGCGATTGCATCTCTTCGTCCTCCTCTGAAATGGTGGCTGGTTGGGAGAACTCCGACAACCAGGGGTGTCGAAGAAGCATGGAATATGTGGGTCGTAGATTTGGAATCTTATTTAGACAACCACGTACGAAGTTACGAGCTTCTGCTGAGAAGCCTTTCTCTGGTAAGTCTGGAGGCTCACCATCGACGATAGCCTATTTGCCGGCATCTGTCAGCACGAGAATCTCGCCAGTAAGCATTGGGAGTCTTACACTAAGTTGGCTAAAGATATTGTTGTAGGTTTCCGGTGGATATGGATAACATCCCATGGCACATTCCAGGAGACTTAGCCCCAAACTCCAAATATCACTTTGCACACTATACGTGCCTGGCGCTGAGCCACCGACAGTGGCCTGGACACCGCCGCTCGCAATTCTCTCAGGCGCCATATAACTTTGACATCCAATGTTTGTCTTTGCTATGCTAGCAACAAGGTTCCCCGAGACACCAAAATCGCAAAGCTTGATCTCGCCTCGAGTGTTGACCAGAATATTGGTCGGCTTCACGTCTCGATGAATGATATTGTGGTCGTCTTTCAAGGTCTTAAGCCCCATAACTGTAGCATAAGTGAGTTTCCGCAGCACATTCTCAGGGACACCATCTTTGTAAAGCTTATCAATGGAGCCACCGTCCATGTACTCCATACAGATGTATACAGCGCCCTCCTGGAAGAAAGCCCCATAGAAATCGATGATAAAAGGCGAAAGACAGCGATGGAGCACATCTAGCTCCATAATAATTTGCGCAAACTTGTTTTCGTCGAGCTCGAGTCGGATTTCTTTCATGGCCATCTCCACTCCCGTTCCACGTGGAGCCGGAGGTTCCTCGCCGCTATCGGCAATGGGCCTGGGGGATGACGCAGAAATAGGTGAGCTGGGGCAGTTCGGCATTGGGCCTGCTCCATTCCGTGACACAGTTGGGCGCCTGTGCACAACCTTGTGAACCGTTCCGTAATTGCCCTTCCCAAGCTCCTCCAGTTGGTCCAGCTCCTCCAACGAGATACTAAAGCTGCTGCCTGAAGAAAAATCCACACCTTTACTGTGCAAGACGGCCTTCCCCGCGAATTTCAGACTTCCGGTCTTAGCATCAACATATTCCGAATACTTGTCAAACAGCGATCCTTGAACGCCGTCTGTAGGGGCAGCGCCGGTCCCACCATTAGCAACTGGATTGCCCCCACCCAGAGGTCCCGGTGGAACTGCCCCGGGAGCTGGTGGAAGGGCTCCAGGAAAGCCCTGAATCCTCCGTCTCTCCATTAGAGACATCCTTGGCGGCCCCACACGTCCGGCCATAGCAGGGGCGGATATCCAATTCTGCGGAGCGGCTGGTCGACCACCGGGGCTTCCGGGCATCCCGCCAGCAGGACTAAACGGAGCGCCGGTGGGGCTCATAGCAGGTCCAATTACCGGGGAAACCTTTGTCTGGAGCGTTGGTGTGCCTCCGCTCATCGCCGCTGATGGGGCACCACGTCTTGAAGCCTGGAATGCTTGCAATCTGGCGTGCACGTCCTTCGGCAATCCCCCGGTACCGCTCCCCACGGACTGCATGGATGCGAAAGGAACCTGCGGAGGGCCGGGTCTTCGGGCAGCATTCAGGGGGGCGAGTGGATTTGAGCTTTGTGCGGTCGTTTGGGAATCTGATATCGAACGAAAAGAGGGAATGGTTCGGCGGGGTTGGGATGGTGGTGAGGTTGTCGTGAATATTGAGGCCGAGTCGCCAAAAGGGTCGGGGGAAGAGGGTGTTTCAGGATGATCTTCTTCCAATGGAGATGACATGATGGGGTTAAAATCTGGCGATGAGAGATGAGGGAGGCGGAAGGGTATTCTGTCAGTGCCTGCCACGGGGGAGGTGATGTCGTCGTCGTCGGTGCCGAGCTTTCCTTCCCTAAAGCGGGATGCAGTCGCAATCTTGGCGCAAGAGCCGCAACAAAGTTTCTAGCTCACAAGAAGGCGGACAGAACAGGGGAGGGGTGGATGCCGAGGAGTGGAAGATGGACAACCGAAGAGGAGATAGGAGGATAATAAAGGGAGAGGATGGAAGAGGGGTGAGGAAGGGGTGAGGAAGGGGTTGGGGGAAGGGTGAGGCCAGGTGAGGTGAGGGCTGGAGTGCTGAGGGAGCGGGGAAGCACGTAGCAGAAGTCGTATCGGGGGAGGGAAAGCGGAGGAGGATGCGAACTGTTGTCGAAGTGCGTGGTGGATGAGGTTATGGCAGTGCAGGAGCGGGCAAGCCGGCGAGTTTGGGCGCAGCTAAGGCAGCAGGAGCCGGCAGAGGCAGTATGTACAGTGCAGTCGGGGCAGCAGCACCACTAGAAACCAACACAAATTCTCTGATACTCGAGTACACCTTTCTTGCCTGTCTTGCCTTGCTCACGTCTTAATTTTTTTATTTTTCTCTCCTTCCCCTTCTCTCTTTGGCTGAGAATCCAAATCCCTGTGCGTGGTCCTGACGTATGTTTTTCTACCGATCAGCGTTTGGGTATCCCTATCATACAAGCAATCGGCAATTAGATCAACTGAACTGTCTCCCTCTCTCTTTTTTATTTTCATTTCTCAATTCATTTCCTTCTTCGATACTCACGCTTTGAAACACTCCCTCCCTCTTCTCCCTTATTATAAATCGCGGTCGTCTATCCCAGGGCCGCTAGATAAACCGCTAGTGTCGATGATGGCACGAGAGTTGTTGCTGTGATGGGCTTCCGGAGTGCTAGGGCGGCTGGGGTAGGGGGAACGGAGGTGTTATCCGTCCTCTGCGGAATAAGGAGGAAAGCTCTTTTCAGAAAAAAAGTCAACGGAACCACCAATGCTCAATAGTGGCGTTTCTGAGAGAATTCCTTTGTAGGCGTGTTGGATGCCGTGAAGCGGGTAAAGCGAGGAAACTAGAGCCCGACGGATCTAGTCTTTTCTGTGGGAGAGCTTAGACTATGGCTTTCTTGTCTCGAGAGGAAAATGGGTGGGATAGAGATCCGGGGAAGGTAATGGGGTCCCTTTAAGGATTACGGGGAGATCTTATTACTGGATTGTAAGATGAAAGGCTCTGGAGAGGCTTAAGCCTTCTTTTTTTAAAAAATTATAGAGCACAGAACACCGATGATGCTGTATCACCCTCTCTCTCCGTGGTCGACCGAGTGAACGGGTAGGTGCGAGGCTCATTCGTCTACGACTCGCGACAGGGACAAAACAGAAGTGGAAAAAGGTAAAGAGAAGGAGGAAAAACAGAAAAGGAGAGAAAAAAAAAATGAAATGAGAAGAAAGGCCCTGCTGCACCCTACGTTTTTCCGGTAGTAAAAAGAAATAAAGCAGGAATGATGGTGGACAGAGTACCACACGATACAAGCACCGGTAGTGAGCTTACCGCTGGAATAGCATCGACATCGGGGTTGGAAAGTACCCGCACAAGTATTCCCTTCAATCACCCCTCCTCCAATGCAAAAGTGATATGCGGAACTACGTATGCCAATGCATTTCAGAGAGAGGAAAATTATGCAATCTGCACCACCCTACCAGCTTCGGAGGCGGTATCAGGGGATTCGTTCAACCGCTTGTACAACTGAATTCCCTGCTTTAAACCAACAGCCAGTGAAAGGGGAATCCCCATCTCACGGGTGATGGTAATCCAGCCACTTTACAGGAATCTCATTTATCCCGAGAGATACCTTAGCCAACCACCCCCCGTGCCACGGCTCGCCCAATCAAGGGAGGGCAAGTTTAGAAGAAATCAGGATGGAAATCCTGCTTTCGAATGCAGCTCATGTCAAGGTGACCAAAAACCTATAAAATTGGCGAGAGAGTCCACAACGCATCTCCGGGCCTCTCGAGAAATCAAGGTTCGGCTCCCCGGTTTCCTTTTTTTAGAGTTAAAGTTGGCACGATAGCCACCTGCCCCCGGGTAAGTTACTGCGCCGTCCTTGAGCGACGAATATGCAGGGGAAGGGTGGGAAACGACACTCCCTTACCGTGATGCAACTTTCCCGTTGAAATATACTCGTATCCACCTCTCCACCAAGCCGTTCAATTGTGCGGGAAGGAGGAACGGATACCGTGCTTTAGTGGTGTAATTTTTAGAAGTTTGGTGCAGCGGTAGACGCCGCTGGAGGTGTCACCAAGCTTTCCTCATCACCACCACAACAGACCTCGAGAAACCGGGAGCCCAGCACTCTCTGCCTCCGAGCGTCCGGGTCCGTCTCGACGTGTCATTTCCAGTGCCGTACTATACAGTACAGTACACCCCGGGGATAAAATTCGGGAACTCTGATGGCTACGACAACAGCCCCTCTTCCCCTCCTCCCCCCTAATTTATCCCCATCCAGGGTGCAATGAACTGTAGGCACGATGTCATCTATCCCTCGGCCATCCAATCGGACATCCACGGATGAGTTTGCCCCATCGTTTCCACCACCAGATAGATATTTTTGCATCAAAAGCGCACAGTGCTCGTTGCGCTTGAAACACTTCTGCCTGAGTTACCGTACTGGTATCGTAAATCGATTCGTCTCTTCACCGCCGCTCTGTATCCCGCCCCGCTACGCCTTACCGCGCAGTCCCTCGTGATGGTTTCAGCGAATGCCTATCGTGGGTATGATACAATAAGCTCAATTACCATTCGCCCCAACAATTATGTGGTACAGAACGAGCCCTACTGCAGTGCTCGCAAGGATGCTCCTGGAACGCAATTCGCAGTTCACCACCACTATCCAGCCTCACTCGCTCTTGTATTGCCCGGGAAGAGTGATTTTCGCAGCAGATCTTCTCCGGAGCCCTAGGTCTGGCATGTCTTTTCTGATCCGCATTATCAATCGGGAAGCAGGTTGTTGATCGATGAGTTGTTCCAGAATTTCGGGGCTAGGAAGAGTTCCCTATCATAACAGATTCCCCCCTCCTCGGGTTAAAGGCCGGGGGAGGCGGATTGGGAAACCCTCCTCAAAGACGAACCTAAGCAAGACTAATTAATTGTGATACCCGGGATTTCGACAAAGGTTCCAATTAAGGCTTACCGCCTCGTTTTGTTATCGGTGGTGCGGTGCTCTGTATTGCTGTATCGTTCATAAGATGTTAATATCGTTACTGACGAGTGCGCTGTGCTAGTAACGGCCCTGGTTTCCTGTTTGAAAAAAATAGAAAAAAAAGGGAGGGGTTCCGCCGCAGATCGCCGCTCCAACGATAGGATACTTCTAGGCTTAATCACCAACTAAGAAGCAGCGATATGGGAGGAATCAAATGATACTGGCAGCAGAGCTGCGTGTGACACAGTAGCGTGAACTACGGTAGCATATCGGACGGTATGGAATGCACGGTATGGCTGAATCGGGCTTACCGTATTGTGCAATACTGTACGAGTACATGCCCATCTCATGCTTCAACTTTCATGCGTGCCCAATGATGAGTTATTTGTTTGTCCTCAAACATGTGAGCCGGGGATGGAATTGTAGGGCTCGCATTCGCAGAGAGAGTGTGTGATCGAGGCGGATCGTGTGGGCACGGGTGATCCACCTGATCATTGGTACTCAGGTTTTCGTCGAGCTGCGTATATGGCATGTCAATGGAAGTTTGTCTACCTCTGCCGACGGTTTACCCACTGGAAATCTGTCCACTAGACACACTTACACACAATCAGACCAGCGTCCCCATTGCAAGTCGAGATCTTCTGGAAAACCCCGGAGGGATTGAAGATGCTCTCGATCTTTACCAGTGAATGGCTCATAACTGGGAAGAGGTATCAGCACCAAGAGCTCAAGGTATATTTGTCAATGCTCTACCACATACTGCAATCCATATCTGCCCCGCCGGAGGGACTATGGCTACGAGACCACCTACATGTCCCACCATTATACTCCCAGCTCTTACAGTACCTTCCCACATGTCCCGCCCGGGTTACAGCACTGGATGGGTCACTACAATGGCCTGACGGCAAAGAAACAGTATTTACAAAGGACCTTGCACTCCGACAGAATAGCTGTCGAAATGCAGCTCCACTTGAGTACCCCTAGTACAGGGGATCTGCCGAGTGTTCCCTTTGCAGCGAGAGTAATGTCCAAAAGACCATGGCCTTCAATACTGCATTGTAGCACTCTACAAGTGCCATATGCATGTTCGCGGTAAGCAAAATACTCACCAAGAAAAACTATTATCTCCGGCCGCTTATTCACAAGAACCTAAGATATCATAGCTTCGAGCATGGCTGCGGGGTCTAAGCCCAACACCCCACCCTCTAGTGAATATCAACGGCTTGATACAGGTAGCTTTCTTCTTCTTACCTTGACTCCTTTAATGGAGGAAGCTATTTTAGCATCCTTAAAGTTGTCAAGCCAACTGCCTATCGATTTGCTGACTGCATTCCGCTACAGCAGTCCAAACGGGACAAATACCGTATGCTGGATACCGATGGCTTGTAATGAGCGCACAACATGCGTTGAATTTGAACCCGGGCCTCTATTCCCCGTCCGCTAATAGAATAGAATCTTGGTAGGATGCGTAGGGCCTATTCACTCGGTCCGGTTACTATACTTGGAAACAGTTTCCAAGATCCACTTTACGGTAGCGGAATGAAGTACCGGTATTTGCGAGATGGTGGCGTCCTGCAGGTTTTCTACAGTACAGGGCCTTGTTCCACAAACATGAAACGTCTTAGTTGCGGAATAACGTATTCCATGATAGCGAGCCATCCGCAAGTTTGGCAACGTGATTGGTCGAACCCTGGTTAAGATTTGAATAGTAGCTAGTATAATATTTGGGTGGATGGCTTGCCATGCCGGGGGCTCGCCACGGCGTGGAATACGTTCACAGGGTCCAACATTGAAATACCTTTTGGGATTTCAGGCCGGTAACATTTTCATTCAGGATACGGTATGCACTCAGTTACTTGTATGATATATCATAATTATTATTATCTAGTTTTTTTTTTTGGTCCAACGCCGGTACCCGCGTCATCCTGAGAGGGTTTTTACGCACGGGCCCGCTCAGGGTAAATTACCGTAATTCCCAGTCGCTTATCGACCGCCGGCTCCTGATGCGATAAGATGTGCCCCTCACACGTGACCCTCATCGTGCGTCCCACTGAACCTCGCAGAACATGGAAAATCGCGTTTTCGAGAAATAGTGATGATGATAACTAGAAGCTGGACTGGTGGGCCAAGAATGCCTATCCGCCGTACTCCATGGCAGTGCTCGAGTACGGTTTCACGTGTGGCACATTCGCCACCCCACTCTCCGCGAGTGCGCGGTGGATCTTGCTACCAGGGTTTAATGGAATTTACCGCACTCTTTGCTTTTAACTCGTGCCTGGAGGGCTCCTGGGTCAAAGGGTGAAGGGAAACCCGGCAGAAGGTTGGATGGTTGGAAGGACGCAAGAGAAGGGGGAACCCCATTATCGGCAAGTTCCGCTGTGGGCTAGTGCCGGCACAGGACAAGTGGATAAACTTGGATTAGATAATGATTCCCGAACGATCGCATGTGATGCAACCGCAATCTCCTGAGTCGAAGTTCATCCTCTCCATCAGTTCGCACGCCCATTCGTGCTTATAACACCGCAGTGCCGGTGCCGGTGCCTTAGCGAGACGGATACTATGCCACTTCCAGCTTACACGTCAACCTATCAGATCCACTGCAGCACCTGCACGCACTCTGTTGATCACCAAAAATCAGACTCTCGCCACTTGAACTGCTGCGGAAGAATAGTCTGCGGTGACTGCATATCTGTTTTTTTCTCCTCCCCTCTGGCTGGAAATGTGTACCTTACTGGTATCCTTAGAGAAACCCCCGATTCGGTATCTACTGCCCTTTCTGCCAATCATCTTGCTCTAAAGGGGGTGGGGACGGGGAAGGTGAAGCAAAGAGGGAATCTCCTTTCCGGCCACTACCGCCACCATACGCTCCCGCAGCCCCAAGCCCCCCTCCGCCATCATACTCCACAAGCAGTGGGGTAATCCACTACATACGCGCAACGGATACACTCCCAACCATAGCTCTCCAATACAACCTCCCGCTTCCGCTATTACGTTCACACAACCGCATCTTCTCCGACCACCTCCTACACGGCCGACGGAGCGTAGATATCCCCTCGCCGCCATACACTGGGCCCTCGCTGTCTCCAGCACCGGAAGACGTGGAAGGGGAGAGTCGTAAAGCGGCTGCCAAGAGGTTTCAGTTGAAGACCAAGTGTCTCGATGCGGACGTTGTGGACGTGTGCCTCCGGGAAGCTGAGTGGGACGAGGAACTCGCCGTGAAGAATTGGGAGATGGACGAGAAGTGGGTTAGGGATAATCCCATGCTCGAGAGGAGTGTGGGGAAGGGCAAGAGCAAGGAGGTTGTGTCGGGAAAGAAGAGCGGTGGTGGGAGTAAATGGGGTTTGAGGGGGTTTGGGTACTGATTTGCATGGCGCGGTAGGGTTACGGTATAATCAGGATATGTATGTAGATGAGCCTATCATAGCCCGAAGTCTTCCTTCAAGCTCCGAGTTGAGTCCCGGGTTTTTGGTGTAATGAGTTTATGATACCCCTCCCTCTACGAGGCGCACGAAATAGCCCGGATAACCGAAAGAAGAAGAATGCCTAACCCCAATACCACCATACATCCCATCACCATACCCTCTCACCATCGCACCCACAGAATATCACACTACACCCCGCCAATCCCCTCCCACCCCCCCCACAAACCAGCCACAACAACCCAACACCACCAGAACATCCAGCCTCACCAACCCCAACACACCAACCGAGCACCATAACCAAGCACCCACAATAACCAAACGCGGAACGCGAGACCCCACGGGAAAAAGAGCGCGATATATATTCAATGCGATATCATCGAAGGATACTACAGCGAGTGATAAGTCATGTATGGTACCGTATTGCTGCGATAACCGTATGATGAACCTACGGGATTGGTCTCCGGCCAGCACAGGAACTATTATTATTCGCGGAGAGGGCGGGAAGAAGCGTTGGCGTGTTCGGGTAGAAATATGTGGCTGAGGTTCGATTTACGGCATCATATCATTTCATGCCGTGCTCGAATACCATACTATCATAGTATGATATCCGCCCCCCCCCCCCCCTCCGAGACCTCAAAGGAATTTGGAAAGTTCTGCCTTTTTCAAGCTACCTACTTTTTAGCTCACCTCCAACTTAAAAGCATATGGGCAAATTTTTTTAAATTTTTTTTTTTCATTGCAGGAGACGGATATCACTTCTTTCTGGGAGGCAGGTTTTAGGATGTGTACGAGAGATCGGCTTAGATGGGTTATCAGATGATCATATCTAACATTTTGAAATGAAAATTCAACTATAGCGCATAGTAGAATCTAAAGTGTGGTCCGTAGTAGTCGGGTTGGCCTATAATGTCTAGGATAGTCTGGTAAAGGTACTTAGTGAATCGTTCGAGCAACATACGGCGCAGCATTTCCGGGCGCCCTCCCGCCATAGCCCGCCGAGCCGGGCATCAGCACTCCGAGCATTCTCGTCCGAATGGCGTGACTCAGAAATGCACAATCTGAAAGACATCCCAACCAACTCTCTAACTAATCACCGCCGTCCCCTTAACCCTTCCCTTCTCCCCCGCCTCCATCCTAGCACTCCTACTCCCAAACTGCACAGCCCTCTTCTTCTCCCCCGCCACCTCCTGCATCCCCAGTATCCTCGCCAACAGCCTAAGCACCCTTTTCCCCTCCACAACCTCCTCTTCACCGCCCCCGCACTTCCCGATGACCCTAGTGCCAAGGCACCATGCTACCACGTCCTCGTCCAGGAACGGATACCGTGCTTCGCGCCCCCAGTGCGCCAGCACGCGGTCATCACGGCCCAGGTTGCGCTTCCCAAGCCTTTTGACGTCAATCTGGAGTTCCTCTAGTAGGCCCATGAAAGAGCGGAAGCGGAAGGCGGTGGCATGACGGGCGTACCCACCCAGGAGCTCATCGGCGCCAAGGCCGGAGAGGAGGACGCGTGCTGAGGAACAGTAGGGCTGGCCGCCTGGGAAGTGGTAGCCTGTGCCTCGGGAGGCGAAGTAGAAGGCTACCCCGATTGAGAGGTCCATTTCAGTGTTGTGCGGGTGAATCAGGTTTATTACGGATTGGCGGTGGGAGAGAAGTTCCGGGTAGGGGACGTTGATCTGTATAAAGTTCCAGAGACGGCCGGGGCAGATCTTCTGTAGCTCGGCGTAGGTGGCTAGGCCGGTTATTCGGTCGGGGCAGATGGAGTACGGATCCATTGCGCCTTCCCGTGGAGGCTCTTCCGCCGCAGCTGCCGCTCCTGGGGGCTGGGTCTGGCGTTTATATTTGCTGGCTTCGTTCGCTTTGTTTCGGGCTTCGACGAAGCGTTTGTTCTCGAATGCCACGTTTAAGAGATCGACGGCCTCATCTAGTGGCAGGCATTCGTGCACGAGCCGGGCTATCACTGAGCAGTCGAGACCCCCGGAGAAAAGTATTGCCAGTCGAACCTTTCTTCCGGGACCCGGGGGTTCGGGGATGTCGGCGACTCTTATCCGGACGCTCTCTAGTAGAACCTCCTTGAGTTCTCCAACCTCCGGAGAATCCGTATTTAAGCACCCGCCTGGTTCGATGGTCCGACTGAGCTTGGGGAATGGCAATTCCTAGATTTCCCCATCAGCCCCAGCACTCTCGTAAGCTAAAGAAGAAGTATAAACCATAGAAACCTGGCCCTCATCCCTATCCTCCTGGTGAAGGAATGGCACAACCCCCTCTTCTCCACTGTGTAAACCGAAATACCTCAACCCCTCGGCCTCCACCTCCTTCCACCCCTCATGCCCATCCCCAACACTAGCAATTGTAACTCCGTCCTTCCACCTCCCCTTCCGCAACTCAAGCAAACTTCGCCGCCCCAGACAATCCCTCCCAAACCAGACCCTGCCCCTGACGGCATCGAAAAACACGCATGCCCAAGGCCCCGCAATCCCCGCAAAGCCCTTCTCCGGGGCCTCCGCCGAGAGCAGTAGCTTAAGTACCTCCTCCCCATCATTGACCCCCGCAGGTGCCAAAGCGGAATTTATCCGCCATGCCTCGCCGTTCCAGCACAACACCGAGCCGCTTACCGGGTCAATAAGAGGTTGCGGGGTGAGCTTTCCGCGGAGAGAGAGGACGGAGGATGTAAAGGTTAGGGTGTAATTTGCGAAAGTGGTTACATGAGTGTTGGTGATGTCAGGACCCCGGCGGGAGATTAGGTCTGGGAGGGAAGTAGAAGTGGAATGTGGGGGAGAATAAGTCGTGGGGGCGATTGAGAAGAGGATCCCGCACATCGTTTGGAGCGGTAGCGGGGGTGGCGGTGTGGAGGTGGTTACCCGGATTTTTTTAGTAAGTTGGGGATGGGGTTTTGAATAGAGAGAGCAGGTTGGGCTTTTTGGTGGGCGTTCGGGGGGGGATCAGCTCTGCTTTTGCTATCATACTCCGATGTAGAACTCCACTAGGGTTATCGAGGTATAGTACATCTTGCCCAGGATTTGGTCGCGGTGCATGGACCCTAGGATCATACATTCTCACTCGATATATACAACGACAGAAAACTACAGGACGGTATCATACTTGAGCATGCCGGTAGTGCCATAGTCCCTATAGCTATTAAGAAAGCTACTGCCCCTATGCCTGGGCCTTGGGCAGAATCCGGCCCTCATTAAATCGACAAGCAGGCGACTACCACATTACTGGGTTCCTGTCAGTTCATACGGTGAAGGGGAGAAGTACCCTAGACCAACTTTTCCTCTAGTCCAGAAATCTAGGGCAAGCTGCGCTGTGGATGGGTACTTGCAGAATGTGTTGGTGGCTCTCATAGCATCACGCCTAGTCTTCCATGTTGTATTTATTGCGATTTCGTGAACAGAGTCACCCTATGCCCAACCCCTCAAACATCCCCCCCTCAAGAGTTACACACCCCCGACCAATCTCTCTCACTCGATACTAACTGCGTCCTCATCCGCGAGTCATTACCCCACTGGCTCGGGGGGTGGACTTTGTGTATCATGAACTTGTCGGATATCACCGTCCAACAAGCAGGTGACATTGCAATGCTCAAGGGTGCAATGAAACAGCTCCCCGAATATTTATAGCGTTCCGAATGCTGTGAGAGGCGCCTTGTTGCTAATTACCGAAGTGAGTCGAGTCGGAAAGTGATGCATGGTATCGTCTGTTGTAGACCTTGATCATAATTCGCGAGGGGCAGGGTAAAGCGACCTCCCGAAGGGCCAAGCGTCGCTCCCCTAACATAACAGGTTGGCTCCTATTAAATCGTAAAGCTGGTTTTCTCCGTCACATGAGTGACAGTCACTGAACAAGTCATACTTCTTCCCGTGTTTACGAGTAAAGGGTAGGATAGTTTGGCCCGAGGTACCTGTCCCCGCCAAGCAGTTCAGCGGAGGCCAAACGAGCAATGTTGGGCTTAGGCTGGGGATACCCGGCATTAGGCCACCACCACCGATACGAACGAGTCCCCAGTCCAGCTCCTAGGCAATCAAGATGCCCATAAATTGCTCACTATATGGCGAGTTCGGTGCCTCGCCAAGGGTCGGGTTGGGCCACCGCTCCAGGAAGCGATTCTGGCGGGGAGCGGACAGTGAGAGTGTCAATCTTCGCCCGCTTCTTCCGTCGGTTGCTGACTGTCTGTCGAATGATTCCGGGCAAGCGCAATATTTTTCCGAGATCGTGACGCAATCTCGTACCGTACTAGCAGAGCATCCTCAAGAGTGTTACAATACCGGTACCGTCAGCAAGGTTTAAACGCCGTCTTGGTTTTGCCAGGGACTTGGTGAATGAATGGAGATGAGGGCCTGCACTTCAATGCTAGCGAGATTCCTGCGGAGAACCAGCGCATTCATGGTAGGTGCGTCGACGTCCGTCTACCACATCCCTCTGAGAATCAAGTATATGGGGAGGGCCCCCTCTGCGGCTTCGGCTTGGCCTTCGGGTGGATATCGTTGAATCGTCGATCCAGACCTAGGTGGTGATTTATAAATGAGAAACGTAACGAATGGGGCTAGCGATGTAAAGTGCATTCTCCAAGGTTTGAAACAAGTCACCCGAAGAGTGACAGCCTATGATACGGCATACTGTGAACACAGTATCAGTCGGCCTGACCTAGAAAGGTTCATGTGTGCAGCCGTCTGTTCTGACGTGCGAGATGTTTATAGCGCGTACATTACTCGAGTACCGTAGTTACCATGCTCCAGCAGCCGGCACCGATGCCCCCGAAAATCCCTATTGTGAACAGACGCGCAGCAACAAATGTAGCTTCCCGAGACCCGCGAGATGATGTGATATAGACGACCGCTGCTTCAATCGATTCACCAGTGTTCGGGGGAGGAGAGGCGCCCCGGCACGAGATAGGGCAGGGAGCTCTCAGCCGAACTGAGGCCGGAGTGAAACCCCTGAAGTGTGCATTCTCTCGCGACCGTGAAACCCAGGCCGCGCATCATGGCCGAGCGGGTGTCTCGGCGCACTCGAGTCGGTTGATGATCAGAGGGACCGGCGCTGTCCCTACTGTAATTCCTCAGCCCCCGTGAGAAACAAAGGGGGGGTGCAGAGTGTGCATGCAGACGCTTGAATCCCTTTTTATGTGGGGGACCGCCACACCGGTATATACCGGTTTATCTACTCGAGTACCGGTACGGCACTTGGGATGGGGTGCTGTTGGTAGCCTTCCCCAGATATGATCTACCCGCTCCGGGCCCCGTTGCGGCGATCAACGAGGCAGTGGTGTCCGCTTCAAGCCTGGGCACTTGAAAAAGGGATATTACCGTACAGTACAAGTATATATCAAACAAGGTCGTGTGACATTAGTCCACTCGAGTAATCCTTTGCAAACCTTTCCAGTATCGTACGAGTAACTTGTTTCGGATGGACTTTTGAGGTGCTGCTCCGAGTGTTGCTACTTGTACTTGTACTGTACCGCCCCGCATTATACAGGCGGGATACGGTATGATAAAAGCACGATCGTACCGTAGGTTGGAGCACGGTGCTCGCACTTGGCGTCCCGGAGGCGAGCAGTTGGAGGGATTCCGAGGGAATGCCATGTCTCACAACACAACCCAATGGCAAAATTGGTCGATCCTTATCTGGCGCCAACCAGGGGATGACTTGACTCCACGTGGGGGAGTTGGGCCCCGGGTGCAAGGTCTTGTACCGTTCTCACCCGGCTTGGCTTGGCTTTCTCGTCTTGGCAGTCTTGGCACGCAGAGAAGCGTCCATAATTGGAACATGTTTCTGACGCGGGTCTGACGCTATCTGCTAATACGGTGAATGCAGTACGGTAGTCCACTCGGAACAGTACGAGTACAGTATGATACGGGTATTACAGTAATAAGTTAAGCTGTCGAATCTGACCGTGTTTTGGTCCGCAGGATGGGGGATTTCTCGAGCTATCCCCCCATTTCGCCAACTCGCCTAGCTACTGTACTCGTATCATCATCCCGTTCATTGGTGGGTCGAGTGTCGCGGGCCCCTTCTTAATGTGTCTTACAAGTGACTTGGCAGTGGGGGGAATTGGGATCGAGCCTTATCGTAGGTTGGCATCGCCCTCCAATTCACAATGTTGACGCTCCCCGAGTGAACCTCAGGGACGATGCATTGCCCGTGAATCTGCTCGGCTTAGTGAGGGGGGCTGCTGAGAACTCCCGAATATCATGCTCACGCCGTCCATATGCACAGGACAGGATCATGCGTGACATTGGTTCTGGTTCTGCCAGTGATGTTTCATCGCCCCGGATGCCCATGTGTAGCCCTACCACTTTGCAGTTTTGCCGTGAGGGTGAGATGCAGTGTGACATCGGTATTTGTCTGCTCTGCCCGAGTACCGCATTATTCATAAACATCCGAGAAGACCCCTTTGCGCGAGGGCCCAACAGCTGACTCCGCCATTAAAATTGTCCCGACTCACCCGATGTGCTCGGGTAAGAATGAAAGGGGAAGTGGAGAGGAGAAAAAAGGGGGGGGGGATGAGGGCGGCTGTTTCGTTCCAGGACCCTACTGCTCTGTACTCGTACAGCAGTCTACTCCACTGGCACTCGTGCAGTCGTGGTAAAGATACTGATCCGGACCGGTGTACTCGAGTACTGTACCAGGTATATCACGCATAATTTGTCTTGAGTCGTTATCTACAAATCGCCCCTTCCGACGCGTCCTCGTCGCTCAAAGAAGGAAAGAAGGCTCCCCTATCCTTTCAAATGGGCTGAAAAGGCTCAGCCCAGCATGGACGAAACAAGCGCCGCCGCCGCCGCCGTTCAGTGCCTATCGCGATCATTGGCGCCCCAGCACATGGTATTGCAATCATTGCTACTCGAGTGCGAGGGAGCTTGTGCTGTGTGAGTACGGTAGCAACGGTACCGTATGATACCTTAAAGCCCGTACACTCCCTCCTTCCCGAGCTTTCGATGCTTCCACCACAACCCTCCACCCTAGCACCCGTTTGAATAGAACATCACCTTACAAGTGCCCCGTACCATACTATCCTACCCGCCTGGAGTCACCTCGCGCCACACCGCGCTCAGCCCAATGGCTTTTCTGACTTCCCCGACCTCCTTCCGCAATAATGAGCTCCTCTCTCCACGGCAACAACTTCACCACCCCATGCCATATTCCACCTCCTTTTCGAACGGTTCGATACCGCTCGATTTCTCCACAATGGCCAAAGGCCAGGCACCCCATTCATCGCATCCGGCGCTGGGCCGTCTGATTTTGCTCGTCTTTGAAGCCGTGCTCGAGGTCGTTTGCGTGGCTTTCCCGGGCTACATTATCGCGCGGTACGGCATGTTCGACGCGGAGATGCAGAGGTTTGTCGCGAACCTTAATGTCTCCTTGTTCACGCCCTGCCTGAGTAAGTCTGGTCTTTCCGGTGGAGATGGAGGGATCCGAGAGGGAGCCTGGCTGATGCGGGATTCTGGGACTAGTCTTCACCAAGCTGGCGAGTCAACTCACCCTGGCGAAAATCGCTGAGTTGGCTGTTATACCTGTCATCTTTGTTGTCATGACCCTGGTATCCTACTTCTGTGCCCTTACGGTCTCGAGGCTTTTTGGGCTCAAGAAACGGGCGAGAAATTTCGTTATCGCCATGGTATGTTTGCCCATCTTACGTGGAGCTAGCTGGTGGCTTGGTCCACCGCGCCCCTAGCGCGGCTGACACTCGTCTTCAGGGCGTTTTCGGGAACTCTAACTCGCTTCCAATATCCCTCGTTATCTCGCTATCCATGACAATCACTGGTCTACACTGGGACAAGATTCCGGGCGATAACGACGGGGAAGTTGCTGCCCGTGGTATTCTGTACTTGCTCATCTTCCAACAGCTGGGTCAACTCGTTCGTTGGTCGTGGGGCTACCATGTTTTGCTCGCACCTCCTCCTCCTCCTCCTCCTCCTCCCGCTCCTCCCCCGGTGGGTCAACCCAACGGAGACGGCCAAGCGACGACGACGAGATATCGTGACGATCCCTCGGAAGGGGACGGGAGTGACATTGAGGCCCAGGACCCTATTGTTGATCCCTTCCTGTCGCCTCAGTTTAAGAATAGCTACGTCGGCCTCAACAAGCAAGCTTCCGAACATGACCCCCTTCTAGCCTTTGACGGGAATCGTCGTCATGTGAAAACAGCAAACGGTGCTGGGGGCTCTGGTAGTTTGACTCCCGGGTCTGCCTACGTCAGCACTGCCGTCTCCGCCCAATCTACAAGACCCTCGTCTCCAAGTGGCAGTGCAACTCCCACGCCTTCGGCTCACGGCGATCCCCCCATTGCAGTCCCGCGTTGGCGCTCATCCAGCGGCTCATCCATCTTTGCGCGAGTTTGCAAGGGTATCAAGACGGGAATCACTAGATTCTTTGGGGGACTATGGTCATTCATGAACCCCCCGTTGTGGGCTATGTTTGTCGCCGTAGTTGTTGCATCCATACCTCAGCTTCAGAGGGCCTTCTTCACCCCCGGAACCTTTATCGAGAACTCGGTGACTCGTGCCGTCAGCCAGACGGGTAACGTAGCGGTTCCCTTGATTCTGGTTGTCCTGGGCGCCAATCTCGCGGGGAACACGCATCCCAAGACGAGTTCTTCCGATGGGCGACAAGAAACCAAGATACTGATTGCGGCGTTGGTCTCCAGGATGGTGTTGCCGTTCATTATTGTGGCTCCTCTGCTGGCTGTCGCAGCAAAATACCTCAATGTTTCAATCTTGGATGACCCTATCTTTGTCATTGTGTGTTTCTTGTTGGCGGGTGCGCCTAGTGCTCTACAACTCGCGCAGATTTGTCAACTCAACGGTGTCTACGAATCGGTTATGGCGAAGATTCTGTTCTGGAGCTATGTGGTTGTCATTTTGCCAAGCACTTTGGTACAAGTCATCACCGCCATTGAAGTAGTTGAATGGGCCATGTAAGCTTCAGCCCAGACTGCAGGAGGGGCTCTGGGGTGCTACTGTTCTCCCTGTCCTACTTTTCCAAAAAAAAAAGAATGAGAGGAAACGGAAAAAAAAAACGGCTCAGTTCTTTCATGAACTTTATCCGTGTCCATACAATTTTCATTTCCATTTCACCATGCCACCGCTAGCTGCTGAGTCGTACTGTCGGGATTTCGAGCTACGCTGGGGGGTTCGCCCAACCTGGGCCTTTTTGTATTTTTTATATTCTGGGTTGCGCTATATACAAGGTTTGGGCGGGAGCTTTTGCTTTTCATATTTTTTTTTTCCTCCTTTTCTTTTTCTTGCATGCATTTCTCATTTCTGATTTATCAAAAATACGGATTCCCATTTTTCGAGGGTGGGGATATGGGTGGTTGCAGGTTAGATTGTACAAAAGAATAATATTGCCGGACGTCACTGATGATTGCAGAGACTACCGTACCCGTATCGTACTAGGAGTATTCAGAGTTGAAATGATTTTTTTGTTTTTGTAAAAGTCCAAGGGTGGTCGTGCGTTAGGGTACTTTATTTAATTAGTCAGTATTGACAGATTTTATGTGAAATAATGTGAAATATTTGAGGGTTCTATATTTGAAAGTAGGAAAGTATTACTCGTCCTGTCCAGACGTTTGTGAACGACCAGCCCTGCATTAGCGTGCACAGAGGTGCATTAGTGTGCGTGAGAGGAGTTTTGATTTGGTAAGCAAACTAAAGCTATATCAGAGAACAACAAAATAATGTGAGCAATGAAAACCAGAAATTGTAATTTATATAATAAAAAAAAAAAAAAACACAATACAGGAAACAGCAGGGGAGAGAAGAAAAGATACATGTAGAATTTAGAAATTAAAGTTATTGCCCCCATTATTGGTGATACAAGCTTCAATGCGGGCAGACATTGATTCAATATGGTGATTTATCCGTTCTGCTGGATAACTTTTCCATTCCTAGTAGAAATTTTCATATTAGAAATTAAATTGTTAGAGTACTTATCCCATAACCTGTCGAGGCATTCCAGTCCTGTTTAAAATTTAGAACACTACCCTATTTGGGTAAAGTGCCGGGTCACCTGATATCAAATAGGAGAGACTATATATAGTGAAATATAGTAAAACACTCATAACATAATGAAAGATTGCACTCTCGACAGCGTCTATTTACTGACCGAACATTGCTGGACAAGCCACCCCCAGTGAGTTTTTTCCATCTACATAGAGCACAGCGAGTGCGAGTAGGCTGTTGCTCATAAGAGTGAGTGGGTGGAGGAGGGAACGGAACCAGCTGAGGAGGTTTTGAGCGAGCTGAAAGATAGAGTGTACGCTCAGAGTTCCTAGCAGAGTAGCTGTAGTCTGCAGATAGAAGAGGCACGGGATAGGTTGAGGGTCCTGGAGGTGGGGCAGAGTGGGTAGGCAGGAGATGAGGGGGTACAGGGCCGAAGTGGGAAGGAGAAGCCGTGGGGCTGTAGTAAGAAGAGGGGAGTGCAGGGATAGTAGAGTGTTGGCCGTCGGAGGTGGTAGAATCAGTGAAAAGAGTGCTTGATTCTGATTCTGGGATCATTTCCGAACGCTCAGTTAAGCCAACCTCGATCAGCTTATTAGCCAATCTTTCACGAAAAAGGTAGTGCTGACTTTGGCCTTTATGGTGGGGATAGAGGGTTTTCAGTAGGCGATAGGCATTGATAATCGATGTATCCAAAAGCCAATAAAAAAGTGGGTACCAATTGCGAGAAGCCCGCTGCTGGGTAGAGTAATAGCTGCGTAGTTGATCTGCTATGTCGACACCACCCATGTGATAGTTGTAGTCGTTAATAAAGGTAGGGATTGGAAGGGTCTTTCGAGGCTGATCGCCAAAGATTCTTCTAACCATAAGGGCATTTGTACTGGTTTTTTTTGGACGACGACGAACTCAGTCTACTGTGCTTGTAATATCATGATAGGTAGTCATGAATAACACAGAATTATTATCCTGCCACACTAGACAGCATGTATTGTCCACAACAGTACCACTTAAATAGCCCCAGGGGAGGATCTTCTTTGCTTCTGACTTTTCTATTTTCAAGCAAGAAGGAAATCCTTGGGCATCTACTCGTGTGGTACCTGCAGCTCCGATCCCAATCTTTAGTAGCTCTTCGAATAGTGGTATATTAGTAAAGTAATTATCTAATACTAAATTCCACCGCATACCCGCCGGTAGAAGCTTTGCCAACTGATAAACACCGGAGGCTGTCGGGGTCAAGTTAGGCAGCTTGACTAATTCTGCGATACCTTCAGAGACCGAGTACCATAGAAATCCGTATGTATAACCATGAGAACAGAGGGCAAAGATCTTATACCCCTGTTTGATTGGCTTGTTCTTCACCTTCAAGGTATGATGACTGCGTCCACAGAATCTAACCATCATTTCATCGATGGCCACCTTTGTCCCTGGGAGAAAGTACTGCTGGTAACTTTCCCGCAACCTATCCGCCAATGGACTAAGCTTCCGATACCATTCTTTTTTCTCAAGTGGAATAGAGGGGTCCGAAACATGAAAAAAGCGCTTGATTTGCTGGAATCGAGTAAGAGACATACAGTTTCTTGGGACCCGGTAGCGGCGTGGAGTGGAAAGGTAACGTTGGCGTAATACAGGCCGGATAGACGTCCTTCTCCAAGAATTCCTTCCTTCCTTCGACCAATGGAGCACGCAACTGGGTTCCCAGTGAAGGCCCATCTTAATTATCAGCCCAAACCATATCTTAAGCTCAGCAGCCGAAGTTTCAGTCCATCGCCGGGGTTGTGACTTTTTTTCTTTTTTCTTCAGAGCCAGATCCTCCTTCTGCCACAGATCCATTCACTCTAGTTCCTCTCTCTGGGACTTTTCTCTTCATCTCAGCATATGCGTTCGTATTAACAGCCAATTCCGCAAAAATCTCATCCATAAAAAAGAGCGAAAACAACTGGTATGGCTCATGTAGCAACTCTTCCGGCAATAAGACCTACTTTGTACGTTAGACTACCTTCCCTATCCTGAAATTTAACTAACAAAAAGTATAACAAACTCGCCTAGACTGGTTATACAGCAGTAATCCGTATCCAGGATAGCGTTAGAGCAGCACTAGAGATGCTTCCTAGTATGCCCTTTTTCTAAGCTTCCGATCAAGTAAGTTGTGATTTTGCTGTATGACCAGGCCAGGCATGTTTGCTCTACCTAAGATTTTACAGAAGAGCAATTGTTCTTCATACCTGCGAGGAGTGCTCAGAGTATGGGGGATCATATGGATGGAATTGGGGAGGTGCGGGGAGAGACTCGGCTGGGGCTCGGTGCTTGACTGGTGTCTTTTTCGGTTGTGGGGTAGTGGTTGGACTTGAGGCCATGGGCTGCTCGGTCAATGGTTTCCATTCTGAAGGTCCATTTTTTTGCTGCCGTCGCTGCCGTTTCAAAGGAGAAATGCCTTCTGGCAGGGTGAGACTATTTGCCAAGTGAGTATTATTGATTGGTAAATCACCGAGGACCTTTCGCTTGGGGGGCATTTTGATCTTGACTTGGGGTCTCTGCAGGTAGTATTTTTCTCGGATGAGTTGATGTTGACACAGTGCCCAAGACCATTCCTTAATAGGCTAGTGTTCCAAATTTTAAAACGGACCGGAATGTCTCGACAGGTTATGGGATAACATAATATAAAATACCTCTTCAAGAACTTGGCGGATAACCTAAACTGACATTCGATGGCGAATTTTAACTTGTAACTTATCTTTTAACTTGGTCCAAATAGTTTCAATTGGATTTAAGTCAGGAGAGTTAGCTGGCCAAACTAACTTTTGGTAGCCTAACTTTTCCCTAGGAATATTATGATAATGGTGGATATGTGCAGGAGCATTATCCTCCATTATTATAATATTGCTATCAGGGAACTCTTCTATAGCCTTCTGCATAAAAGGATAATGAAGAGGTGATAAAATTAGTTGCCAATAGATATACCAATCTATTCCACCGCGGCGATCTATTTTTTGAACTTTAAGTTCTGGATCCGGAAATGGAGCTGGGTACCCTCTGGCTTCTGTACTAGCATTTTCTTCTACCTCTACATCATACTCTTTTTAAAGAACTAGTAATACCTTGTTCCTCTGATTTGTGGTTTCATAAGGTGTAGCATATATATGGTAGGGAAGTTGATTTTCTTTCAAAATATCTTGTATTAGTAATTATGTACATTAAAATAAAAATAATAATAATAAAGGTAATAAAAATAAAAATAATAACAATAATTAATATAGTTACCTGATTTACCATACAAAATTGCTCCATAAAATATCACAGTTACTTCCTGTGCAAACTTCCTCTGTATATTTTATGGCTTATAAGCCTCACCTGCATGCCTTAAAACCCGACAAGCATGGCGGCAACGCAAGTTTCCCGTCTCAAAATAGGACTCATTAGTAAAAATTACTGACTTCCAATTGAGGTTTCGATAGAGGTTACAGAAGGTAAGGCATGCTGCCTTCTGGGCTGGACTAAGGGTAGGCTTGGTAGTTGGCTTTTGGCGAAAGATTTTGTTCGCAGCAAGGACACGAGATACGGTTTGTCGACTAACATTTAAATTTGCTTTTATATACATTTAGTTATTAGCAAAGGAGATGTAATTAAATAAAATAAAAAAAGAGATTACCAGCTTCTGCTAGTTGAGAAAATGTCATTCAACAATATTCTGCATCTTTTAGAGCAGTTTCTACCAGGTGACTCTTTTAGGCGTCAGTCAGAGCCTGGTTGGAACCCTTTACAGCATTGGGTAAAGGAACAAGATTCTCAGTTGCGCAAAGGTCAGAAATGCCATTTTCACTGGCTCTCTGTTTGGCTGTTCAAATAATATTTGAACAGGTACTTTTCAGGACTCCTGTTTTCTCTGATATTTGAGCTAATGTTATTTTGTGGGGTCCTTCTAGCATTGAATACCCCAGGACCTGACCACGCTTGCTCAAAGATGTTGTTGGACCGCACGGCGCTGGCATTTTTGAATTATACTGAAAGACGGGAGATGTAAGGTATGTTGCACTTCTACACCTACAAGTATAAACGTCATATATTCTGATTCACTGACTAAGATATTGCTTCACTTTTGATTGGTTGCTGTCTAGACTCTATGCTAATACACTTCTATCTATACTAATGCAGGGCTGGTCATGTTCACAAATGTCTGGACAGGATGAGTATATAGAATTAGTATCCTGATGATGAAAATTTTGCATGGTAGTGGACTGGGTAAGGGGTCAGTGAGGCAGCATCCTCAATGAGGCAATATAAGGCTTGGCTTTCAGAATAGTTAATGAAGAGAATTCGTCACCAAACTCGGTGCAAGACTGAACAACTCCTATCTTCTATCTGGTCTCTAATCTCAAAAATGCCTCCGACGAATGAGCATTCTCAAATTCCACAACGGTTAAGGGAGCAAATAGCTATAGAAATAGCTGATGCTGGAATTGCTTCAAGCCTTCGAGTTGCAGCAGAGATGGTTAGTGCTACTCCAAGCACGGTCATGCACCATTGACAAGGAAGAAAGAGCTATGATAAGAAAAGTTAGGAGAGGTAGAAGCATACCCCGGAGGCGGAAAGAGCTGTAGTTAAGCAGTGCTGTTAGAGGGTAGGTAACTCTAAAGTCAAACAAGTATACACTAGACCCTGTAATCTTCTGTCTCGGAGATAGTTAAGAAGGCTCGTAAAGATAGAAGTAAAGTAGAACGAATCTATTGATAAGATCTCTTCTCCGGTCGCTGATGATAGACTTAAAGCTAGGGATTTTTTTTTTTTTGTTTTAACTCATATATTCTTTGTTAAGGTACAAGAACCTGCATGGAGCGCTAGCTATGGCAAAAACAAAACCTTAATTTCAGACGCATTCCTCCGCGCCCCAGGGAACAAAACAACCCCCCCAAGATCCTCTGGTATGGGCCCAACCGCACATCCTGCCCCACAAAGGAACAATCGTCCTCAACAGGGAAGGCAGGAAGGAGAAGAAAACCCTTCAGCGTCATCTCGACAAAGGAAAGAATAGATTAGGAAACCCCCAAGTGCCTCTACAGGCGTCCGCGAACGAATATGTCCGCTGTCGGGCCCAAGGTAGGACCCTGGCGAAATGCCATGACGGAGCCGGCCAGCTCAACCCAGGAGATAGTACAATACCAAGGTAGGCCAACCAGCTGTTCGGCCGGGGGCGGGCCGCAAGCGTAGAGAGAGGAAGACAGGCGAGAGATGCCAGCAACCTGAGAGAGAGGGGGGCAGCCAATACTGCTGAGGAGGGGGGGGGTAGACCCCGGGCATTAGGAGTCTGGAGGTGGAGAGGCTGGATGATGCACGACATCAGAGCCAGGAAGGGTTGTAGTGCTGCCGCGACGGTGGCAGAAGAGGGAGAAGTACCAGTTGAAATGGTATAGAGGGGAAGAAGGGTGGCCGAAGCACTGCCCCTTGGTGGTGGTGGGGCCCGAGGGCCCAGGCAGTAGGGTGCCAGCCGATCCCGGAAGGGAGGAGAGGAAGAGGGCAAGGCAAACAAAGGATCCGGTCAAACGATACGGTAGGAGGCTGCAACTCGGGTCACAGGAGTAGCAGATGTTTTACCGCGTCTCTCATGTAGTCCCTTGTTCTGGGAGAGATAGCGTCACTATAGTGGAAGGGATCCCACCATCTGCCACTCCCGATAGCCCAGAGGACCACCAGCCCAACTGACCGTTCAACCATCAGCCCAGCCGCCAAAGCCGACCTTGTAGATGCTAAGCGAAGTGTAGCAAAAGCGTGGTAGGGAGGAGAGAGGCCTCACGATGAGACCCCCAGGGTGAGGAGTGGACCCCCATCCAGCAGAGGCGAGATGCCAGGAGGGGGAGAGAGTAGAAGAGAGGCCCCGTTGGGCGAAAGGATGGAAGGCATCAGCCTGCACCCCCCGGCTGGGGGGTGCAAGGCTAAAGAAAAGTGGTGATAGTTCCTCGGTGTTGAGTCGTTCCCGATTAGAAAATATTTTTCAATGACCGGAGGTGTAGCGGAGACGGAGGATGGACTTAAAGCTAGGAAGGCACCTCGATATTTATATTCCGCGTCTGGGTGGTCGCGGCCTACATCCAATCCCTTACTGACTATGTACCTGCCATACCAACGCTTCAGTGTCTTTGGAGTGCGAACTCCGTTGACCCTGAAAACTAACTTCCCCGCTCTCTTCCTGAGTGGAGTGATCAGCTCCGTCAAAGGACTTATCAATGACTCTTCTATGTGCATAGCTTAGAGTGCATGACGAAGATAACTAACTCAACCAGTGAGTTGTTATTAACCAATCGTAACTAGGTCTTCCGGATGACTCTAGCTTACACGAGCTGAAGGGACATGCGTATTACTTCTTGTAATTGCATATAGACTTGCAGAGGTCGTAGCTCAATAACTAACCGACCAATCTGAACCAACTAAGTCTTATCTTGTAGAGCGGAGCTCCTTCTATGTTATCCAGTGAAAACCCCTTGGTCGCATGCCTCGTATCTCCGCGGAGTGGGCTGCATAGATGCCTTGTCATATCATGCGCTAATATCTTAGCGCTACGAATACTACGGTGGGGCCCGGAGTCGAACACGTGACCGTATGCATTTAGTCACGTGCCGCACTGATTACACTATTATGTGTAACATTAGCTCCCTCCTCTTCGAGACTCGTCCTCGAGTCTTTCTATGTTCTAAGGTAATCTATATATGGTACATTATAGTCGTAAAGAAAATTCCGTTTAGGACTCTATCTAGGTAGGGTGAAAAACCTATGTGCGTTTACTTGTCCACGCCTAGGAAAACCTTTCCTGATAATCCTACCTCAGCCATGGTATTTCCGAGTTGTCTCTATGGAACTCCTCCACTAAGTCGGTAGCATGTTCAAGATGCTCTGGTGGCTCCCAGGTGTTTTCATCCTCCGAACACCCTTTCCATGTAACAAAATATTTGAGTTCTCAGATGCGTTTATTGTGTCCAGAGACTCTTTTTGTATAGGTAAGAATTTCGCTTTTAACGATTTTCTCGACCTCCCATTCCAGATCGCCATCGATCTCTTCTGCGTCCTGCGGCCTCTGTTCCCTATCTGGTCGAACCGATGTTCGGTAGGGTTCGAGGAGTAACACATGAAATACGGGGTGTATTTTCCACTGTTCGGAAATTTCCAATTTAAAAGCTCGGTCACCTCGTTTCTCAAGTATTCGAAAGGGTCCGTAAAGTTTTGGGCTCAACTTTTTGGACGGTCCTTTTGTTCGAATGTTTTTTGCATTGAGCATTACTTGGTCTCCAACCTTATAATCCGGTTGTTGTTTGACCTTGGGGTCGTAGTATTTGCTCATTGCTTCTCGAGTGAGTTGTAGGGTGTCTCGGGCTTGTTGATGTATTTCCTTCATCCAGTGGGCATAGGTTGTTGCTCCTGGATTCCGTACTTCTCTTTCTTTCATCCATTCCGTTTGTGGATGATAACCATAGTTGGCGTAGAATAGGGTCAAACCGTGTGCTTGAGTTACCGAGTTTTTGTATGCGTGCTCGGCTAATGGTAGTAGAGAACACCAATCATCTTGATCATAGTTGACGAAACTTCGAAGGTAACCTTCCAGCACTTGGTTGGTTCTTTCAGTTTGTCCGTCGGTTTGAGGATGGTAGGCGGTTGACATCCTTCGTTTGATATCTAGTGATGCGCACAGTGATTCCCAGAATTCTCCTGCAAACTGGGCGTCCATGTCCGAAACGATTTCAGTGGGCAATCCATGAAGCTTCCAAACTGCTCGTAGAAATGCGGTTGCCACGTCCTTAGCATTTGCGGTGGTTGGTAAAGATATAAAGTGGGCCATTTTGGTAAATCGGTCGACAACGACCATGATTTGGGTGTTGTCGTTCGACGGAGGAAGTTGTGTGATGAAGTCCGTAGAAATCGAGCTCCAGGCTGCGAAAGGTATTTGTAACGGTTGTAATAAACCGTACTTAGCGTGTCTTGGAGCCTTACTATGTTGGCATTCGTCACATAACCGAACATAGTCGTTGACCCAGTCGCTCAACCCTTTCCAGTGAAAATCTCGCGTAATGATTTCTAGGGTCTTTTCTTGTCCAAAGTGTTCGGCTACTTTGGAGTCGTGACAACTTTTCGCGATCAAGGTTAGTAGTTCCTCAGAGGCCGGTATGTACAGCCTATTTTTGAAATAGATGAGCCCATCTTTGGTTGACCAGTGCTTAGGCCATTGTGCGTTATCGTTTCTTAGTCTTTCCAATTCCTTCCTTCTGGATTCCCAGTCCTCGTCCTCTCCTCCTGCCTTTTTTACCGATGATGTGAACTCTTCATAGAACTTCTTAGGGTTTGCATTTAGCACTACCCTAGTTGCCATGACCACCGATTCTTTATGCAGTTGGTCGTGTGTTTCTTCGTCGGTTAGGTCGAAGTGTTGGTTGAGGTTCGAGTCCTCGCTTAGGAAGTTGATACGAGGTGGCGTCTCGGTTAATCCAGTTCCCGTGCTCCCTAATCCTTGTTCTCCTCTCTCTGTGTCTTCCAACTCCATTTCTTCTTGGA
The DNA here is from genome assembly GCA_900010015.1 of Tuber aestivum. Lineage (NCBI taxonomy): Eukaryota > Fungi > Ascomycota > Pezizomycetes > Pezizales > Tuberaceae > Tuber > Tuber aestivum. The sequence goes on along the minus strand of LN891106.1, from coordinate 198,185 downwards.
GTTCACCAGTATGAATCTTTTCTAAGATTAACTTGGCAATCTTCGTGCCAGCTTGTGCTTTGTAGTCTTCCCTATGCGTATTGTACAGCAGTGCCTTGACTTCTCCTCGGTAACCCGCATCAATGACCCCGGTGCGGGTGTCAATTCCGTATTTGGTAGCTAAACCACTTTTTGGTGCGATGCGACCGTAAGTTCCTTTTGGTACTGCGATTGCTATTCAGGTTTCAAGTAAGGCTTGTCCTTTTCCTGGTACGATAGTATCTTTTAATGCATACAAATCATAGCCGGCTGCTTCTCTGGTTTCTTTGGTTGGTAACTTAGCCTCCGGGCAGAGTCACATTGCTCGAAATAGGTTTTGTGTAGGGTTGACTGTTACTTTCTCGTCGTCTTCCGATCCTAGAACTATAGAAATTCGGATAACGGCAAAGTGCGCTGGTTTCAAAATCGACTGGTCAGTTCGTTCAGCTCCTCCATCAGGGCGGTACTCCGGCCACCTACTCAGTGCATCTGGTTTGCCGCTACTTGTTCCTGGTCGATAAACAATTTTGAAGTTAAAATCGGTTAACTTCTGCGCCCAGCGAATTTGTCGGGCGCTCCAGGCTTTCGTGGTGAGGAAGTACTACAGATTCTAGTGATCCGTATATACGGTAATTGGACGATCTGTTCCCATCAAATAATGTCGCCATTCTTTGAATGTTTCGACAATGACAAGAAGTTCCTTGTCATGAATATTGTAATTGCGTTCGGCGGGATTTAACTTTTAGGAGTGGTAAGCGATTCGGTGTAGTCTTTTTTCCATGAATTGGGAGAGTACGCAGCCCAAAGCAAAATCGCTAGCATCAGTTTCCACAACTGTATCCCTTTTGGGTTTGAAATGGCATAAAATGGGTGCAGTGACGAACTTCTCTTTCAGAAGTTCGAAGAATTCGTTTGCATCGTCGGTCCACAGGAAACCACTCGGGTTTACCTTCAATAATTCCGTAATGGGTTTGCAAATAGCCGAGAAATTCTTTATGAATCGTCGGTAAAAGTTTGCGAAACCCATGAAAATTTGTATGTCCCTTATGGACTTTGGCGGCACCCATTTCTTTATGGCATCCACCTTTTGCTCACTCATCGACACTCCTGTCGTTGAGATAATGTAACCCAAAAATTCCAACTCTTTTACACTGAAGACCGATTTTTTTAGCGAGATGGCTAACTTATACCGTCGTAGTTGTCTCAGGACTTTCCGTGCGAGTTCAATGTGGTCCTTCTCGTTTTTTGAATAGATTAGTATGTCGTCAATGTAACATACAACCCCTTGATCCAAAAACTCTTTTAACACCACGTTCATCATGCTCTGGAATGTTGCCGGTGCATTAATCAGTCCAAAAGGCATGACCTCGTACTGTTTTAAACCGTACTTTGTTCCAAAAGCGGTTTTGTCTGCATGTCCTTTTGCTATGCGTACTAAGTTATAGCCTTTAGCTAAATCGATTCGTGACATAATGTCGCATCCTTCCACTCTGTCCCATAGCTCTGACATTAGAGGTAACGGACATTTTGTTAAGAATCCTACTGAGTAGGACCGAGCGACAGGTAACGATACTTCTCTTGATGTAAATAGATAGTTCCCAGGCCCATGCCTACGCGATCTCGATAGTCCAGTCCTATGACTACTATCTTATCCGCGCCTATCTCTTTAATCTTCGTAGTCCTCGATTAGGACTTAGTCGTTCGACGTAGGAGGAGAAATAGTTTTCTCGCTTGAGAGGAAAGACAATTCTTGGGTTTCTTAAGAATAAATCTTAAAGAGCGTAAAAGTAGGTTTTGTATTGATAATAACTTAAAGGTAGGAAATAAACAAGAAGAACGTGTGAAGAGCTAATACTAGGGGTCCTAGTGACCGTTTATATAGTAGCTCTTCACCTGGCGTGACTCATACTTATGTGTCACGTGACCCTTGTGACTCATAACTATGAGTCACACGAAATCCATCAGCCAACTCTTATGAGTCGCTGCGCAACATGCCTAAACCAATCAAAAAACCTTAATAACTATTTCAGGTGCACAACTCGCGTTACCTGAGTGAAACCCATGACTCATAACTTGAGTCATGTGCGAAAATCATAACATCGTGTGACTCACAAGTGTGAGTCACCAACAGGTAGACATAATAACCTATGGCGCACTAGTGTGCGTCATGTGAAATCCCCACATACCTATAGCTTGGAAATCCGAGCTATGTAAAATCTGCCTTGCTTAGTCACAGTTTGTGACATTAGCTCCCCTCTCCCTCAGCCCGAGTCCCATCGGGCTTACAACAGTCTATCCTCCAATCCTCCCCATGCCCTTGCCAGTAGTCCCCACTTGGCTTCCTTGTTCAGCCAAGTGCTGACTTTCCATACTCTTGTCAGGGCCCTTTCCGCCTCCTTCTCTTCCCTCCTCCAGTCGTTTTGGAGTACCTTCCTTATCCTCGTTTCCTCCCTTAACTCGCTCTGGAGTTGTCCTATTTTTTCTGCTTGCCATTCTAACAATTTCTTCGTCTCCTCCGCCTCCGCCAACAATTTCATTACCGTCATTTCTGGTTTTTCTATCTCTTCTTCCCAGGAGACGTGCCTCGTCCTCCTGGGCTTTGCCCATTTTTGTTTTTTCGCCCCCCTCCTCTTCGACTCCGTCCTCGGAGTCGGTTTGATGTATTGTACCAGAGCCACTGGTTCTGGTATTGGGGATCTCGTGGGTGATCCTAGGGGTGACGTCTTGGGTGGCCATCGGTTCGCTTCCTGAGGCCAATATCCCGAGCCCTCCTTCTCGCTTCTGTGCACATGGCACTCGTCGTTGTAGCATCCTGTCCATGACAGGTTCGCGTGTTTCCTTTCGGGTGTCGTGGTTTTCGATAGGGGTAAATCCACCAGATTTACCCAGTCTTTGTCCGTAGGTTCTTCCTTGACTGGTGTTGGGGTTCGATACCCCGGGCTCGTTGGTGTAATGTGTTTGAACGCGTTGCGTCCCGGAATGTTTTGTAGGATTGATGGTATTGGTAATTGTTGCCACTGATAGGAGTCTGTGCCGTGCAATGTTGGCGCGACATGCCCTAATTCGGGTATGTCCTCGACTGTCGGCTGGTGGCTTGCATGGGTATCGTTCGTGGAACTGGTCGACTGCATTTTGTGGGTGTTCGAAGTTTTCGGCTGGGTACCAAGTCTTATCGTGTTCGGGAGAGTATCCAGTCCACTTGGCTCTGTATTGCAAGCGACCGTAGTGTAACCGAGAGTCGATGATTTCTTCGAGTTCGTATTCTGATTCACCGTCTATTTCAATAGGCGGTGGTGCTGGTTTTTTTTGAAATGGTAGAGGATTGTCTTGGTAGGGTTCGAGGAGGCTGATGTGGAAGGTGTTATGTATCTTCATCGTGGGTAGAAGGTCGAGCTTATAAGCGCGGCTTTCTATCTTCGCCAAGATTTTGAATGGTCCTATTTTCTTGTAATCCAGTTTTTTTGTTGGTCGCGTGGTCTTGATGTTCCTTGGTAGTAGCCAAACCATGTCTCCTGACTTCAGGTTTGGATCGGGTTTTCGGTTACGATCGTATTCTTCCTTCTGTTGTAATTGCGCCGTGACTATTTCTGTTCGTAATATATCATGTAGTTGACTCATATCTTTTTTGTCCATTATCTTTCCTTGGAGTATATGACCTATGGTTTCGTGTTCTGGATGCAGTCCGTAATTTGCAAAGAAGGGAGTTGTCTTGATAGTTTCTTGTTTTCCGTTGTTGTAGGCGAATTCGGCCATCGGTAGCCATTTACACCAATCATCTTGCTGGTAATTGACGTAGGCCTGTAGGTATTGTTCTAATATGCCGTTGATCCGTTCTGTCTGTCCGTCTGTCTGAGGGTGGAATGCGGTGCTCATGCGTTGTTCGATTCCAAGTTTTTCTGTTATTTCTTTCCATATTTTTGACGTAAATAGTGATCCTCTATCACTAATGATGTCTTTTGGCAATCCGTGCAGTCGATATACTTCTTTTAGAAAGATTTCTGCAAATTGAATTGCCATCATATCCGTTCTGCAAGGTATGAAGTGACTCATTTTGGTCAGACGATCAACCACTACAAAAATGGCATTTTGATCGTCTGACTTTGGTAAATCCGTAATGAAGTCAAGTGATATTGACTTCCATGGTTTTCCTAGGGCTTCGTTTGATTTGAGTAATCTATAAGGTGCATGTCGGACCACTTTAGTTTGTTGACATGTGTCGTAGTTTTTGACATATCGCTTGATGTCTTCTGTTATTTTGGGCCAATAGTATCGTCGGTTGATAAACTCGGTAGTTTTGGCTGTTCCTCCATGTCCTGCATATGGTGGGTCGTGATGGTGTCGTATAATCTCTGTGCGTAGTTCTTCTTTATCTGGTATCCAGATTTTCCCATCGTACCACAAGTATTCATCCTTCCATTCACATAACCCTAGGACTATGCCTTTGACTTCCTTCGTGCCGGCCTCCAGTTCCTTTCTTATCTTTTGACATTCCTCATCTTGCTGGCTTTCCTTCCTGATATCTTCTTCCAATGTCGTTCTTGTGTTGATTTCATTCAGTGATTCATATCCACTGTCTTCTTCTTCCAATTAAAAGTATTTTTCCTTTGGTAATAGTATTTGTTGCCTTTGTTTGATTCTCTCATCCTCTGGGGTATTTGGTTTGTCATTTGACCTTCGAGTCAATGCATCTGGTTTTCCTCCTTCTTTTCCTGGACGGTATTCGATTTTGAAGTTGTAAGTGCTGAGTTTTTCCATCCATCTTATTTGTCGTCCATTTAGCTCCTTCGTGGTCATGAAGGGTACTAAGTTTTTGTGGTCAGTTAGAATTTTAACTGATGTATTGTTGTTTTGAGCGTATCTTCTCCACTCCTTCAGGGCCTGAACTATTGCCAATAGTTCCTTATTGTAAACATCATAGTTCCATTCTGCTGAGGTCATTGTCTTGGATCGGAATGCCACTGGCCTCTATTTGCCGTCTTCGCATTTCTGAGATAGTATGCCCGGGCATACATATTTGGATGCGTCCGTTTCGATCATGGTTTCTCTTTCCGGATTGAAATGCACTAAAATTGGTCCTTGGGTGATCTTGGTTCTTAATTTGTCAAAGGCCTCCTTTTCCTTAGGTCCCCAATCCCATTTGACGTCTTTCTTGGTTAGGTTGTATAGTGGTTTAGCAGTTCTGCTAAATCCTTCTATAAACCTTCGGTAGAAATTGCAGAATCCCATAAAACATTGGATATCTGTTTTATTTTTTGGGTATTCCCATTCCCATATCGCTTTGGTCTTAACTGGGTCCATTTGTACTCCTTCTCCGTTGATGATGAATCCTAGGTATTCCGTCTCCTTTTTGTGGAATTCGCATTTGCTGGGTTTACATCTCATTCCCGATGCTTTGATGTCTGCCATAATGTTGCTGACATCCTTTTTGTGTTGTTCCATATCTTTGGAGTATATGAGTACATCGTCCAGGTAGACTATACAGCATATATCCAGGTACTTGTGGAGCACGTTATTGATCCATCTTTGGAAAGATGCTGGTGCGTTGGTTAGCCCAAAGGGCATAACGAGGTATTGGTAATTTCCATATTTCGTGGTGAAAGTTGTTTTCCATTCGTCTCCTTTTCTTATCCTCACATTGTGGTAGGCGTCCTGTATGTCTAATTTGGTGAAGTATTTGGCTGACGCTGGTCGATCCAGTGCTTCGCCGATTAGAGGTAGGGGGTATCGATCCTTCTTTGTTATGGTAGTCGATGTATAGTCTTAACTTTCCATCCTTTTTTTTGATGAACAGGATGGGTGATCCTCCGTTGGCATAAGATTGCTTGATCCATCCTCGTTCGAGGTTTTGCTGAATATATTTTCTTATTTCTTCGAGTTCCGTTTCTTCTAGTGGATATATCCTTTTCTTGGGTAATCCCTCGGTGCTTCCTTCTAAATCGATTGCTAGGTCCACCTCAGGTCTGTGAGGTGGTAACTTGGTGGATTCTTTTTCTTGGAATAGGTCTAGGTGCTGGTGATATTCTTTTGGTATTATTTGATCCAATCTTTCTTCTTTTGCTTGAGTCCGATTCCTTATGGCCAGTTCGGTACTGATGTTGATCTTGGCCAGACTGATTTTTTCTTCTTAGGTATCCCACTTAAGGATTCCTGCTATATCTCCTCTGCGATAAAACTTGCTGAATGCTTGTGCCGATATCTGATTGATTTCGACCTTTGGCTGTTTCTTCTTGGTTGGACCTTGGTTGTCCATGCTTCCGAACCCTTTGGTTCCTCTGGTGGTTTCTCTTAGGCTCATCACCTCTTGGAATTCTTGTTCATTGATCTTTTCGATGATTAGCTGGGCAATCTTGTTGCCTTTTTCCACCTTATGGTCCTGGTTCCCTTGGTTGACCATAACAGCTTTCAATTCACCTGTGTAGTCGGCATTTATTACTCCCGCATTGGTAGTGAGTAGATGTCTGACTGCGAGACCGCTGCGTGGTGCTATGCGCCCATAGGTGCCTTGAGGTAGCTCTATGGCTATTCCTGTGGGAATGATTACCTGCCCTCTGGCTGGTATCGTGACTTCTTCATTGGCATACTGGTCGTGTCCTGCTGCCTTTTCTGATCCTCTTGTGGGTATCTTAGCCTCATGGCTTAATCTTTGAACTTTGATCCCTTGATCCTTTGTTTGAACTTGACTGAATTTTGCGTCTAGGTTCTTTTGATTTGCTTCTTCTTCTGGAGTGGCATATATTACTGGCGAACTGTTGAGACACCATGTCGTACATCGTTCGCTGGTAAACGTAACCTTTCCTTCTTCCCAATTTAGGCTGGGATTATGTTGTCTTAACCATGGCATCCCGAGAATTATCTCATGGTGTTGTAGATTTGCCACTTGGAAAGTAGCCACTTCCTTATGGTTTCCAATTTCCATAGGGACTTGCGCAGTATGGGTTATAGGTCCCATGGCGCTGGGTTTTCCATCGGCGAGGTAAATCTGTCTTTCCTTTTTTGTTTTCTTGGTTCTTAGCTGATGTCTCTTGCAGACTTCTTCATCGATGAAGTCCTCCATGGCTCCGGAGTCGAGCATTGCGTGTATCGTGGTTTCTTGTTTTTTGTCGTTATAGATTTTTGTTTTGATCATGATATGATCATTGTCGTTATCTCCCGTATTTGCGCTTAAAAGAGTGTAGTAGTTGGCCATTGCGATGGGTTTGTCTTTCGGAAGGTCCCTCAGACCATCTATTGCTGGGGACCTTCGTCTTTTGCCACCGTTTCGTATTCTTCTTCGATTTCGATTTCCCTTAGGTTACTGAGTGGTTGAAACCTAGGGTTGGTCCTCATGTTCTGCTGCTTTCTTTCTTGATTTGGAATGGGATTGGCGGATCGTCTGCAATCCTTGATCATATGTCCTCCTATGCCACATCTTAGGCATAGATTGTTGTTTCGTCGTCGAAGGTACTCGTCTCTTGAAAGGTTGAGTGAGGGTTTCCTTCTAGTTGCATCCAGGTCTATGGCATCTCCTCCTTGGGTGGTAGTTCGATAGGTTCCATTCTGATTCCTGGGTGCGCCTTGGTTTCTTGTATTCATATTATACTGGCTCTTCTGAATCCAGTCTAGTTGTCCGAACTGGATTTCTTTGCGGATTGCCCAGTGGGCCATTGCTTCAGTTGTAGTAAATCTTTCTTCGCTAAATCTCCATGCGTCTTGAGAGGTCTTTTTCAAGCCTTTCATGAACCACCTCATAGCTGAGGCCTCGTCGCAAGCCGCATCGTACTGGAGTAGTCGAAACTCGTACCAGTAATCGGTGACAGTTTTTGCTCCTTGGTGAATATCTTCCAATTTGTTCCTTGCTGATTGGCTCAATTCTAGGTCTGTGAATTGGGCTTCGAATATGTTTTTGAAGCTGGCCCAGTCCGTCCAGGGTGCAGCGTTGCTAACCACAATGGGGGTTATCCATTTTAGTGCTTGTCCTTCCAGTAGTGTAAGGGTGTATCGTATTTTGTCTTGGTCATTTCCCATAGCATCGAAGTAGGTCAAGAGTTGGACCATAAATCCTCGTAGCTTGCTTCTTTCTCCATCGTATCGTGGTGGAGTCTTGACTTTGGGTTGTTGTCCGGCTCCTCTTATAGCTTCTCGTATCATTTGTTCCACTTCGTCCCGTGGAATCATCTGAGGAGGTGCTGGTCCTGCCGGAGGCAGACCTGGGGGTGGTGCTGGTCCTGACATTCTCTCAGGTCTTGGTATCTCGGGTGGGTCTTCTTCGTTCAGAGGGGTCGTTTGTTCAGGTGTAACCGGACTTGTCGATCTTGCTGAGTGTCAACTTGCTCCGCTTAATGCATCTTCCAATCCTCCTAATCCTAGACTGTTGTCTTGGACGTCTATGTCTCCCTCGTGATCTCTGTTAAATGGATCCGTTGTGTAATCGTTAAGTGTCGCATTGTAGACACGTTCTAATGTTAAGAATCCTACCGAGTAGGACCGAGCGACAGGTAACGATACTTCTCTTGTTGTAAATAGATAGTTCCCAGGCCCGTGCCTACGCGATCTCGATAGTCCAGTCCTATGACTACTATCTTATCCGTGCCTATCTCTTTAATCTTCGTAGTCCTCGATTAGGACTTAGTCGTTCGACGTGGGAGGAGAAATAGTTTCCTCGCTTGAGAGGAAAGACAATTCTTGGGTTTCTTAAGAATAAATCTTAAAGAGTGTAAAAGTAGGTTTTGTATTAATAATAACTTAAAGGTAGGAAATAAACAAGAAGAACGTGTGAAGAGCTAATACTCGGGGTCCTAGTGATCCTTTATATAGTAGCTCTTCACCTGGCGTGACTCATACTTATGTGTCACGCGACCCTTGTGACTCATAACTATGAGTCACATGAAATCCATCAGCCGACTCTTATGAGTCGCTGCGCAACATGCCTAAACCAATCAAAAAACCTTAATAACTATTTCAGGTGCGCAACTCGTGTCACCTGAGTGAAACCCATGACTCATAACTTGAGTCATGTTCGAAAATCATAACATCGTGTGACTCACAAGTGTGAGTCACCAACAGGTAGACATAATAACCTATGGTGCACTAGTATGCGTCATGTGAAATCCCTACATACCTATAGCTTGGAAATCCGAGCTATGTAAAATCTGCCTTGCTTAGTCACAGTTTGTGACAATACCACTCCTGATACTTGCTTCTAGTACTAAATTTAAAAAAAGTACTTTTATTCTACATCACTTGCTCTATATTTCTCTTTTTTTTTTATCTAAGTTGGACTACTATTAGGTAGGTGATGTTTAATGGAAAACCCTTCAAAATAAGGTTAATGCTTATGCGTTCTTGCAGTATACTTAGGTACACATATTCCTTAAGTACTGTCTGTTCTTTGAGATACCAGGACCATTCAGATATCCCTCAGACATGCACTAGCATACCCACCTAGTCTACTATCTGACCTCTTGGTCTGATATATAGGTATAGACATAGGTTGCCATAGCTCTATAACCTAGAGTTATTACATACTGGCTCCGGCGTCAGGAATCTCATAGGTGATCTTAAACGTGATGTCTTAGCAGGCTATCGGTTTGACTTCCAAGGCCAGTAACCTGTTCTTTTCTTTTTGCTCTTATGCACTTAGCACTCATCATTGTAACATCCTATCCATGACAGGGCTCGATGCTCCTTCTTGGAAGTAGGAGTTCTCTTGATTGGTAAATCTACTAGATTTACCCAATCTTCAGGGTTCTACTCTATTTTGATTGGAGTACTTGCTTCTTCTTGCAGGGTTGGAGTATAATACCTCAGGATCGTCAGTATAGCGTGTTTGAACATGTCTAAGTTGCATTCTGGGTAATTTTTCAATCTGAACCCCTTGGGTTTAGACCATTAGCAGAAGTCTGTTCTCTCGAACATTACCAGTGTTGCATAATTGCAGAGTGTTTGTTTGTCCAGTACGTCTTTGACCCTTAGTTGCTGGTTTGCTCAGGTATTGTCGATAGAATTGTGGTATTGCATTTTGCACGTTATCGAAGTTATCCGTTAGGTACTAGGCCTTATCGTATTCTGGTAAATATCCATTCCACTTTGCTTGATATGGTAAGCGACAATAGTCTATACAACAGTTGATGATTTGTTCAAGTTTGTATTCAGATTCTCCGCTATTTCAATAGGTAGTGGAGGTAGCTTTTCTTGTAAAGGTAGAGGATTGTTTTCATAGGGTTCGAGGAGGTTAATGTGGAAGGTATTGTATATTCTTATTGTGGGAGGGAGGTCAAGCTTATAAGAGTAACTTCCTATTTTTGCCAAGATTCTAAAGGGTCCTATTTTTATGTAATTTATTTTTTTTATTACTCACATGGTCTTGATATTGTATGGTAGTAACCAAACTATATCTTTAGATTTTAGATTTGAATTGGGTTTTTAGTAGCGATCATATTCATCCTTCTGCCTTAGTTGTGCCATGACTATTTCTGTTTGTAATATGTCATATAGTTGACTAATATCTTTCTTCTTCATTATCTTTCCTTGGAGCATATGACCTATTGTCTCATGTTCTGGATTGAGGCCAAAATTTGCGAAGAAGGGTGTTGTCTTAATCATTTCCTGTTTTACATTGTTATATGTAAACTCAGCCATGGGTAGCTGTTAAGAATCCTACCGAGTAGGACCGAGCGACAGGTAATGATACTTCTCTTGATGTAAGTAGATAGTTCTCAGGCCTGTACCTACACGATCTCGATAGTCCAGTCCTATGACTACTATCTTATTCGCGCCTATCTCCTTACTTCTTCTTAGTCCTTGATTAGGACTTAGTCGTTCGACGTAGGAGGAGAAATAGTTTTCTCTCTTGAGAGGAAACACAATTCTCAGGTTTCTTAAGATAAATCTTAAAGAGTGTAAAGGTAGGTTTTATTGATAATAACTTAAAGGTAGGAAATAAACAAGAAGAACGTGTGAAGAGCTTATACTCGGGGTCCTAGTGACCCTTTATATAGTCGCTCTTCACCTGGCGTGACTCATACCTCGCGTCATGCTAACCCTGTGACTTATAACCATGAGTCATATGAAATCCATCAGACAACTGCTATGAGTCGCTGCGCAACATGCCTAAAACCAATCAAACTATAATAACCAAGTCAGGTGCGCAACTCGCGTCACCTGAGTGAAACCCATGACTCGTAAATATGAGTCATGTGCGAAAATCATAACATCCTGTGACTCACAACTGTGAGTCACAAACAGGTAAACATAATAACCTATGGCGCACTAGTGTGCGTCATGTGAAATCCCAACATACCTATAACTCGGAAATCCGAGCTATGTGAAATCTGCCTTGCTTAGTCACAGTTTGTGACATTAGCTCCCCTCTCCCTCAGCCTGAGTTCCATTGGGCTTCAGTCTTCTATCCCCCATCTTCTTTCTTCAGGTAGCGGATAGTACCTATTCGCTCCCGTGTTCACCCTGACCACCCTGGCCAGGGTTCTCCTTGCTTCCCTCTCTTCTTTTCTCCAGTCGTTCTGGAGAGCCTTTCTCATATTTCTCTCTCCTTGCAACTCCCTCGTCAAATTGTCATTGCTCCACCTCGTCCTTTCCAGCTCCTTCTTGAGCTCCTCTATCTATTCTGCCTGATATTCCAGCAACTTGCTGGTTTCGACCTTCTCAGCTAACCACTTCATTTTGACCTTCTTCGAGGTCTTGGGTTCCGTTTCTTCTTCCATCTCTTCTTGCCAGGAAACCTGCTTCGATTTCCTTGGTCTTACTCATCCTTTTTGTTTTTTCGCCCCCCTCCTCCTCGATTCCGTCCTCGGAGTCGGTTCGATATATTGTACCAGATCCACTGGCTCTGGTGTGGGGGATTTCGTTGGCGTCAGGGATCTCGTTGGTGATCCCAGAGGCAAAGTCTTGGGTGGCCATCGGTTCTTCTCCCGAGGCCAGTATCCCGAGCCTTCTTTCTCGTCTTGGTGCACTTGGCACCTGTCGTCGTAGCAACCTGTCCATGACAGGTTCGCGTGTTCCCTTTGGGTAGTGGGAGTCTCGTGTATCAGTAGGTCTTTCAGACTTATCCAGTCCTTGGGGTTGTATTCCATCTCGTTCTTCATCAGTTCGGGGCTCGGGGTGTGGTATCCCAGGCTGGTCGGCGTGATGGGTTTGAACACATCGCGTTCTGGGGTGTTCCGTAGGGCCGACGTTATTGGCAATTGCTGGTATCCGATCTGGGGCTGTTCCCAGTGGTAGGTGTCTGTTCTGTGTAGTGGCGGGACCACACATTCGGATTTGGGTGCGTCTTCTACCGTTGCTTGACAGCTTGCTGGGGTATCATTAATGGAATTGGTTGACTGCATTTTGCGCGTGATCGAAGTTCTCGGCTGGATACCAAGACTTATCGTGTTCTGGAGAGTATCCAGTCCACTTCGCTCGGTATTGCAAGCGACAGTAATGTGATCGAGAGTCGATGATTTCTTCGAGTTTGTATTCCGATTCACCGTCTATTTCGATAGACAGTGGTGGAGGTTTCTTTTGATATGGTAGAGGATTGTCTTGATAGAGTTCGAGGAGGCTGATGTGGAAAGTGTTGTGTATCTTCATTGACGGCGGAAGGTCGAGCTTATAAGCGCGACTTCCTATTTTTGTCACTATCCTGAATGGTCCTATTTTCTTGTAATCCAGTTTTTTCATTGGTCGCGTGGTTCTTATGTTGCGTGGTAGTAACCAAACCATATCTCCTGATTTTAGGTTTGGATCGGGTTTTCTATGGCGATCGTAGTCTTCTTTCTATCGTAATTGTGCTGTGATCATTTCGTTTCGTAATGTATTCTGTTGTTGACTCATATCCTTTTTATTCGTTATCTTTCCTTGGAGCATATGACCTATGGCTTCGTATTCTGGATGTGTGCTATAATTTGCGAAGAAAGGAGTTGTTTTGATTGTTTCTTGTTTTCCATTATTGTAGGCGAACTCAGCTAGTGGTAGCCAGTCGTACCAATCATCTTATTGGTAGTTGACGTATGCGCGGAGATATTGTTCCAATATGCCGTTAATTCTTTCCGTTTGCCCATCCGTCTGGGGGTGGAAGGCTGTGCTCATTCGTCGTTCGATTCCTAATTTTTCCGTTATTTCCTTCCATACTTCCGAAGTAAATAGTGATCCCCGATCGCTAATGATGTCTTTGGATAATCCGTGTAGGCGGTATATTTCTTTTAGGAATATGGTTGCAAACTACTGGGTCGTCATATCAGTTTTGCACTGTATGAAGTGACTCATTTTGGTCAGGCGATCTACTACCACTAGTATGGCGTCATAATCATTTGACTTGGGTAGTTCAGTTATAAAGTCTAATGATTTAGACTTCAATGGTTTTGCCGGGGCCTCATTTGATTTGAGTAATCCATAAGGTGCATGTCGTACCACTTTGGTTCTTTGGCACGTATCGCAATTCTTGACATATCGTTTGATGTCTTCTCTTATCTTGGGCCAGTAATATCTTCTGTTGATGAATTCGGTAGTTTTGGCGGTTCCTCCATGCCCAGCATATGGAGGGTCGTGATGGTGTCGTATGATTTCTGTGCGTAATTGTTCCTTGTTTGGTATCCAGATTTTCCCGTCGTACCACAGGTAGTCGTCTTTCCATTAGTGTAACGTGTTCACACCGGGGTGCTAATCACGCTTCCGGATACAATAGGAGTAGCGCGCAAGTTGATCTACAACCGGTGGGCGTACTGCGCTAAGGGAGGCTCCGAGAGGAAGATATAAAGAATAGGGACTTGAAGAAGTAACTGTTCAACCAAGTATATTAGAAATACTCTGTCCGTCGAAGTCTGCTGTTCCTCTAAGGGATTCAGCGGTCTTTAAATACAAGCTTCGTCCATGTCCTGCATGGACGGATTTCCAAATCCTCCTTGAGCAACCCATAAAACAAACTGAGTATCAAAGGATACTCGAAACCACAAGTAAAACAACCTGAGTATCAAAGGATACTCGAAACCACAAATAAAACAAACTGAGTATCAAAGGATACTCGAAACCACAAGTAAAACAAACTGAGTATCAAAGGATACTTGAAACCACAAATAAAACAAACTGAGTATCAAAGGATACTCGAAACCACAAGTAAAACAAACTTAGTATCAAAGGATACTCGAAACCACAAGTAAAACAAACTGAGTATCAAAGGATACTCGAAACCACAAATAAAACATAAAACAAATCCTTGAACCGAACGGACTGAACTCCAGTTCCGGTTACAATTGGCACAATCCTAAGGCTACCCCCTTGGCTTCCTTGATTCCTTGTACAAGTTTTTCCTTGATGGCTTGGATTTCCTCGTCTTGCGAACTTTCTTCCTTGATACCTTCTTCCAATGTTGTTCGTGTGTTGATTTCGTTCAGGGACTCATATCC